>OZ014533.1:15669325-15990550 GCA_963966105.1 Volucella zonaria
AATTTAAAAAGACAAAAATATTAAACAGTGCGGGTATCCTACCTCTCCCGCTCCTGGTCATAGTACTGTTGCTTGCACTCGGTCACTGCCGTTACTATATTTATCATACGGTACGGGCAGTGACTGAGTGTATGTATCAACTGATAGATAGCGGGTTGTGTCTGAACATTTTGTTGGTGCACTGTTTCATATTGTTGTAGGGGCAAAACACCTAGAGCAATTTGATTCGGTAAACCATCGTCAGAATTTTCACTTCGCAGCCTTGCTTAGTATCATCTGTGTTTGTGTTTACTGTGTTTGTTTGTAATTGTGACCAGAAAATTCAGGGTGGACGTAGCCAATATACGCGGGCTAAAAAGTAATCACTTTTCTGCTTACGTCCACGTCTGTAAGTACAGACCAGCTGTTTTGGCACTTAGTGAAACACAGGTAGATCCCCGCCCACATCTCTCAGATCACTCTGATCTGAAGCTACCTGGCTACGAACTAGTGCCACTATTCTTCTCTCACCGCGGTCTCGCCATTTATGTGCGTAGTGATGTAGCTTACGAAACTCCACCACAACGTGGTCCCTGTTCCAATCCGGAATTCAATTTCATGTGGTTAAAATTCCATCACTTTAAGCAAATTATCCACTACTGCTTTATTTACTGAAGCCCCAAACTGGACAGCAACTCTCACGAGTTTGATGCGCTGTCTGACTCCATTCAAAAAATTGTATCCCTGTAACCTCATAGTGAATTCGTTAGTACGGGCCATTTCAATATGCACAATTCTGGTTGGCTTCGACATTCTGGACAGATAACACCCGAAGGACGGTGTGTTGAGATCTTCGCTGCGGAAAATAACTTAACCCAACTTGTAAATGAGCCCACACGAATACCAGACATTGACAGTCATACCGCCAATACCCTGGACTTGTTTCTAACTTCTCACCCTGATAAGTACACCGTTGATGTGATCTCCCCTATAGGCTCGTCGGACCATTGTGTCATATCAGCTAAATTCTCATACACCCACCACACAGTTAGAGAAAAGAAACGTATGGCAATACGAGAAAGCCAATTAGAGCGGACTTAACAACTTCTTTAGGAATTTTAACTGGTCGTTATGTTTCCTCGATAACGACGTGGATGCCGCTGCTGACATGATCACAGAAACTATTCTCTTTTCTCTCTCACAGCTCTCTTCGAGCTGTAAAGAGACTGTAAGGGTTAGAGAATTGTTTTTTCTGTCCTGCAAGGCCAACCCGACAGAGGAAAACCGAAAAAAGTATAAACGGTCCAGAAATGACTGCAACGTCTTTCTCAAGTGTGTGAAATTCCAATACGACCAAGAACTGAGACAAAAAATACTGCAATGTCCCAAAGGCAGTAAAAATTGTTAGTCGTTCGTCAAAAACATTAGAAATTCTGCCTCATCCGGCTGCCTCATCCGGCCTCATCCGGCCTCATTGCGGCTAGCTCAACACTCCCAGATTGTGCTTTGTCCCCGCCTACACTTTCGCACTCGTGTAGTAGCAAGAGTACTGACTCGTAAAGAGCTCAACATGCATAAATCCGTTGGTCCAGTTGGAATATCGCCCCTTCTTCTGAAGAGGTGTTTTTCCTCTCTTGCCTCTTTTTCATCAATCCTGCTCTTTAGGACTCTTTCCGAGCAGATGGAAAATAGCATTTGTCCAGCCCGTCCCTAAAAAAGGCGAATCTTCCTCTCTCTCCTCCTACAGACCCATTGCACTTACGTCCCTTCTTTCCAAGGTCATGGAAATGCTGATAAACCGGCAGCTCATGAAATATCTCGAAATACGAAAACTTCTCAATGACCGGCAATATGGTTTTCGTAGCAACAGGTCCACTGGTGTTCTAATGGCATGTCTCACCGAAAAGTGGAAACAAAGTGTATATCAATCTGGCGAAAGCAAGATAGTTGCACTTGGTATTTCTAAGGCATTTGACAGAGTTTGGCATCAGGCTCTTTTGTCGAAAATGCGTGCTTTTGGGATCGACGACTCTCTTTTTCAATGGATTGGAAATTACCTTTCGGAACGTTCGATACAAGTTGTCTTGGATGGTTTCAAGTCTGATATTCACAAAATAAATGCTGGTGTGCCCCAGGGCTCCGTTCTGTCTCCGACACTCTTTTTAATTTTCATTAATGATCTCTTGTCTGCTACTTCTAATCCAATTTATTCCTTTGCTGATGACAGCACTTTCGGCTGTAGAACGGGAACGGCAGCGTATGTTAGGCTCATTAAATTCTGATATTAATAGCATAACTAATTGGGGAACCACTAACCGAGTGGAATGTAATGCTTCCAAAACTCAATGCTGTCAGCTGTCATTAAAGCGAAATTCAAATACCCAGCCATTATCCATGAATGGCACTTGCATCGTCGAAACCGATAAACCTTCCATTCCCGGTATGTGTATCAATGACAACTTACGTTGGAATGACCACATATTCGATGTCGCCAAAAATGCTGCGAAATGTCTAGGTTTCGTCAAGCGATGTAAGAGCCCACTCTGACCTGACCTCAATATACGAGTATAAGGCTTTCATCCGTCCAAAATTGGAGTACAATGCCCACATTTGGTCAGGTGCTCCTAAAACATCTCTGCACCTGCTAGATAGGATTCAAAACCGTGCGATAAAACTAATTGGTGACACTAATATCAGTCAATCAATTGACACCCTCGTACACCGACGTAATATCTCCTGTCTCACTTTGTTTCATCGCTATTTCCACCACCAGTGCTCCATTGAAATCGCCAGTAGCATTCCGCCCATTCAAACTTTCAACCGTAACACCCGTCTCGCTATGAATGCTCATCAGTATACCCTCAAGCCCATTTTCGGGCGTACTCTAAAATATCGTGATTCTTTCCTAAGTCGTACAACTCGCTTATGGAATGCCCTGCCGATCTCTGTGTTTCCTGGTCGTTATAACTTACAATCATTCAAAAACAATGTACATCGGTACCTGTCTTTTCTTCCCTTCCTCCCTAAATTTCCCTCGTCCGCGCTGTGTACGAACATTTTAAGGATACAAAAACCCTTGTGCGCGCGCTGATTATAAAAAAAAACTTGTGGTAATATTTCTTGTATATAAGAGATACAGGAGTGGACCGACCACACTTCCCTGCGGTACACCGGCCAATATATCTTTAAACTGGGATTCTATTTTCAGGATACTTAGTCAATATGTTGCAAAGTTTCAATGACAAAATTTGCCGTAATTTTAAATTTAAACCTTCGTGCCAAACCTTGTTAAAGGTTTGTGAGACGTCAAGAAATACGCTTGAGCAAATCTTTTTCTCTTCCAGGGCTTGCCCAATTATGCTTAATGCTTAATCCGAAATCCAAACTGATGAAGATTCTTCTCTTCAATTAGTGCCATTAAACGTTTGAGCAAGATTCTCTCAAAAATTTTTGACAGGAGCGAAAGGAGAGAAATCGGTCTATACGACTTTTCATCAATCGGAGGCTTACCTGGTTTTAGTTCCATTGACGCGGAACGTATTCTAGCCTAAAAGCCACGGTAATGGCATGTAAAATCTTAGTGAGTGATTTTAAGGGCAGCATTTTAAGTACTTCAACGGTCATCAGGTCGCACCCGGAAGCTTTTTTCGGTTCTAAGTTCAAGTTGCGTTTGCTATTGTAAAGTTATTAGACACCCTTTCTGAAATACTAGTATAGGGGACTAGCGTTTGCCCCTCAGAGGCTTAAAAGTTTCTTCTAGATAATCCGCGAAGAGCTCCGCTTCCTTATTATCCTCCTTCGTCCATTTGTTGTTATTGATTTTAATTGGTGGCGCTGGGGTTTTATGCCTTTTGACGCCTTTAAATGCTTTCCAAAGCGAGTAATAGATTTCTTTTCCTGCCGTCAAGTTTTCGACATACGTATTTACTACGGAATTTTTGTGGTTTTTTAGAGTCTCCTTGAGTAGATTAGAGAGTTTATTTAGACGTTTTTTATCCTGCGGAACTCGAGTAAATTCCCATTTCTTGCGTGCTTTCCTCTTTTCACTTACCATTTCTTTTATCTCTGGTGGGTAATTTGTGCTACTTTTCGGTGTTTTTTTTTGTCGTTGATGAGGTGTGTTGTTCCATGCAGCACATTGAACAATTTCCACGAGTCAACTTCGATTTCAAGTTCAAGTGGTTATCTTATTGAGACGTTTAGTTCCACGTCATCTTCGATTTCTTTCCTGAAACCTTCTCAATTTGTATTTCTACCAGTTAGTCGAAGCGGTTCTTGTTTTTTAATAAGCGTGTCACTCATTGTCAATATGACTGGAGAATGGTGTTAGAAATTCGACAAGATCGGGTATTTTCATTGTGTCTGTCGACCAATAAGTCGGCTTACCCGTCGAATGGAAGTCACAGTTGTGTTCCATACCATACCTTTTTGGAAAACACATCTTGAGCCCCAAAAAGTGTGTTTAGCATTAAAGTTACCGCCAATTATAAAAGCAGACCCAAGCGATAATATATTTTGTGATTTTGGATCGCTGAGGGAAGTAAATGACTGAAATGGTAAAGGAATTACGTTCGGCTTTTACGCGTACGGCAATTAGTTGCACAGGCTCGAGCTCTATTTTTATATCTTCGTTATGCTCGATCAACTCTTTGATATATAAGAAGAATCCGCCTCTAGCATTTCCCGATGGGTGATACGCGTAGTTATCCTTAAAATCACTCATTTATGCGCGCGACCCATTTGTCAAGTGGGTTTCGAAAATTAAACAAACGTCAATATCATTGATACTAATTGTGTTTTATAACCCTTATGTTACAATACAAAATCCCTGTACATCACATTTGTTAGGCCACTACTCGAATATGGTGCCCTTACTATCGAAACATGTTCTACATCTTGAAGCTTTCCAACGCAGATTCCTACGATTCGCTCTGCGCACCCAGCCATGGGCAGACCATATGACCAACCCAAATCGCTGGATCTACTATCTCTGGAAAAACGTTCCGAATCGGCTGATATTCCCTTTATACACCAACACTTAACCACAATCGATGGTCCCTAACTGCAGGATCAGATTTTTTTTATACCAACCCCCGGCAATTTAAGGTTTGTTCCTCTTTTTCGTCCTAATACTCGTAACCTAAACTAGTTTTAGTTTAAAAGCAGTTTGTACTAAACTCAATAAAGTCGTCCTGCTAATTAAATTAAAGAAATAAGTACTCGATTGACAGAAGCAAACGAATCCGCTTACTTTCCTTGAACTGCACGAAATAATGACCAAGGGCTCCTACAATCTACGGCACATGAATAGCAAATTCGACTTGATTGTCGGCTATGGACTTATGGAATGGCAATGGGCAGGTAGAAAGAAATACGGCGGCAACCACAAGACAGCTGAGACTATCTTGGCAACAGAAAGGAAGTAGATATTTTTAGAGTAAATTGAACGGCAGACGTGCAAATTTCCGACTGCTAACCGTGAAAAATGCGAAGCATCAAGTTAAACATCACGACGGACATGTGAAAATATAGTCAAACATTCCTAGCTCCCCTTTGGGGACATCGCTAAACTACATAGAAATCCTCGAACATCTACTGTGAATAAAAGCCGATACCCGCTGAATTGTAGTTGTGCATACGTATCCTCGTGTATGGCCGTAAATTATAACAGGCTTTCTAAAGCTGTTGTACTGAAAGTTTTATCTTTGGGATACATGTTCGTACACAGCGCGGACGAGGGAAATTTAGGGAGGAAGAAAAGACAGGTACCGATGTACATTGTTTTTGAATGATTGCAAGTTATAACGACCAGGAAACACAGAGATCGGCAGGGCATTCCATAAGCGAGTTGTACGACTTAGGAAAGAATCACGATATTTTAGAGTACGCCCGAAAATGGGCTTGAGGGTATACTGATGAGCATTCATAGCGAGACGGGTGTTACGGTTGAAAGTTTGAATGGGCGGAATGCTACTGGCGATTTCAATGGAGCACTGGTGGTGGAAATAGCGATGAAACAAAGTGAGACAGGAGATATTACGTCGGTGTACGAGGGTGTCAATTGATTGACTGATATTAGTGTCAGCAATTAGTTTTATCGCACGGTTTTGAATCCTATCTAGCAGGTGCAGAGATGTTTTAGGAGCACCTGACCAAATGTGGGCATTGTACTCCAATTTTGGACGGATGAAAGCCTTATATATATATTGAGGTCAGGTCAGAGTGGGCTCTTACATCGCTTGACGAAACCTAGACATTTCGCAGCATTTTTGGCGACATCGAATATGTGGTCATTCCAACGTAAGTTGTCATTGATACACATACCGGGAATGGAAAGTTTATCGGTTTCGACGATGCAAGTGCCATTCATGGATAATGGCTGGGTATTTGAATTTCGCTTTAATGACAGCAGACAGCATATGAATATGACAAGCAGAAAGTGCTGTCATCAGCAAAGGAATAAATTGGATTAGAAGTAGCAGACAAGAGATCATTAATGAAAATTAAAAAGAGTGTCGGAGACAGAACGGAGCCCTGGGGCACACCAGCATTTATTTTGTGAATATCAGACTTGAAACCATCCAAGACAACTTGTATCGAACGTTCCGAAAGGTAATTTCTAATCCATTGAAGAAGAGAGTCGTCGATCCTAAAAGCACGCATTTTCGACAAAAGAGCCTGATGCCAAACTCTGTCAAATGCCTTAGATATACCAAGTGCAACTATCTTGCTTTCACCAGATTGATATACACTTTGTTTCCACTTTTCGGTGAGACATGCCATTAGAACACCAGTGGACCTGTTGCTACGAAAACCATATTGCCGGTCATTGAGAAGTTTTCGTATTTCGAGATATTTCATGAGCTGCCGGTTTATCAGCATTTTCATGACCTTGGAAAGAAGGGACGTAAGTGCAATGGGTCTGTAGGAGGAGAGAGAGGAAGATTCGCCTCTTTTAGGGACGGGCTGGACAAATGCTATTTTCCATCTGCTCGGAAAGAGTCCTAAAGAGCAGGATTGATGAAAAAGCTTACGCAGTTGTTTTGCCAGAGAGGAAAAACACCTCTTCAGAAGAAGGGGCGATATTCCAACTGGACCAACGGATTTATGCATGTTGAGCTCTTTACGAGTCAGTACTCTTGCTACTACACGAGTGCGAAAGTGGATTCGTCCAAGTGTAGGCGGGGACAAGGCACAATCTGGGAGTGTTCAACTAGCCGCAATGAGGCCGGATGAGGCAGAATTTCTAATCGCCTGTAATCACGATTTCAGTATGATGATATAGGGATACAATTCTTTGAATGGAGTCAGACAACGCATCAAACTCGTGAAAGGTCGAGTTGCTGTCCAGTTTGGGGCTTCTGTAAATAAAGCAGTAGTGGATAATTTGCTTAAGGTGATGGAATTTTAACCACATGAAATTGAATTCCGGATTGGAACAGGGACCACGTTGTGGTGGAGTTTGGTAAGCTATATCACTATGCACATAAATGGCGAGACCGCGGTGAGAGAAGAATAGTGTCACTAGTTCGTAGCCAGGTAGCTTCAGATCAGAGTGATCTGAGAGGTGTGGGCGGGGATCTACCTGTGTTTCACTAAGTGCCAAAACAGCTGGTCGGTACTTACAGACGTGGACATACGCAGAAAAGTGATTACTTTTTAGCCCGCGTATATTGGCTACGTCCACCCTGAATTCCCTAGTCATAATTAAAAACAAACACAGTAAACACAAACACCGATGATGCTAAGTGAGGATAGTGACCAGATAATATGAGGCCAGGCTCCCGCTTCGAGGATATGTAGGCTTCATCCGCCGCTATTCCTTTCTCAGCACCCTCACTAGTCATGGAAAATTCTTACTATCCCTCGGTCCAAATACTTTGGAATACCCCATATGTCTGCATTGCTGATTGTTCAAGTCACCGTTGATCCAGTCACTCGAATTCATCTGCCGTATGTGCTCTATCCGAGGTTCAGTGATTTCAGATAGCGCTATATACCATAGAATTGTTTTTCGTCCTGGCCATCACTCGTGCTTTTAATTTTGACAAGTAAAGTTCAGTTGCGCAAGACCAATGGCTATTACGGGAGAGCACAATTTATGTATTTTTATAGTTGCAGTTGCTGGGGACCCACAACAGTTGTTGTGGGTAATAGTTGTAAACCGTCATAGACCTGGCCAGAGTGAGCATTATTCATGTAGTCGCTCTTGATGTTAAGGTTTGAAGGACTTCGTGGTGGAGCGCACAAGTTAAAGTGGAGCTCAACTATCTTAGATTGCGCATCTGGATGCAGTTGACCAAAGACTGCGCTAACTGAGGCTCAGGTCCACCCCAAATTTTAGCGTTATTAAGTAAGTAGTAAGTCTTTCAACTTGTCATGGCGTCAGATCTCGCAAGATACAATCACAGACGACTTTCGCATTTACAAGCAACAACACAGAACACAGTAAAATCTGATTGACCGACTTTTCAATTCAATGGCATAACCCAAGTTAAAAGTATTTGGCTTTGCCATAAAATACACGCGATCGATGTGAATGTCATATTTGACCTTGATCCCCATTGGTTTCAGACCATGTACACCAAATTGTTAAAGAAGTTCTAAAACTACGAGTATGTCTCTTTAACTTCCGCGAACCAACACACCGGTTAAACCCTCAAACGCTCGGTTGCAAAATTTCAGCAAAAACTCACCAAACTGCCCGCATCGTTTGCCACAAATAACTTTTCTACTCCATCCTTCGAAGGAGCATATGTTTCCAGAAACTTTTACTTAAAACACTTTCTCAAATACCTCCTTCTACGAGTAATAATTTCGTTACGAACACGCACTAAAGTCGGGTCGCAAACACTAAAAATTCAAAACTAATTTTAAACTGGAACACATTCATGTCCTTCAACTGTACGAGTACAAGTACGAGTATACTCACCTTTCCCATACACCAGACGTGTAAAGTTAATTTCCATTTTCATTTTCACTTTTGGAAAATTACTCAAGAGGTTTTTGCCTAAAACAGCATCCTAACTGGCCTAACCAACCTCAATTTCTCTGGGTTCGAAAATTGAATTCGATTACACTTGCACGGTAGTGTCATGTCATCAGAGTTATGTATGTTGACGTGCACGAAGATGCATCAAGGACATGCAAATTCCATTTATTCCTTCTTCCTCCTGTTTTTGACCACATGCTTGAGATAAAGAAAATTTATACCGAGCTAAAGAAGGAAAACCCAACACTTGTGTCATTGTGAATCTTGCCATTCTCTATTCGGTGGGAAAACTTTGTTTTGCAAGTTGCAGCAAGGATACGTTTCCAACTCACACATGGCTTCGCGCCATTTGGTCATATTGATGGCGAATGAGATATGTCGCTATTGTGCGGAGAAGTCGGAAAATTTCAACAAGATGTTATCGGGCATTTGCATTGTGAAAGTTGGGGTAGAGGAGATGAACGCTGAAGGAAGACTGAATGAGTTCCAATAAACCGCGAATCGATCCTTGAATTTTAAAAGACTGCACACAAGGATACACCACTTGGGCATTTATCATTGCAAACTCCGTAGAGAGTCACAATTTACAGAGTCGAGTATAGGGTAGAGCTGGGGTAGAGCTGGAGTAGAGCAGCAGAAGGCACAGGACACAAGGCATTGCCTGGTTGGTCGGTAATCAAATTTACATAGAATCCCAATTTAGTGTTCGCAGAAACCGAAAATAAATTGATTCCTCGGGGTTGTTCCAAAGATGCAGGCATAGCAAAATTGGTAGAGCTAGGTAGTGTAGTGTCGAATGGTGTGGTGTCCCTTGGTTTTGGTTGAGTATCTACAGCTCTTAAAGACAGTTTGAGTGCATTCAAGTTCCCTCCGAGAATGAGGACGACCAGACGACATTTGAATAGATGGGCAGTGGTATTAGTTTTCCAGGGTGTGGGTAGAAAGGGCGGATTGAAAAGTATCCCTAAAGGAAATTAAGTGGTTATTGAAGATTTAAAATACGACTTGTTTCTGCTACTCCTCCGACTTGTGTGCTATGTGATTGTTCGATATATGTACGAGTACAACATATTTCAACTGGGACTGAGAATCCCAGCCCAACTGAGCGGACGTAGTAAATGGGATATTCGTACCATGCCGACTCGTTGTGATTTGTTGTACACACATACACAGCATCCAATTGAGTTGATAGTTGGGTTTATAGTCCTTTAGATATGTACGCGTATGTGTGTTTGTATCTGAGAATTGTATTTTTTTTTTTTTTTTTTTTATGAAAACAATTCCGAGTACAAAAAAAGTGAAAAAAGTCTGTTTTGATGATGCAGCAGGGGCAACAAACGCAAACAATACATAAACCACTCAACCTCCTGTCAAAATAGTTTTTGTTGAAGGTCCTTGTGGCGATGGCGGCGGCTGTACGAATACTGCTCGTAGTATATATTCCTATGCGTTGGGATTCGTTCCTTTTTTTTTGTGCTGAGGTAAAGAGTTGTTCTAAAAAAAAAAAGAAACAAATCGGAGAATGGCGACAGTATGACTTTGTGGGGTTACCTCCAGAACGCGATGAAAATCCTTGTTAGAGTGAAATATGGATGAAATTTATTCCGTACTACATATGTACAATAGAAGCAGTATTTGTACTCCATACTGGCACTCGTTTGTGAGTTGTAGCCCTAAAATATGTGGACAACAACGGTTGATATCCATGGAATATGTTCCGTGTTTTGGATGGAAATTTATTAATTCTCGGGACCGTCAATGAGCAGAGTTCGATTTATCGTTTGGCCGATGGCGTTATATTGCTCTTGTGGGGGGTGAACGATAGACGTCCTGTGGGAGAAGTCAATCGATTTGATGGATTGAAGGTGCATTGTCGACATGAAAGCAATATAACTTAAATAGAAGGGAAGGATTGAATTGCAATTAGTTTGGAATGAGAGACAATTTTTACGGTTCGATGGACCTTTGGGGATACAATTTGAAGGCTGGTCCGATATAATAGCCATGTCATGAGACAGAATGTAGTAAGTGAGGGCTATCGAATGGAATTGTTTCGACAATAACAACAATACATACCCAAGAGGTTTGGGATGAAATACCATTCAGTTGCATTTAGTTTTGTGACTCATGTCTGCTGGATTGATATTAATGTCATTGACATCAGGAAATCTATATTAGGATATGCAATTAATTCCAAACTCAGAGATGGAAAGATCAAAATGTAGGATATGCCTGTCTGTGCTCACGCGACATCGGGCCCCCAATCAACCGACATAACTTCAACATTGACTCCGATCATCTAATTCTAAAAAGAATTAAATGAAAACAATGAGGGATGACATCAGGCGAGACAACAGGTCGGGAGACCATGAATCTTTCAGGAGGCGATCAGATCGAGGACGAGTTCGTGATCGCAGTCGCAGCCCCCTGGTCCGAAGTGATTCACTCGCCAGTCGTGAATCTGACTTCGCAAGATTGGCTGACGTGCTGTCAAACGTCATCCAACAGACAAGTAGTAGGAGAACAAGTAACACTTTCATTAATGGTAAAGTATTACCGGAATTTGGCTCAAAACAGCTTTTCTGCGTTTAACTGGGTCGATAAGATTAGTACACATGGGTTGGTATATGACTGGGACGATAAGACCATATATAGACTATATGACTACATGTAGGCTCCGCCGAAATGCCAAATTATAGTACAATGAGCTACATGGCTTGACCGGTATTTACTCAAGCAATCTCTAAACAATTTCCGGGTGACATTAGTTTCGCACAGGCTTCTTGAGGAAGTAGCCACCTACAAAAGCGACCCGGGGGAAGACCTACAATCAGAACAACCGGCAAGGTAAAGGGCCTGGACGGTAAGGGTTCCAGTGTAATCAGCCAGGTCATTTTAAGAGTAATTGCCCGAAAAGAGAATCTCTGCGAATGAGTCAGCCAGGTATAACCATTCGAAATGAAAGCAAAAACGCAAACAAAAATAATACATAGAACTGAATTAGTATGTACTTATTGCGGAAAAAAGAACCATTCCGAGGACATATGTTATAAGAAAGGGAGGGAGACGGGTGGCAAAAGGACAGCATGACTAGACAAAGACTAGCAGCATGTTGGGTAGAGAAAAAACGACCCAAAAATCCGGTAAAAATATGCTGTATCAACGATCTTAAAACTAAATGCATACTCGATTTCGGTAGCACATGTCTGAACATTAAAGACCAACTATCATAGCTCGGGCCGCTCTTCGCGTAATCATCGACGGCATACCCGTCAATATAGACGCAGTCGTTCATTGAGCTCCGTAGAGAATTGACGTGTTTCGGCTTTCGGTTGGGTAGTAATACCAGTATACAAGAATTTGACAAAAGTGATATAGGGCTCCAATTAGTCCAGAGGTAGTGCGCCCGGTTACCAAGTGAAAGGTAGCAGGTTCGACTCCGGGTCGAATAGACTTTTTTTTGTTTTTTTTTTTGGTTCAATTGAAAAAAAAAAAAAACAAAATAAACTGATAGAGTGATAGTGAGTGATAAAATCATCACGCGATGGATGGTGAAGAGCGGTCCGTTATGCCAGTAACGGGATCCGCAGATAAATCAGGCGAGGCGTCAAGTGGTTCAAGCCAAACAGAACCGAAGACAAAGAGAAGGAGGGCGCTAAGGCCAACTGCCACCTTAGCACAACGCCCCTCCCTACCAACTTCCACTCTCCTTGGTGGAGTGAGGGAAGGGGCGCAATCAACGCCCGGACAATTTACCGACAGCAACCCATTCGCTTCAGATGTTCACCAACATCAGAAAGGGAACAGCTTCGCTTCCTTGGCGTCAACCGAATCGGAAGACGAAGAGGAAGAAATGGAGTCAATTAGTAGTAGCATCAAAATGCTACAACAAAGAGTACTAGCCATTAAAGGAAAGCAAATGCTAAGAAGGAAGAGGGAAGAGCAACAGCAATCCCAGCAGCAACAACAAACGCAGCTAACTCAAAATCAGAGCCAACAACAACAAACAAACACAATAGCGCAGGTGCTACACAAACACCAACAAAAACTTAAAAACCACCAGCAAAAACAACAAGTGCAACCACAACAACGGCAACAGCAAAAACAGCAGCAGCAGCAGCAGAAACAACAACAGCAGCAGCAAAAACAACAGCAACAGCAACAACAACAGCAGAAACAGCAAATTGCAAAACAAAGGGTTCCACCTATAAATACATACAAAATGGAACTCAAAGAGACAATAGAACTGTGTAAGTCGGCCATAGGCAACAACTTTTTTATAAAAAGATTATCATTAGATAGGCATGCGATCCACTGTAACACAGTGGAGCGCTATCATAAAATTAAAAGTTTATTGAAGGATTCGACGACGGAGTTCTTCTCCTACACCCCGAAGGGGGAGAAGCTGCAGACAATGCTGCTGAGGGGGTTAGAACCGTCGACTGATCCGGAGGAGCTCCTTGCACTGCTGAAAGAGAAGGAGTGCGAAGGGCTCAAATTCGTGGAGGTCAAGCCATTTGTCACGGCTAGAGCCAAAAGGGAGAAGCGGAAACTACCGTTCTTCCTGGTCCAGCTAAGTCCCAACAGTAAACTGGACGGTCTAAGGAGTATAAAAGTCCTAGACTACCAGGTTGTACACTGGGAAAAATTAAAGAGGAGCGAAAACATTTTACAATGTGTTCGCTGCCAAAGGTTCGGGCACGCCGCGTCGAACTGCGAAATGCAGCCTCGATGCGTGAAGTGTGGAAAGAACCACAAGTCAGAGGAATGCGCTCTAGGTAAGGACGGAGCGTCGGAAAAAAGCCAACTCTCTTGCGCTTTATGTAGGAACACGGGACACACCGCAAATTATCGGGGTTGTCCCAAATTCCAATACATCAAAAGAGTAAATCTGGCTCGGCAGCAGAAAGTGGAAGTTAAACGTCCACTCGTGCAGGCACAAACACCAGCCGTTACTCCCCAAGTTACCTACGCCCAAATGGCGGCAGGTAGGGGAACTACGGTACAACAAGCAAAGGTAGCTTCTCAGGCCTCAGCGCCTAGAGCACCTGAACCTGTACCTGACATGCTGGCTATCTTGCTCTCAATTCAGGGGCAGATGGCTCAGCTTCAGCGTCAAATACAGGAACAGGCTACGCGGGTAGATCAAATATACGCGCTTCTGCCGGGCCTAACGCACCTCCAGTCGTAATGGGTACGTACATGGCGGAGCAAACCCTGAAGGTCCTTGCAGTGAATGTTAATCCACTGATTAGGTTCGAGCGAAGAGCCGCACTGTTTAAGTTGCTTAAAGACCAAGCCCCTGATGTGCTTCTGGTTAGCGAAACTAAGCTTACCAAAAGACACAAAATGAGGCACAGAAGATATGAAATATTACGAAGAAACCGACCCAATTCCATTCAAGGAGGAGGTGTTGCGATCTTTGTAAGAAAGGGACTGCGTTTCAAAAGAGTATACAGTCGTGTGATACGTAGGTTTCAGGTGCTGGAAGCATGCGTCATGTACATTCCTCTCCGTGGTGGAAAGCGGTTGTACATGGTGTCTGTCTATGCACCTAAGGCTACTCAATCCACCTTATTCATCTCAGAGCTCGAGACACTTTTTCGATTCCTAAGGCTGCAATTGGAAGACAACTATTTTATTATCGGCGGAGATTTCAACGCCAAACATAGAGATTGGGGAAATGATACACCAAATACTAGAGGGAACCTACTATTCAATTGGTGGGGTCAGCACAGTATAATGTATCGACTTGGGCTTAAGGCGACGGATAGTCCGTCGTTTCCCAGACACGGGTCCTATTTGGATCTTCTGCTGTTCGACTCACGAACACAACTGACATGCACTAACCAACAAACTACAAACTGTCTACGCACTTTCGTGTATGACAGTGACCATTGCGGTCTCAGCACCGAAATAACTGTTCCCAACGAAATTGCGGAATTGGACGAGTTTGTTCAAAGGCATTCTTACAATTATAGTAGAGTGCGTTGGACACACTTCACCAGAACACTGACTAGAGCACTCTCCTCGAATTCGCTCTACCCACCGTCCAACAGAAATCTGTCAAACGAGGAGATTGACAGGTATCTTAGACTAATGGACGATACAATCAAACGAACCATGGACAGAACGATACCTCGGTATCAACACACTGACGAAGAAGACTTATTCTGCAATGCCACTATTGACGCACTGCACCGACAAAAAAGTAGGCTGCTGTCAAGACTAAAAACCTTGTACAGACAGTTTACTGACAGACATAACCCGGAGATCATGACACTGAAGTCGTCGATTAAAAACCTCCAGATGTTAATAAAGGAAAATTACAGAAATTCTGTAAGTTTGTATTGGAACAACAAAATTCGGGCTGTAAACACCAGCAACCCGAATATGTTCCCACAAATAAATAAAATATTTCGGAGAAATAATCAAAACGACCTTCCATGTCTCAAAATCGCCCGAACGACGAACAACGAACAAATACTGGTAGCAGCAGGTATAGATCCAAATGAGGCAGTTGATGATGACAACTTCTTTGTGATCGAGGATCCGCAGGAGAAGGTAGAGGCTATAGGAGCGACTTTCCAGGAAGTGTACAAGGCGAATGACATCATTGGCCCGAACCACGACCTGGAGAGTCAAGTCCTTATGCACAACTTCTGCCTTCGAAATGAAATTGTGAATTGGCGATTCGAGAACTCGGGTTTCATCCAGTTCAGTGACGAGAATATGGCAAATAATGTCATCACCAACGAAAGGGTATTACCACCGTTCATTTCGAAGGAAGAGCTCCAATCGATCTTCGAATCACTTAGAAGTAAGAAATCAGTGGGAACCGATGAAATACCGAACATCGTGCTTCGACATCTCCCTCTAGAAGCGGTGAACATTTATACCACCCTGTTTAATAATGCAATGAATAATGCACATTATCCAGCGCATTGGAAAACTGCGGTGGTACATCCCATCCCCAAAAGGGATAAAGATACTTCCAATCCGGCGAATCTCCGCTCGATCAGTCTTCTTCCAAACATCAGTAAGGTTTTCGAGAGGGTAATCAATAGAGTCCTGACTAAGTGGGTTGAGGACAAACATATAGTTCCGGATAATCAATTCGGTTTCAAGGCGGGGCATGCTATCATTCATGCTGTGTCGAAACTGGTTTCTGATATCCAATGGAACAAAGGCAAGAACCAGTGCACTGGTGCCTGCCTGATTGACTTGGAGAAGGCCTTCGACACCGTATGGTTAGAGGGACTCTTTTTCAAGCTGGACAGGTTGGGCATTAGTAAACCACTGCTGTATATTCTTTTTGATATGCTCTCCAGTAGACAGTTCATCGTGAAGAATGGCGATGTGACTTCTGCTGGAATATTTAACATTAAAAACGGTCTGCAACAGGGTGCGGTAAATTCGCCGATCCTATTCAACATTTACACAAGTGATCTGATAGGTTCACTTCACCATGCCATAGCGTACGCAGACGACTTAATCGCGTACAGATCAGGTCCAAAAATTGAGGTCATTAATATGCTTTTGCAACGTGACTTCGAAAAAATTAAGCGATATTGCGATGACTGGAAGCTGAAAATCAACTTTCAGAAGTCGGAAACCATTCTGTTTAGAACGCCTTTGTCTGGGGCCTCTAGGGATACCAGAAAGAATTGGCGAAAGTTCTCTATCGTCGGACAACATGGACAGCCACTTGCTTGTCGAAATGTAGTCAGATACCTTGGGATCTGGCTAGATCAATATCTATATTTTAACAAACATATAGATGTTGCTCTGGCCAGAGCCAGAGGTGCTTTTGCCCTTACAAGGAGACTGTTTTATAACAGCCAACTCGATGAGAGGGTGAAGGTGATCTGTTACATGGCCCTTATCAGGCCCATGCTTGTATTTGGATGTCCTGTGTGGTTCAACGTGAGAGCAAGTTTATTGGAAAAGATTCGGGTGTTTGAGAGGGCTTGTCTTAGGACTTGTCTTCGCTTATACAGAACACCAGAATCTGAGTACATAAAATTCTATCGCAATGAGGTCTTGTACAATAGGGCGAATCTAATAAGAGTGGACAATTTCGTCATTAAGTTGACTCGAAGGCACATTGCAAGAGCAATGACCTCATCGAACAACCTGATTTCCGGGGCTTACTACCCTAATTATATGTATCACGAGAGAGTTCGCTTTGACGGCTTTATTCCTCCAGAAGCGTTCCTCTACTTAGATAGTAAAGGTCTGATCCAGGACAGATTGGCGGTGCCGCTAATCTTCCACGTCGCTCGAACAGCTGCGGACAGGCGACTCAACTACGACAGAGACGTCGCACACGGCAGTGCGGAGCGTCTCCGGTTCAGTAGAGCGGTAGGGAGTCGCGACATGAGGGATGTTGCTCAGCAGCACCAACAATTTTGGTGGCTTATTGAAGGAGAGGATGCTTCGTCGTCGAATTCCTCCAATACTTGATAGCTTGTGAAGCAAAGTGGGTCGCCTAATTTTTGTTTTAGCGTTGGCCGGCTTACATAGTTTTAAGTAGGAGTAAGTTAGATTTAAGAAAAAAAAAATATATATATAAAAAAAAAAAAAAAAATTAATAAAAATAAAAAATCAAAAAAAAAAAAAAAACAACAACTTATATGTATATATATATGTATATGCATATGTATATATATTAAGTATATATATATTGTGTATATATATATATATGTATACATGTATGTATTAGATGTATGTAAGTAGGTTAAGTAGATTAAAATTTATTTGTAGGTAGTTTGTAGGATTTTAGTTTTAAGTTTTATAATAAAATAAAAAGAACAGTCCTGTTACTAAGTTTTTTGGTAAAAAATGTTTTCTTAGTTTTAATTGTAATTAATAGAAATAGTATAGTATAGTAGTAAGGTACGTCGAAAGACATAATTTAAGTGTTAGGTTTAACTTAGAGTGCCCGCATGGGGCCAGTAAGTTAGAATAAGATAATTTTAAGTTAATTAAGCTAACTTTTAAGCATTTTTTTGTCTAGCAAGTAAGAGTAAATTAAGTGAAACAATAAAAATGCATATAAACTAACTAAAACTAACGTCAATATAGACGCGTATGTTGTCCCTGATGACCAGCTAGCTCACGAAGCTCTCAACGGCCGTAATATCCGAAAAAATTCCGGAATACGAGTAATAGGCATAGTAAACGAAACTGAAACGAAACTTATCACCGCGAGTGACGAGGCTGCGCTTTCAAAATCCCGCGAAGTGTACACAGCCGGAATAGTAAGAAAGCCGATAACAATCGATGATGTGCTTTGCCCTGGCCTGGATAACGAGACGGAGTTGGGCTGGGCAAATAGGTAGCTCAACAATGACCATAGAGCTCCTAGATCATAAACCGGTACATTACCACCCTCGACGGCTTTCATATTCGCAGCGAGAAAAAACGAAAGAAATAATGGCAGACTTAGAGCAGAGCGAAATCGTGCGTGATAGTAACTCGCCCTATGCGAATCCAATCACGCTAACGTCCAAAAAATGGTGAAACACGTACGTCTGCTAATTACTGGACCACCAATGCAGAAACAAAAACTGACCCCTATCCGTTGCCGCATATTGAGGACCATATTGAACGCCTAGGAAAAAGGATTAATTTTACTAGCTTAGATCTTTAAACAGTAACGCCAGATGGTCACTGAGAATTTTTAAGAATGCCCTTCGGGTAGAAAAATGCCCTGGCGGTATTCCAGAGAGCCATAAACCGTGCTCTCGGTGAGTGAAGATTTACCTTAGATTTATTTTAATGTACATGGGCGATATCCTTATACCTGCGTCAACCCTCGATGCAACGTGTGCATTAAAGGCACACAACTCTGCTTTGAATTTAAATAAATGCAAGTTTCTTCCGACTAGCATCGATCACTTAGGCCGAGAGATGTCCAAAGAAGGAGTCAGGCCAGGAAAATATAAAATCGCCGCCGTCAAACAAGCGAAAGACCCGACTAGCGTAAAAGAGATAATTTTTGTAATTGTAATTTGTAATTGTTTCACGTCGCAACGATACGTTGATTTTTGTTAAGAACATAACATCAGGCATATCCTTAATACTACTGCCACGCCACGCTCCAACAGACAGGTTGAAGGTGTGAATGGCACGGTCGTCAGGGCACTATCAACAACTAGTGCTGGCGACGACGAAGACAACTGGGACTTGTATGTGGAAAAGGTGCAAAGCGCCATAAACACTACAACAAAGAGAATGACTCGTCAGTGCCCGTCACAACTTCTGTATGGATACAAGCCGAAAAGTATAGCTAGCTCCGCACTGTTAACTACAATCCAGGATACTCTGGACTCTATTAATTTAGCTGAAGCCCGACGAACAGCTAAAGATATTACCGACCGACCGCAGGAGCGGCAGAAGGCAAGGTTTAATTGCAAGCGCGTCAAACCCCCCCAGTATGCTGTTGGCGACGTCGTCATGGTAGCTACGGAACCACCAGCCACTGGCACCAGCCGGAAGCCGACAGCGAAGGCCAAGGGTCCTTTCAGGGTAACCACCGTCCTACCACACGACCGTTACGAAGTTGAGGACATGCGAGATCTCCAGAAACGGCGGGGCAAACCAGGCGTCATTGCCGTCGACAATATGAGGAAATGGGTTTCCTTCGATGCTTTGGAGTAAACGCTAGGTAAGCTAATAACTCTACTTTTGTAACGCCTCTTTTTAGGTTAAGCCAGAGCATGGGCCTATCTCAGGGAGGGAAATAATACCACTCGGATGCAGAAGTGGAAGGGTGAATGGGCCTCCGGTGCGGGAGCGTGTTCTCCCAAATACAATCAATGTCAATTTGTGTCGCGGTGGCGAATGGTCGTGTATCTCGGACAGTGGTCAAATGACGTAGCTGGTTTTGAATTGCTTCGCAAATATTTCAAACCGCCTGGTGGGTAGCTCAGGACAGGGGCAGAGGTGTTAATGCCTACCTCTAGTGAACTTAATCACCTAGGTGGCAGACAAGTGAGTACCCTGGCATCTCGAGGCTAGCGTACCTGTAGGCAAGTAGCCCGGAAAGTGGTGCGGTTGACTTGGGACATGGGTTCCTGCCAGGACTGGTTTCTCGAGTGTTACTTTTTATTCTTTTCCTTTACCTGAATATTCTGCTTCCTGGCGCCAACCTAGTCTTTTTTCCAACAAGTCATGGTATGAGAGGAACGTGGGGATGATTGACCGAGGCGAGGTCAACTCAGATGTCAGGGAGTACTACTGTGAAACACAACGAAGGGGCTGGGCGTCTTATCGAGCCTTCCAGGACAGCGATCTCACAACACGCGCGAACCAGATCTGCTAAGGGTTGCATAATCATAGGACTGGGAGGATGAGGGCTCAGCAGATCGAAGAACCGCAGTTCGGTTTGTGCGACCATGGGAGAAGGACGATAATATCCTCTGTTGTTTATTTTGCTAATTGCTCATTTGTGTTCTTGTTGTTCATCAATTTTCATTTAAATTAAGACCTAATCAATAAAATATCCATTTACTCTATTAAATAACTTACGATACAGTTTACGCACATTCTAAACCATCTCCAAAGACGAAATCTTCGCTATTCATTAGGCTGTGGCATTGCTAAACCTGAAACCAATGAAAAGAGTGATCAGATCCCTATCTTTAAAGACCATAAATTCGAGAGTGGTTAGAGAGTGACGCGCATCTTTCAGCGAGATATCAAGCAGCACATCCCACTCTACTTGGTTCTGGGACGTTCTAGGGTGCTGCGTAGCTGATGAACTGACCAAATTCGGTGCTAAGTCGCAAATAGAAAGCAGCTTGACAACCTTAAATAACACACTTTCGAGCGTTCTCTAAAGCCAGTCATAGGTAGACTCATCGATACAACAACGATGACATTTAGACTAATATGCCTACAATCGAATCCGCATGATTAAGAAAGCTGATCAAGAAGAAATGTCTCCAAATTCAAAAACATAATCACGTGACGCAGTGTAATTGGAGCGGACGTAGCGATTGAGTATTCCTCTCAATAGTTTTTGCAACAGCTGCAGGGACGAAGGAGAAGAGAAATCTGTGGTGAATTTTCCTTGCCCTGCCCTGCCTTAGCAGCCACGTGAATGGGAGCACTTGCAAGCTTATAATGGTAAGTCACGGGAAGGAAGGCTACGGCGTTTTGTGGAAAAACAAGTAGCCATGAGTCCGACATTTCATCACCCTAAGTCACTCCCTATTCTAGAAGAAGAAGTTCCCTTCTGCTTTGTTTTTTTTTTTTTTTAATTTTTTCTTTATTTATTTATTTGGCTAAGTAAGCCGGCCACGGCTAAAAACTTAGGCAGACCAACTTGGCTTCCTATGGAGCTACCTGGTACTGGAGGAATTCAACGACGAAGCTTTCTCTCCTTCAAAAATCCACCAAAATTACTGAACCGGAGACGCTCGGCACTATCATATGCGACGTCTCTGTCCTAGTTGAGTCGCCTGTCCGCAGCTGTTCGAATGACGTGAAAGATTAAAAGATTAGCGGCACCGACAATCTGTCCTGGATCAGACCTTTATTACGGAGGTAGAGGAATAAAGCCGTCAAAGCCCACTCTCTCATTATACATATTGGGGTTGTAAGCCCCGGAGGTCAAGTTGGTCGACGAGGTCAATGTCCCTTCGTGTTACTAGGATAGAATTTTATGTACTCAAACTTTGGTGTTCTGTATAAGCGAAGGCAAGCCATCTCAAGCACCCGAAAGTTTTCCAATAAACGTGCTTTCACGTTAAACCACACGGGGTATCCATATACAAGCACAGGCCGGAAAAAGGCCTTGCAGCAGATCATCTTAACCCTCGCATCGAATTGGCTGCTATGAAGCAGTCTCTTTGTATGGGCTCAGGCGAGAGCAACATCTATATGTTTGTTAAAATATAGATATTCATCTAGACAGATCCCAATACATTTCGACAAGCTAGAGACTGTGCATGTTGTCCATCGATTGCAAATTTCCGCTAATTCTTTCTGGTGTCCCTAGAGGCCCCGGACAAATGCGTCCTAAACAGAATGGTTTCCGATTTCTGAAAGTTGATTTTCGGCTTCCATTATATATTGTATTAATGAGCTCAATATTTGGACCTGATCTATAGGCGATTAAGTCGTTTGCGTACGCTCTGGCATGGTGAAGTGAACCTATGAGATCATTTGTGTAAATCTTGAATAAGATCAGCGAACTTACCGCATCCTGTTGCATACCGTTTTCAATGTGAAATGTTCACATCTTTATTTTTGACCATACACTATCTATCTGTTAACATATTTTAAAGAATATACAGCAGTGGTTTACTAATAGCCAACCTGTCCAGCTTGAAAAAGAGTCCCTCTAGCCATACGATATCAAAGGCCTGTTTCCAATTCAATCAGGCAGGCACCAGTGCACTGGTTCTTGCTTTTGTTTCATTGGATATCAGAAACCAGTTTAGATGCGGTATGAATGACATTATGACCGGCTATGCAACTGAATCGAATATTCGGAACTATACGTTTGCCCTCAACTCTCTTAGCCACGACTCTATTGATCACTTTTTCGAAAACCCTACTGATATCTGGAAAAAGACTGATCTAAATGCCATATTCTCGTCATTGAACTGAGTGAAACCTCTCAAAACCTCTCGAAAACTCCGGAATCGCCAATTCACAATTTCATTTCGAAGATAGAAATTGGACACAAGGACTCGGTTTGGTTCGGGAAAATGATATCATCCGCCTTGTTCACTTCCTCGAAAGTCAATCTTATAGCCTCTACCTTGTCCTGATGATCCTCGACCACAAAGAATTTGTCATCTTCAGCGGCCTCATTTGGATCAATGCCTGCTGCTAAAAATATGTTTTCGATGTCTATCGTTCGGGCGATTTTGAGACACGAAAGGTCGTGTTAATCTCTCCTCCGAAATATTTTAATTATTTGCGGAAAGATATTCGGGTTCCTGCTGTTTGCAGCCCGAATTTTGTTTTTCCAATACAAACTTACAGAATTTTTTTTAATTTTCCTTTATTAATGTTTGGTGGTTTTTGATCGACGACTTCAATGCCATGAACCCCGGGTTATGTCTGTCAGTAAACTGTACAGGCTTTTAGTCTTGAAAGCAGTTTACTTTTATGTCGATTCTGTGCGTCAATAGTTGCGTTCCAGAATAAATTTTCGTTGTCAGTGTGTTGATACCGAGGTATCATTTTGTCCATTGTTCCTTTAATTGTTTCGTTTATTAGTTTTAGATATCTGTCTATCTCCTAGTTTCTGTTGGACGGTGGATAGAGCAAATTCGAGAAGAGTACTGTCGTCAGTATGCTTGAGAAGTGTGCCCAACGCACTGTACTATAATTGTAGGAACGCCTTTGAACAAACTCTTCCAGTTATGCAGTTTCGTTTTGAACAGTTATTTCCGATTGAAACCACAATCATACAGTTTCTAGTACGAGGGCGGGTCAATAAGTCCGTGACTTTTGGATTAAAACTGATTTTTTGATAAAAAAATAATTTTATTTTTCAACGTAGTCTTCCTTGAGCTCTATACACTTTGTCCAACGCTTCTCCAATTTTTTTATCCCTTCCAAAAAAAATGATTTGTCGAGGTCCTCAAAATGACGAGATGACTTCATCATTGGAGTCAAATCTTTTTCCACCAAGCCATTTCTTCAGGTTTGGGAACAAGAAGTAGTCGCTCGGAGCCAAATCTGGAGAATAGGGTGGATGAGGGAGCAATTCATAGCCCAATTCATGGATTTTTGCCATGGCAACTGCACATGTGTGCACCCTTGCATTGTCTTGGTGGAAAAGAACTTTTTTCTTGGCCAAATGAGGTCGTTTTTTTTTCAAATCGTCATTGAATCGGTCCAATAAGTTGGCATAATATTCCCCATTGATTGTTCTTCCCTTTTGAAGGTAGTCAATGTGGATTATCCCGCGTGCATCCCAAAAAACAGTCGCCATAACTTTATTGGCTGACAAACCCACCTTGGCCTTCTTTGGCGCCGATTCACCCTTAGAAACCCACTGTTTTGACTGTTGTTGTTTGTTCTCTCCATATTGCGATTAAACAACGCCAAACCTTCCTGTGAAGTTGTTACACGATTGCGTTTGTGGTCGACTGTGAGCAAACGCGGCACCCATCTTGCGGAAAGCTTTCTCATGCCCAAGTGATCATTCAAAATTGAAACCACTGAGCCATGCGAGATCCCTACGGCTTCCACAATCTCTCGCACTTTCAATCTTCGGTCGGCCAACACCATATCGTGAATTTTTTCGATTGTTTCGGGTGTAGAGACCTCAACTGGGCGTCCAGGACGTTCGGCATCTTCAGTGCTTGTACGGCCACAACGAAATTCAGTAAACCACTTTTTTACCATTGAAATCGATGGTGCAGAGTCCCCATAGTATTTATCAAGCTTAGCCTTGGTCTCGGTAATGGTTTTTTTTCGCAAGAAATAATGCTTAATAAGCACACGAAATTCACTTTTTTCCATTTTCTCCTCAAATTAGTGAGTAGTCTGATAAAAATAGCTGTCAAACACAAACTAACTGACGCAGCAAGTTTAAATTTTGACAGGAGTCAACTGACAGATGCCTGTTGACAGGAGCAGTGTTGCTGTTTCAGTAAAGAGGTCAGAAATTCAAAAAGTCACACGCATGCTTCCAGCAGCTGGAACCTACGCGACTGTATACTCTTTTAAAACGCAGTCCTTTTCTTGCAAAGATCGTAACACCTCCTCATTGAATGGAATTGGGTCGGTTTCTTCGTACTATTTTATACTCGTATCTTCTGTGCCTCATTTTGTGTCTTTTGGTAAGCTTAGTTTCGCTGACCAAAAGCACATCAAGGGCTTGGTCTTCAAGCTACTTAAATAGTTAGCTCTTCGTTCGAATCTGATTAGTGAATTAACATTCACTGCAAAGACCTTCAGGGTATGCGCCCATTACGACTTATTTTACATCACATTACACCCCATTTTATTTATTGGAATTGGAGATAACCCCGATAATTTGCGGTGTGTTCCGTGTTCGTACATAACGTACAAGAGAGTTTGCTTTTTTCTGCCGCTCCATCCTTACGTAGATCTCATTGCTTTGCATCCAGGTTGCATTTTGCAGTTCAACGCAGCGTGTCCGAACTTTGTAAAATGTTATCGCTACATTTTACTCATTCCATTGACACAATTTGGTAGTCCAGGACTTTGATACTTCTTAGACCATCGAGTTTGCTATTGGGGGTTAGCTAAACTAGGAAGAAAGACAGTTTCCACTTCTCCCTTTTGGCTCTAGCCGTAACGAATGACTTAACCCCCCTGAATTTAAGCTCGCCGCACTACTTCTCTTTCAGAAATGCAAGAAGCTCCTCCGGTTCAGTAGATGGTTCAATCCCTCTGAGCAGCATTGTTTGAACCTTCATTTCTTGTGAGGTGAAGAACTCTGTCGTTATATCCTTCAATAAATTTTTGATTTTTTAGGAGCGCTTTACTGAATTGTAGTGAATAGAGCGCCTATCTAAGACTAAATAATATGTACGCGGTTTTGTGGGCAGAAAAAAAGCAGGTAGCCGTGGGTTAAACATTTCATCACTCAGTCCGCTAAAACAAAATTGCTCATTAAAGAACGGAACAAAAATGCTAAGTCGGACCTTTATAACAGTAAAAAATGTGGTCAGAAGTGCTCTGGTAACGATTATTGTCCTACAACACTCGATGCTATAGATACAAATTAATCCAAACCTGAACCTCCTTTAATGAAAAGGAATTCAAATTGCCAATGTAACTTGAGCTCTATGATTTAGAAGTTAACCTTAGACTATATCTGGGGGTCAGTTTTACTAGAGCTATCATAAATCTAGGTGGGAATATCTTGCTATTCGGACAACTACGCCTTGTCCAGATTTTAGAAACATTTCTGCAGCTTAAGTACTAACTGACTGAATAGGACGCCTTATAGCACAAGATTTAACATAAAATTGTGGTTAAACTACAACGTAGGCTCGCCCTATCTTCAGTTTTTTTGAATTTCTTGCATCTTGGAAAGAGGATACAGTCGCACAGCAGATTTGCGTATATTCGCTCAGTGTGCTTTTTCGGTTAAATTCTTGATAAATTCCATGGATTCCCAGTGCCTAATTGGCAAAATTACGACACTGTTGATGATCGGCAGCCAAGTCTTTATGCAATATTCGGTGGAGTGTTGCTTTTTATGTGCCAAATTTCTAAGATCGACATGGAATCGGCACATTCGAACCACAGAAGTCATATTTTGAGTTTTTCTCCAGTGGTCAACATGATTTCGGTTTTTTACATCACAAACTCGTCCCAATAGCTCATTGGTATTTCTGAAAGGATTCAACAAGAACTAGGCAAGAAAGTGCTTAACTTTTCGAACTCTTTCGCTCAGTACTTTATTTTTAAATTGCCTCCTATCTTCCTCCTCCACCTGCAAGCATAAAGAATGTGGCCTAGTTATACAGCCTTGTTTTACCCATAAAATTAAATTCTGAGAATATTTCAGGTACTCGTAGAACTAATGAAATTGCACCAGCAATTCAAACCACTCAGCGGTTTATCAAGTGTTACATTTTCAGTTGGATAAAGTTCTGCCCGATCTCTGCTCTTGGGGTTTAAGCCGATGGAATTGTACAACAGGGCTATGAAATAGTTTTTCCTTTTTCCAGCTTAATCTCATAACAACTTTGCTCATCAATCATCGGCTTGACCGCTTCGAATTTCCCTCTACTGTCCGATTTAATTTTTAATAAAAACCGAATTACTTGCGACTTACGAATACTCGTCAATTCCAATATTAATTACTTAACCTGTACACGGGGAAAATTATTAAAAAAAAAATCCAAACATCCTTCCATACAGATGAAGCATCACTTAAGAATATATCGTACCTATCTATACGAGTTCTCTTTACAGATAACGATTATCGAAGGATGAAATTCCGGATTTATTCCATTTGGTGTAAAAACTCAAGTGGCATCCTGACCCACATTGGGCTGTTCGTTTCCTGCTCGATTCCGCTTATTCATCATCAATATCACCGAATCGGTCTTTGAGTTATATTTCTGTAAAAAAAAAAAAATTCCCTGCCAGCACAATCGCTACCAATAGATACGAGTAGCGCATAAAGGCTGCGTTGGTGGCGAAAAAAAGTTATATGAGTACATATCCTGCTGACGCAGCAAGTTTTGTATAAACGAGCACGAACGGGCCTTCCATCGAAGGCTCAATTAATAATTTGCTTTCGTTGTTTGTGTACGGTGAGAACGACACTTGTCCAATATTTAAATTATTTTAATGAGCAGTGTTTGTTTGCCCTTTTTTTTGTGCATTTTCGATGTTGTTTTTGCAATTGTGCGAGTTTTTTGTTTTTTTTGTTTTTGAAAAAAAAAAAAAAATAGTAAAGTGCCGACTATAAGCGCTGAAAACATTGAGTGGATTACAAATTGAAATTCAATGTTGGTGAAATTGAATTTCACTAAAATCAGTAGTTGAACGAATACAAGTAGTAGATACACTGGTAATTGGGTTATGCTCGTACATTGCCAGCGAGCACTAATTGACATTCATAACTTTGATGGGGTTGTACTGTGGGCAATGAAGGTTATGTACGTTCAGAGTTGTTTGGATTGGGGTACTTTGTTGCTGAGATTAAAGCCAATACATTGGATGAATATAAATGATGATCACTTGAATTCTATTTTTACGTGTAATCGATTTCGTTCGAGAGGCCATAAAAATCCATATTTCACGAATTTCAATTCAATCAGTACATCAGGTTGGTATATGGTAGGTCTGGCCATTTCTGGCCAATTTCTACTTTATCCAAACCCATTCGGGTTACTGATGGCATTAGCTCCTCTTTTCCCCAGAGTGATTATACATACTCGTGCATACAGATCTCTTTCTTTGATGAGGGCTTAATGAGTCACAGCCATTTCTTTTTGTGGATGGCTTGAGATAGACGAAAGATATAGCACTCCATGTGATAATATCAATGCTAGAAGGATTCTCCCTACCAAAAATTTTCGATTTCGCTCAACATCAAAAGAGCATTCAGCCATGGTAGTGGTTGTTGGAAATACCAACCCACTTAGGCCTATTGGCCCATTGTGATGTCAGTGAACCAGTTTGAGCTTATGATGAAGCGCAGGAGACTGTTTACATCTAAATGTTTAAGATCCTTTAAGTCGTTGTAGAAGAAAGCCCCTAAGTGAAGTTTTCTTCTCTGGGACAAAGCTGGACATGTACAGAGTAGGTGTAGGATTGTCTCCTCCTCTTCCTCGTCCAGGCAGCTTCTGCAGAAATCGTTTGTAAAGGCGCCATGCCTTCTTGCGTGCCTGCCTAGGAGGCAGTGTCCAGTGATGACACCTATGATGATGCTGAGATGTTCCTTATTTCGAAGGATCAGACACTTAGAGCGATTCCGATCCAATTTTGGCCAGATCTGTTTGGTCGCTAGACACGTTGATCCAACAGTCCACCTAATTTCTGTTCTTTTATTGGCATCCAGCTTCAAGGTTAGTTTGCACGTAGCGATTGCTAGAGTGGTTCCAATTTTGGCGAGTTCGTAGACTCTACAGTTCCCTGGAATGTCTCTGTGGCCCGGCACCCAACAAAGGTGAAGGTTGAACTGCTCTGCCATCTCCATAAGAGATGATTGGTATTCAAGGGCGGTTTTAGAATTTAATGAGACCGAGTCCAGGGACTTGATAGCGGCCTGACTATCCGAAAATATGCGGATATCCTTTGCAGATATCACGTTTTTTTTCAGCAAGGACAGAGCTTCTTTAATCGCCAAAATTTCCGCCTGGAACAGCCTGCAGTGATTTGGAAGACGGAAAGGGAGGCTTAGATTTAGCGTGTCTGAGAAAACGCCGCCACCAACTCCGCTATCGGTGAGATGGATTGATGTGTCCGCCATGAAAGGACAGGGGGTAGACCGCGATTCTCCGCTTACGCGTGGACATGCTGTTCTTTGACTGCACTTTCTAAGGCCGTCCACCAGACGACCACTCCGTGAGTGTCGGTCTTATAACCGAGATGTATAGCCAGTGGGTTATGCGAGATTGAAATGCCCATTTATTCCCAATGGCTTTTTTGGAAGAGAATAAAGCTACTGCAGCTTTCTTGACTCTTTCTTGTATGTTAGGTTACCAGTCTAGTTTCCTGTCAAAAATGAGACTCAGATATTTTGCTGCATCGGAAAATACTAAATACTAAACTGGTACCGTTTACTGAAGGAAGGTCTATTGTAGGAATTTTGTATTTCCTGGAAAAGAGGACAAGATCAGTTTTATGGGGGTTTATTTCCAATTCACAGCGACCTGCCCAACGGGTTAATCTATTGAGATTTGCTTGAAGGAGTTCTTTAATGGTATTAAGATGCTTACCTCAGACGGCTATAGCAACTTAATCCGCATAGGCAATCACCCCGCTTCAACGTATATCAGCAGTTCATTAACTACTAGGTTCCATAGAAGGGGAGAGAGGACACCGCCTTGCGGCGTACTTCTGCTGACCGTCCGGACCAGCAGACTTGTATGGTTTGAAGCCATGCGGCGCCCAGAGTAGTTTGTCTCTTGTGATCAGACCATGAATTTTGGTCCCGGTTGCGGCAGGCCTGTTTAGTTTGCTACTGGCCGCGAATTGGGAGCTACTTGGAAAGTGGGTGTCCATGAGTGGTTCATCATTTGAGTTTGTCCAAGAGCCATCGATTTTTGTCAAACATCATAGGATTTGTAAAGAGGATTTTTCTTAGCCGCGATGCCTTAGAAGTTTCCGTGATTTTGTCACAGAAGGACCTCCAGGATTGTTGCTTTGCTTTCCTCAGTTCTTTTTTGTATAATTTGAGGGATTCTTTGTATGAGTCTCAGTCAGTTACTTTTCTTGTGTTCTTTGCTACGTTGAAAAGTTTTCTGCAAGTATTTCCGAGCAATTCCAGTGCTGATGTCCACCAATGTGACTTTTTCTTGTCTCTAGGTTGAATAAGGGGACAGAAAGCGCCCATAGCCTGATTGAGAGATAGAGTGAATTCCATGAATTTCATGTCAAGCTCATTGGTGTCACGCGGGGCACTTGATAGTTCAGAGGATAGCCTTTCTGACAGTATTCCTCTGTATTTTGGCCAATCAGTTTTCCGGTAGTTTCGGAATGCTGGTTGACTGGGAGGAGCATCACTCAGGCTGAATTGTATGTATCTGTAGTCTGAAAAAGAGTGTTCAGACGATACCATCCAGTTCGTTAGCATTTGAGTGATGCTGTCGGAGAAAAGATTGATATCTAGCACTTCCTTTCGGTTTCTAGTTATAAAAGTGGGCTCATTGCCAATGTTGCAAATAAAGAAGTTAATACTTAAGATATAGTCAAAAAGTGACTCACCTCTGTTATTGATGTCGGTGCTGCCTCATACCGTGTGATGGACGTTAGCGTCGCATCCGATGATGAGACCAGTTTTTTGCCTTCCAGCTTCCAGTAGTACCCTTTCTAGCTTATCAGCTGGTAGAGGGTCCAAATGATCGTGGCCAAGGTAAGCCGATGCCAGCCGGTAGGAGCCTTTGGCAGTCTCTAGTGTGGCAACGGTTAAATCAGGGTCGCTGGGATTAGGAAGTAAAAATGCATTAAGGCTACGTTTCATTAATATACAAGTTCTGATCTTACCTTTGTCCCTTGTATAGAGTGGAGCGTATACGGGTGTCCTAAGTCCAGGAACCACGCCTTCTACAATAAATAGTTCCTGGATTAGGATAATGTCTTCTGCATTTTTTGAAAAACGCAGAATGAGTGCGGCCGAAGACTTTTTTTAGTGATGGAGATTAATCTGGAGAAACCGTATCATTGCTACAGTTTTCCAGAGTAGCCTCCACCACGGTGCTGTTGAGGTTCTCCGCTTCTGAAGATGTGCCCAAGAGCTCATCTTCTTCCTTTGTACGTAAAGAACCTCTTTTTGCTTCGTCATCGGTTTCCATTTCCGACAGGGTGTCAAAAGAGGAGACCAACGGCTTAATAGTATATCGACGGTCCAAGATGTAAGGTTGTGTTTATTGGTATCTCCGTTAAAGGAGGAGAAGGTTGCTTTTCAGCACCCAGGTCATCCTTTTTGTAAACCCTTAGATGTGTAGACTCGAATCCGAACCGGATCAAGCCTTTTGTCTGCGCTAGAGGGTTAAGGGACTCCTTACTGATCACTATCAACGCGTATCTATAAGAGCCCCTTAGTTCCTATAGTTTCGCGACTTTCCAGTCATGAATCGGAAGGGTCGGGTTGCTGAGCCTGATGATTTCCGGAATGCTTTCTGGGGAGGACGGTTCGGCTGGGATCTAAGCTAAAGATATCCTCCTTAGATACGACCTAAACCACGTATGGCCTTAGTGAAGTGATCGGCAGATCTCCGATTGACACATGCGATGGGCTTAACGCGGCCTTGGTGCCAGCCAGCATCGCTTGTGATGGGAGGTGGTCCAGCGTTGGCCCGCAAGATGGCCAAGAAGTTGCTTGAAAGCTTCAGCTTGATCAGCTGCCACGGTTCAGGTGTTATAGAACCATCGGTATCGTTCCTATCGATTACCGCGATTATTGTTGCGTCCTTTAGGACTTCGCTGAAAGAGATGTGATATTGGATGGCCCAGGGCTTTTGGTGCTGTGGGTTTTGGGCCTCTTGGGAACCGGCATGAGAACGGATACTCCGTTCGCGACTGAGCTATGTTTAGAGATGCTGTGCCCTCAGACAGGTTGATCTTTGGCACGGGTCGTATGACACCTGGATCCAGTCCAGTGGAAAAAGGTGGGAAGGAGGAGGAGGAAGTGCGCCCCCCGCCTTTGGTTTCAGAACTCGTCTGGAGAATTTCTCGAGATTCATTGCCCTCTACAACTCGGCGGTTTCGATGCTCGCCATAGAGAAGCATTCAGCCATACTCGTGCATAAATGTAGAAGCAAATCTACACGACCTGTAGACAGTTGAACACCGATTTCTGTAACTGCATTGCTCAAATCGTTTAGATCAGCTGAATTTTAAGAAAGCAGGTACGAGTATGCAGAGGTACGCTTCTGGGCAAAGTCCTTTCACCTCTGATATGGACCACTCAAGTAAATTCTCTTCATTTTTAAACGAACAGCAGACCCTACCTCAGGTGAAAATGAGGGTCTTTGTTGATTCTTCGATTGTTCTTCCAGACAAGATATCAATCTCCATCATTAAGATCCCAGAGATTGCGCGAACTGTGCTCAACCTATCCAGATTAACAGGACGTGAATTCCGTTCTCATACTGAACATGAAAGCCACCAAAAAACCAAATGCGGCTTTTTATTCTGGCAAAAAAAAGTGTTCAGCACTATTTGGAGCTCTGAATCGGCTGTAATACTCGTTCGTTGATATTAAACAGTGATTGATAGCCATCCTGACATAGAGTTCGTAATTCTGATAAAAGTCTAAGAGAAGCACCAACGCTTCTCAAATCTCACCAACATCTGGAGAGAAGAATCGGAATTCAGGGGTAAATTAGGGTATTATCCACGGTGGCATTGGAGACCATTTATGCTACATATAAATATTATTAGGATACAGGGGGGATGCCAATGGTCATCCGCATCGCTTCCATGCTATCTCCTTGGGCGACTGCAGCAAACTGTAAAAAGTTCAGAATTTTTGACAGGAGTGAATGGAAGAATAAACAAGATACCAGCATATGTAGAAAGTTACTTTCGATCCCGATGGCTCTAAAATGGACATCGGGATAGCTTGAATTTGAAACTGTAAGAGCTAGCCGCACCCTCAACATAAATGCTGAACACAATGTCTTTCAAGTTGAAGTAACTGCCATGATCCACGGCGCATGATATCACCAAGGTGTCGAATGCTCTACTCGGTAGTTGTTAAGGCACTGGACACCGCTGTAATCAGATCAAGGACTATAATAACCCACGAAAATGGTTTAGACTATTCCATTACCAGGGATATTCATGAGAATTGATGATAAGGGTAACAAAGTCATCGATGATGAGGCCATCGGTCCAGCAAAAGCCTCCAGGACAAAACTTGTCACAATAATCAGGAAAATATGAGCAGCATATGTCAAGAACATATAACCCTCACTAGTCAAGCTTAGCCGCTGGGATGCCCTAATCATACATAGTCCCATCACAAGGGGACTGCATCCATTTTAAATGCTTTGATGTCCTTCAGAGTTAACCACGCAGTTGTGATTGCGGATATGTTGACGTTGTTAAAGGCACCCTCTATATCCAGGAAAGCGACCATTGTGTACTCGTTATAATGTAGAGATCGTTCGAAGTGGCGAATGTAGAACCATAGGCAAAAGTCGTGGATCAATTCTAAGTCGTATATGGATATCAATCAGTCATTCTAGAGTTTTCAGAAGGAAAGATGCCAGACTACTTATAGGTCTGAGGTCCTATGGGACAACGTATATCCGCTTCACATGATATACTCTAGAGTTGGCAGGATGATATCTGAGGACCTTTGTAGCTCGGCAGGTATTATACAGTCCAGACCAACAGACTTGTATGGTTTGAAGCTATGTAATGCCCAGAGCAACTTCTCTCTTGTAATCAGACCACGAATTTTAGTCTTGGCTGAAATAGTCCTGCCAGAGTTGGTACTGACCATCTGGAGTAGTGTCCAGACCTCACTTGAGCTATCAGATTTTTCCAAACAGCTGGTCATCGTAGGATTTGTAGAGAAGCTTTTTCTTAGCCACGAAGCCTCAGATGTTTCTGTTATTTTGCCACAGAATAACTTCCAGGATTATCGCTTTGCCTTCCTCAGCTCTTTTTTATATATTTTGAGGGATTCCTTGTACAAGGTGGATCAAAAGTAAAGCCATAATGTGAATTGGCTGCTATTTTATTAAATATGAACAAAATTGGGCTTGATGGCATTAAGCCGAAAAAATGATATCGGGCAAATGACCACCTCCTGAGTTGGTGTGCATTTATGCTCGTTTTGAATTGTTGCTCGCAAAATATCTGGCTCCAAATTGGTGATTTCTTCTTCACTGTTGGCTTTCAAGACTTGCAAATTTTGTGGTTTGTTGTGGTAAACGCGAGATTTCAAAAAGCTCCAAAGAAAGAAGTCTGGAGCCGGCAGATCTGACCGTCCAGTTCAAACCGCCAAAACAGGAGATGATATGGTCTAGATTGGAATTTTTGATTCAAAATTTCCATCGTTGCCCGATTTGTGTGAGCAGTTGTTCCATCCTGCTGGAACCAACAATGATCAATGACCAATTCAGCAACTTGTGGCAAAAAAAATCGCTTAACATCTGTTTGTAGCGCTCACCAGTTACGATTACGGTGGTGCCGTCGGCATCCTCAAAAAAAGGGCCAATCAGTTTTTTAACAGTCACCTTGAGTGGATTCAATGACTCTCCGTGTATTTCATTGAGATTCTTCGTACCCAAGAATTGCAAATTTTGTTTATTCACATAACCGCTGAAGTGGAAATGGGCTTTGTCGCTCATTATGATTTTGAACTAGAAGTCATCCTCATCTTGCACCAGGTTTAACAGAGAATGGGAGTAAGGTAACCTCACTTGACAATCAGCAGGCAGCAACTGGTGGACGAGATGCACTTTATAAGGGGGCATCTTCAGATCTCTCACCAAAATTCGACGCAATGAACATCTGCTGACGCCAAATAGTGTGCATCGTTGTTCCGTGGATGTTTGTGGACTCTTTCGGATGTCTTCGGCCACAGCAGTGATGATATTCTCGGTCAAACGAGCAATACGGTCCCGACCAACTAGTGGATTCAATTTATGAGATGTTCAACGCTTAAGCGCTTAATTGTTCGCGCACATGGTGCGGGGCGATGAGGAAAACGACGACGAAATTCACGCTGCATTAAAACAGCAGACCGGACATTGGCCAAATGAACAATAACAATAATTCCGCGTTCTTCAGGTGTGAATCGATCTATGGCTTATTTTCAAGTAATTCTCTATCTGCCTACAACATTAATGTCAAAGCACAATGGCACTTAACGCCATTTAAAAAATTATGGCACATTTGCTCTATGACATTACTTTTGCCCACCTTGCATGTACACAGTTTTCTGATTGCGTTTTGCTTAACCATAGATCAATCAACACTTATCCTATTTTATGATACAAAGTGCCAGCCTGCAGCGCTGGAGGTTTTGAAGATAGATTTGCAGGAATATCTGCGTTTACCGAAAAATTCCGCTCCTAGGCGACCTTTAAGTAATTTCAAAGTGGTTCTTCCATGTCGTTAGTGCTAACTATAAATCTGCCTTACGAATTCTACTTCATCTCTACAAATATCTATGCGGGTTCTTGCTGCCGGACCTACTGAAAAGGTCTGATCCACATACGAGCTGTAGACATTCGAACTATTAAATACGTTAGGTTTGAGCTGAGTCCATTTTATATCACATCACACTTACTTACTTACTTAATGGGCTCCCAACCCGTGGAGAGTCTCTACGATTCCGGGCACGCTGCTTCAAGTTATCCAGATTAAGCGCTCTGGAATCCGCGATAGCTTGGTCTTTAAAACGTAGGTTCGGTCTTCCTTGTCGTCTTGAACCTGAGGGCTGAGATTTGAAGATTCCCTTAGCTGGAGCATTGTTGTCCATTCGCTCGATGTGGCCGAGCCAATGTAGTCGACTTATTTTGGCGTTTTGGACTACATCCACATCTTGGTATAGCTCATAGAGTTCGCGGTTGTATCTTCTAATCCATTCGCCCTCCTCGCACACAGGACCAAAAATCCGTCGAAGAATTTTTCTTTCGAAGGAGCCCAGAATTAGCTCTCCCTTCCTGCTTATCGTCCAGCACTCGGCACCATACAGTAGAACTGGAAGGATAAGGGTTATGTAAAGCGTACAATTCGGAGTTTTGAACCCAATTGCTTTGCCAAAGCGAAGTAGCAGCGGTTTCCTGTGGTAATTCTTCGTCGGATCTCCACTAGGGTGTCATTCGTGGAGTTCATGTTTACTCTGAGGTGGATGAACTCCTTAACTACCTTGAAATTGTTGCTATCAATAGTGACGTTTTGTCCTAGGCGGTGGACAGACGATTTTTTGTTTGTTGATGGCATGTACTTAGTCTTGTCCTCGCTTACTTCCAATCGCCATGAAAGCCTCTATCACGGAAAGCTGCGAGCGCCCGATGATATCAATATTGTCCGCATATCCCAGGAGCTGGACGGACTTATTGAAGATAGTGCCTTCCGTGTTGACACCTGCCCTACGCACTATCTACTCTAGCCCATCACCTTGCCGAAATCCGGTGTATGTTTGAAATAGTTCGGAGGAGCTACTTCCAAACTGTACGTTGCAATGCGTGTTTTGCCGGAATCCCGAATTCGGCCATGGCCATATAAAGCTCCAGACGATTAATGTTATCATATGCGGCCTTGAAATCGATGAAAAGATGGTGAGTCTCGACTTGAAATTCGTTGGTCTTTTCCAGGATTTGTCTCAGTGTGAGAATTTGGTCTATAGTTGATCTGCCGGGCCGGAAGCCACACTGGTACGTGCCGATTGTGTTGTGTTGCAGAACGGTTTGAGACGTTCACACAGTACGTTGGATAGGATCTTATATGCGACATTAAGCACGGATATGCCACGATAGTTCTTGCAAGACATAGGATCGCCTTTTTTGCATATGGAGCTGATAGTCCAGTCGTCCACGCATACTTGATTTGGTGTATGCGCCCTACCAAAACATCGCCACCGTATTTGAAGAGCTCGGCTGGTAAACCATCAGAGCCTGCAGCCTTGTTGTTCTTAAGCTTTTTTATAGCTAAGCCAACTTCTTCTATACTGGGTGGTGGAACTGGTTCTTCATTGACTGGACGTGGGTTCTCTTCTTGCCCTATCACACTCTCTACATGATGCCCATTTAGCAGCTGCTGGAAATGCTGCTTAAACACATATACTATTCCCTGTGCTTCGGTGACTAGGATTCCTTCGGTGTTTCGAAGGGCTTATGTTCCGGTTTTGAAGCCAGCAGCCAGTTGCTTGGTTTTCTTATAAAACCTCTGGATGTTGTTTCGATTACGAGACTCTTCGTTCTCCCTGAGCTGGGATGCTACGTAGGCAGTCTTTTTTCTACTCAGGATCTTCTTCTCGTCCCTCCTCCTGGCTCGAGGAGCTCTTGTCTTGCGCTGCAGCATTTTCTTGTGTGCATCTTCTGTCGCCTTTTTCCTGTAATCGCATTCATCATCATACCACGGGCTCTTTCTCTGGGGTGGTTGGTACCCTAAGATGGTTTCGGCTACCTCCTTGATGATGTCGCGATACTGGCACCACTGATGGTTGGTGTCTGTGGTAGGTGAGCGCACAGTGGAGAGTTTCTCACACATACTTAGGTCTGTGTAAACTCATTGTAATGCCCAGGTAGGGATGCTTTCTGTTTGGTTGGGTCTACGCTATTCCACGGCCGCGGAAGCAATAACTTCCAAAAGTTTTTTTTCAAATTGAGGCTGCGTTAGTGGCACAAAAAGTGTAGGGTATGCCTCCAAAAAAATGTTGTCATTGTCGATCACATAATAGTCAATTTGTTAATCGAGATGTGAGATATGTGTTACTATGGTCGAAATTAATTTAAATTCATTTTATCGCATAAACAATGTTTATTGCCTCACCATCCAAGGGTCCCGCCTCATCGTCGTATGCTTAGGTTTTATAACGGCCATTTATCACGAGATTCAAACTGTTAACGAGTAGTGAAAATTTGATTCTGCAACTCCCTAAAATTTTGTTAATTTTGCTCTCAAAATTTCCTTCAAATTCACTTCACATTCAAAGAGCTGTTGTAAGTATTTCTTTCAACAAATAAATTGTCATCTGTCTTGAGTTCCCACAATTAGGCCGGCACTTCAGCGCTCAAGACAAAAAGACGCCTGCTCAATCATTCATTAAGAATTTGTTGTCATTGTCGCCGACATTTGTCCATCTCCACCTAAGCAAAAGAAGCAACTAAAAGGAAGACATACGACCGCAACTGAAGGTAGGCAAATTCCACCCCCGCTAAAGGAGCGAAGAACTCTAACGATCCCAATGGTACTCAGTCCCCCATTGTTTGTAATTAGCTACCGAGAAGAAGAAGAAGAAGGCGGCGGTTGTTGTTCCAGAAACCTCCTTAGGATATCCTCTGTCTTACCCGGGGAAGGTAAATATTTAATCAGGATAAGTAAGGATTGTAAATGAGTGTACACTTAGCTAATTAATTTTCTGTTACCTCATGACCATGACCACCCGCCATCGTTTACATCGGCGGTTGAATATATAGCGGCAAAAGAACCACCCGCATTGGTTGTTGTCTTGTAAGACGTTCAAGTTTTGAAAAGTTACAGGTGTGCCGCGTATATAATTTACGTTTCTCTCAATAAAAAAACGATCTCGGGTGATTCTCGACAATTCATTAATAATTCACAGGGGGTTGCATCACCTTTCCACTTCTCTTGTGTCCCCTTCTGGTACTTGTTCTGGTTCACCATTAAGAGCCGATCCAATTAAGGATTAACATTTATTACGAGTGTTTTTCCAATCAAATCAATTGAAAAGCACTCGTCCGCACCTTTTCAACGATACATGTACTATAAACGTCAATGTGAAACGTAAACGGTTTTTCATCATTTTTCAGCCGTACGAGCATCAGAACATAGACAAGGAGCACGGCTGCTGCTCATCCTGACACACATCGACACCAAAATCAAACAATAGTCGCAGGATCTGCTAAAAGGCATCTGAACATAGACAAGGATAGTAGTGTGAGTTCGTGTATGAGGACGAGAAAAGGGATCGATAATTCAATATCCGCTTAAATGTCATCGTGGGATAGACGACCCAGGAGTAGTCGGGACCTAGGGATGAGCGCGCTATGTGTACATTTGAACCTGTATGCTTGAGCCTGAGCCTGTATGCCATTAAAATTAGATGATTGGGGCTGCAGGACGTCATGTGGAATACGAAAAGGTTTATTTTCAAATCCCAGGTTGAGATAGGTGGGCGGAATGACGAGCAGAAATACGAGTACTCCGCATTCGTTGCATGTTACATTTGAGTGATTTTTGTTGTCGAGGGGATCATATGCGATGTAAACTCAATGAATTATTGATACTCCGGAATGGAATGGAATTCATTTGGTATTTTGATAAAATTGTGAATGAATGAGAACTGGGATTCGATTGGGACTAAGACTTTTTGTCAGTCAACTGTTTGGAAATATTATGAAAAGCCGAGAGAGTGTAGGCTTAAAGTTTTGTTAATTTGTTTGCCAGTGTACTCGTTGATTGGCAGTAATCGTACAAAGTGGCAATATTTTGGCGTATGGATTGACAGGGAATGTGAGTTTTGATTGAAAGTTTCGAATGGAATTTTATTTTATGAATGAGAAATTTAGGTATTTTTTGGGAATTTCATATCTTTTCTCTTGTAGTCAGTCGACGATATGATTAGATTGGCTTTCGGAGTTTTGAATAAATGCGCAATTTGGCTCGACAAAGAATGGCTCATATTGCAAGCCAATGATGCAGATATCAATTTTATGAATATTGCAATGTGAGTTACTTTTTATCAATGACTTGTATTACATCCAACTAGGAACAGCTTGCACTTTTTAGCCAGCGGATGGCACATCAATATGTACTGAGCTATCCGAATCATATAACGTGAGAACGTTTAGAATCTTTCTACAAATCTTTTCAACGGAACTTTCTATATATGTCGCTATATTCCACGGTCTAAGAAACAGCTCCATGATCCTGATAAACTGATAACATAGCTCATTAGTTTTAGTTTAGTTTTAAATGCATTTTATTATATTATTCATTAACTCTTATATACTACCAAAAAATGTTTATATGCTAGCTTAAAATTACTTAACAAACTTATATTAACTTACTGGTCCCACACAGGCACTCTAAGCTACTCTAAATTCTTATATCTATGTCTTTCGACTTTATTTACATTTTATTGAAATATTTGTATACTTAAAGCTAAGAAAAAAATTGTTAACAAAAACTTAGCATATGGACTTAATTTTCTATAAAACTCAATGTCTAACTTAAAATAAACCTTAGTCTACCTAACCTACATACACAATATACACACATATATATAATACACAATTATATGATATATACTAATATATGTATATATTTCTTAAATGCTAACCTAAACCTATGTAAGCTGACCACCGCTATTCACAGAGCAAATAGATTGGTCAGCTCTGCCTCATTAGTGAGGCTGGTCCGTAATTGACGGAAACGACGACGAAACATCTTCTCCATCATTCAACCACCAGAAATGCTGGTGCTGCCGAACAACATTCCTCTTATGGCGATTCCCCACCGCCCTACTGAACCTGAGACGATCCACACTGCCGTGTGCGACGTCTCTGCCGTAGTTGAGTCGCTTGTCCACAGCTTTCCGAGCGACATGGAAGATTAACGGGACCGCTGATCTATCCTGGATCAACCCTATCTGATCTAGGTAGAGGAATGCTTCCGGTGGAACGAAGCCGTCAGAGCGCGCACTCTCGTGGTAAAGGTAATTGGGGTAGTAAGCCCCAGATATCAGGTTATTCGTCGAGGCCATTGCTCTTGCAATGTGCCTTCGAGTCAGCTTAATTACGAAGTTGTCCACTCGTATTAGGTTCGCCCTGTTGTAAAGGACCTCATTACGATAGAATTTTTTGTACTCCGACTCTGGTGTTATGTACAAGCGAAGGAAAGCCCCTCAAACACCCGAATCTTTTCCATTAAGCTTGCTCGTACATTGAACCACACGGGGCACCCGAATACCAGCATGGGCCTGATAAGGGCCATGTAGCAGATTACCTTTACCCTCTCATCGAGTTGGCTGCTATAAAACAGTCTCTTTGTAAGGGCAAAAGCGCCTTTAGCTCAAAATACAGAAACCGATCTAGCCAGATCCCAAGGTATCTGACTACATTCCGACAGGCAAGAGGCTGTCCGTGTTGTCCAATGATCGCGAACTTACGCCAATTTTTCCTGGTATCCCTAGAGGCTCCAGACAACGGCGTCCTAAAGAGAATGGTTTCCGACTTCTGAAAGTTGATTTTCAACTTCCAGTCATCGCAAAATCGTCTTATCTTATCGAAGTCACGCTGAAAGAGAGTATTAATGACCTCGATTTTTGGACCTGTTCTGTACGCTATCAAATCGTCTGCGTACGCAATAGTATGGGGAAGTGCACCTATCAAGTCGCTTGTATAAATATTGAATAGGATCGGCGAATTGACCGCGCCTTGCTGAAGACCATTTTTAATTTGAAATATTCCAACAGAAGTCACATCGCCATTTTTCACGATGAACTGTCTGTTGGTTAGCATATTATAAAGAATGTACAAGAGTGGTTTACTGATCCCCAGCCTAGTCAGCTTATAGAAAAGACCCTCTAACCATACGGTGTCGAAGGTCTTCTCCAAGTCAACAAGGCAGGCACCAGTGCATTGGTTTTTGCCTTTATTCCATTGGATATCGGACACCAGTTTAGACGCGGCATGTGAGATATCATGTCCCGCCTTAAAACCGAATTGATTATCCGGAACTATATGTTTGTCCTCAACCCACCTAGACAGAGCTCTATTGATTACTTTTTCAAACACCTTACTGATATTCGGAAAGAGACTTATCGAACGGAGATTCGCCGGATTGGATATATCCTTTCCCTTTTTGGGGATAGGTTGAACCACCGCCGTTTTCCAATGCGCTGGATAATGTGCATTATTCATTGCATTATTAAACAGAGTGGTGTAAATGTCCACCGCTTCTAGAGGAAGATGTCGAAGCACGATGTTCGGAATACCATCGGTCCCCACTGATTTCTTAGCCCTGATTGTGTCGAAGATCTCATGGAGCTCTTCCTTCGAAATAAACGGGGGTAGGTCACCCTCTCTGGTAATGACATTATTTGCCATATTTTCGTCGCTGAACCGGGTGAAACCAGAGCCCTCGGATCGCCAGTTCTCTACTTCATTTCAAATGTAGAAGTCGTGCACCAAGACGCGACTGTCCAGGTCATAATTAGGTCCAATCGTATCAGTGGCCTTGTATATTTCCTGGAAAGTCGCCCCTATGGCTTCAACTTTCTCCTGTGGATCCTCGATCACAAAGAAGTCGTCATCAGCGGCCTCATTTGGATCAATACCTGCTATTGTCAGTAACCGTTCGTTGTCTGTTGTCCGGGCTATTTTAGCACACTGAAGGTCGTTTTGATTTTTTCTCCGAAATAGTTTATTTATTTGCGGGAACATATTCGGGTTGCTGGTGTTTACAGCCCGAACCCTGTTGTTTCTAAAGCTTGTAGTACGAAATGCAGGGATTGGAATAAATGATTGGGAATTGCTTCGTAAGATATATGCGTCAGATATTGGACTTTGCAGGTATCCACCTCTCATAAAGAAAATTTTAAGTGCCTTGTAAAAGAAAAGATGTCACACTGGGAGAATTCTCATACGCCTAAATAACTCCATGGAATGAGCTAGACGAGAAGAGTTACAGACTTTTCCTATTAAACATTTTTGCAGCACAATTAGCTGCTGAAGTTTACTAAGGTATGCGCCGCCGCAACAACTTATTCCATACTGTAATTTAGAATGGAAAATCCCGTAGTATATTGTTTTTAGACTATTATTGGAACAAAACATTCTTAGGCAATAAAAACAACGAATGGTGGAAAGAAGATAACGCTGCACACTTCAAATATGCTCAGACCAACTCAAATTACGGTCAATTATTACACCCAGATATTTAAAATAATGAACATTTTCAATTTTAAAGCAATTGGTGTTACAAGCGATGCTCGTATCAAAAGAGTCCCTAGAATTAAGAGTAGCACACGCATTGCTGATTAACTTATACCTTCTGCAATTTGATGTATGGAATGTAACATTAACATCCGGGGTTATTTCTGTGCTTAGGCTAAAAAACATAAGTTTAGTCTTGCTACTAACCAATAGTTTGTGTCCAGCAAACCAAATTCTTAATAAATGGACGTCATGATTGATATAAAGCTACTAAGTTCAAAGGACTAACTGCTCTATATGCTATAGCTAAGTCGTCTGCAAAGGCAGTAACTTTTCCAGCAAAAGGTTGTTCAAATAAAGAATTGATGTAAATCAAAAACAGAATAGGACCAAGAACAGACGCTTGGGGAACGCCGAGTTTAATAGTTTTAGGGTTACTAAAACTGGTTCCAATTTTGACCAATTGTTTTCTGTCCTTCAGATAAGAAGCAAACCAATCATAGATACAACCACGGAAACCCACATTGTATAGTTTGTGCAAAAGAATGTTGTGATCAACCATATCGAAGGCCTTAGTTATATCTACAAAAAGTCCATTGCAAAATGTTTTATCATCTAAACCTTTGTGTATAAAGGAGCAAAATTCTAAGAGACCATCCTCAGCAGAAAGGCCTGATCTGAATCCAAACTGGTTCGAACTAAAAAAGTTTTTATGTTCGAGATATTTCAAAATCTTGCGCTTAACTATTTTTTCAAATATTTTTGAAATAGAAGGTAACAGCGAGATCGCCCTATAATTATTTTTATCTTTTTTGCTTCCTTTTTTAAAAAGTGGTATAACATTAGTACATTTCAGTTCTTCAGGGAAATTGCCAGTGACAATAGTTAAATTAAAAAGATGTGTTAAAATATCAACTACGTTAAGGGATATTTTTTTTAGCACAAGGTTTGAAATACCATCATTCCCATATGAATTTGAGTTGTTTAAAGAGTTTATGGTTTTTAATAACTCAAGACCCGAAATAGGTTCAAAATAAAAACTGTTTCTATGGAGAAGACTATCCAAAAGACCATCTCTAGGTTCACCATAGCAAGTATTAGAAAAATCAGGCGAAGATGACATTTGCCCGATTGAAGCAAAGAACTCATTGAATTCGTTTGCTACTGAAATAGGATCCGAGATAACTATACTACCAACGCTAAGCGTTATAGTTGTATCGTGCTTGCTCATGTTTCGATTAATAATATTGTTAACCACTTTCCATTCTTTCTTAAGGTTTCCGCGCGAAATTTTAATTTGGTTATGGTACTCGTAGTAACTTTCCCTACATAAACGGATTTCTTTATTGATTTTAAGGCACATGCGATCATAACGTCTTTTTAAACACACATTTAGTGGATGTTTACTACATTTTTTTCGTAGTTTATGTTTCAGTTTGATTTTTTTAAGAAGAGATGGCGTTATCCAGGGCTTTAGCCTTATTTCAGATTTGCTCAGTACAACGATTTTACTGGAAGCAGCTATGGAGTTTTTTTAAAATTTCAATAAATGAATCATAAGCCTTAGAAGCATTTTCCTCAGCATAAACCTCATCCCAATTATTGTGGCGCAATACACTATTAAGGTGAACAAAGTTAATCTTTGTCACACTAGTCAAAGAATGTTTTACATTGCTCTTCTTTTCAAAGATAGGAATCAAAGTACCGTGATCAAGACAGGTGCCAGCAATTGGTCTTGTGCACTCATTAACCAAAGAGGTAAATCCATGTTCGGCGATAAGAGCAAGGTAACAATCCAAAAAATGACATGAGTTTAACAAGTCCAGGCTAAAGTCCCCTAAAATAATTAGATTAGCTGCTTTCACATTGGACAGAGAATACGAGAATTTTTCAAGAAACACATTAAATGACTGTGAATCGAATCTATATGCACGAACAAAAGTAAAGGATTCATCGCATATGGAACAAGATATTTTTATGACGTCAGCACTCGACAAACTGTAACGCTTTACATCACAATCATACAGATCTTTCACAAATGCACCCACTCCACCTACTGCATACGAATCGTTTGCATTTGCGTAAAAATTATAGCCAGGAATACTGTAATCATTTATCTCACAAGAATAAATCCAAATTTCGGATACAAAGACAATTTCAGGAAGGTTTTCTTTAATTAAAGACAAATCATCAAATGATCTTATAACAACAACCTTTCCTCGATCGACTTTCCTCAACAAAATATGATACTTATACTTACTTTCACTTAATATAGAAAAAATAGGACTACAAGGATATTCGCTGTTCGTGTGAGTGACTTATTTCTCAGTTGCCTTCTTTCCTAGGCGGCCCTACAGTCCGGCGTGGACCTGGGCCTCAACCAATAAGCCTCTCCAATTAGCGCGGACTTTGGCTAACTGCTTCCAGTTGCGTGCTCCAAGTTGATTGAGGTCTTCTTCCACTTGCACGCGTCACCTGAGGCGAAGCCTCCACTGCGTTGTCCCTCCGAATTAGCCTTGGTGTTCATTCGCTCTACATGTCAAAGCCATCTCAAACGCCTAATGCGCAGGTCGATGTCGGTCTACAGCTCGTCGTTCATCGTTGAATCGTATCAAATATCTTACGAAGAATTTACCTCTCAAAACGAATAAGGATATCTTCATCCGCTTTAAAAAGGGTTCATGCTTCGGTACCATAGAGCAGGACTTGGGTTACAAGGGTCTTATATAGAACTACCTTGGTTGTTCAGGAGAGGGCCTTACTACACAGTTGCCTTCTCAGCCCAAAAAAACAGCGATTGGCAAATGTGATTCTTCGTTTGATTTTAGAAGAGATGTCCTTTTCAGATGTGATAGCAAAGCCAAGGTAGACAAAGTCCCTTACTACCTCAAAGTTATAGCTGCCAAAGGTCTCGGCTAGGTCGTTACCGCCCTCGGTGTAGCAGCGAGCTTGGTAGGGATGCCAAAACTAGACATGGCTCTGTGCAGCTCATCTCTGTAGATACCGTCATATGTGGCTTTAAGATCAATCGAAAGGCGGTGAGTATCGATCTGAACTTCTTGAGTTTTCTCCAGGATTTACCGTAGTGTAAATATTTGATTAATTGTGGACTCACCGGGCCTAAAACCTAGTGTCCAACCAGATCGTTGACAAATGGTTGCATGCGCTCGCACAATACGGCAGCCATGATCTTATATCCGATGTAGAGGAGACTGATACCTCGGCGGAGTTTAGGGGGTCTCCTTTCCTGTGAATCGGACAAACGATGCTGAGGTTCCCTTCATTAGGTAAACATTCATCCGACCAAATCTTGGAAATAAGCTCTCTACTAAGTTATCTCTTGTTGCCGTAAATAGTTCGGCGGGTAGACTGTCCGGTCCGGCAGCCTTGTTCGAATTCAGTTTAGACATTACTATCCTAACTTCATTTTGGTCGGATGGGCGGAATTCTTGACTTGCATATTCGATATCGAATGGTTCGCTCTGCCTGAGAGCGGAATTTGTGTCACCTTCGCCGTTTAGCAGTCTGTAGAAATGGTTTATTCGTATCTTCAGCACCGACTGTGACTCTACTATAAGGTTTCCATTCGGTGGTTATTACCCCGACACGTTCTTTTTACCATTTGATAAAACTTCCGAACTTTATTCCTGGAGGTGCTAACCTTTCAATTTCCGTGATCGCGCGTTTCTCTTGCTTTTTCTTTTTTCTTCGGAGAAGCCGATGTTCTTCCCTCATCTTTTGTTCGTAGAGAGGTCACGAGCCGCTCTCGCCCTTTTGTGCAGCGCCGCTTGGTAGGCATGTTGTTTTGTGGCATGTGCTTGCTGACACTCTTTAAACAAACCTGGGTGTTTGTGGTGGTGGGCGGGTTAATCCCAGCACGTCAATTGCGGGAATTTCAGATGGCTTCCGACATCTAAGCCACTGGTCTTCAGCAATTGATGCTGGGTGCAAAGGACTTCTCAAGGGATTGAGAGATACGCGGTCGGCAAAAACTCTGGCGGCTTTTTGCGATTGCAAACGTTCAACGTTAAATCTCCTCATAGTATTTCACCGTTGTTGTGGCATCTGAGATATCCATAGACGTGCCATGGTTGCAACTGAGTCTAAGTTGGCTGCTCGGAAGGTTCAGACATCTAAAATACTTGAGGAGTGTATTGCGTCAGTCGATCGCAACACGATCAGTTTGGTTGACAGTTTGCTGACTTGGTGTCTGCCATGTTTGCTTGTGAATATTGAGGTGAGGAAACCGTGTGCTTGCTGTAATAACGTTACGTCCCGCAGCGCAATCGATTAGCCTAAGTCCGTTTCCAGACGTGGTGTCTCGTAGGCTATGACTACCGATTGTGCTCGTAGGTTTTGTCGAGGAACTCGTAGAAAGAGCGCATATAAGTCTGATGTTAGGGAATTTGCCTTTGATATGGTTGCTATAAGGCATTCATTCACGTATCGAAAACTCAGGACTTCTTGCATAAGTCTGCCGCTTACAACAAATCCGCATTCAAATAGACCCTGCTTACGTTCCCGAAAACAATCAGCATAGTAAACATCACAGTTTTTCATGCGGCAGCCGAAACTCGTTGCCCTTTATTCGTTTTGCAGGGTCGTCAACAGTTTATCCTTCCTTATCGGAGTAATAATTACTTTTTTACGTAGTTGGGCAGTTAATCCCACGTACAACCCCTAACCTGGAGGGCCAGGCCCTTTTTGGGAGCCGGACCAAATTACGGAGCCAGTAACCAGCTTCGGGAATGTGAGTGCTGCCGTTGGCCCATATTAAACGCTGATCTACTTCCATCTCTTTTCCAATACCCTATGGACCTGGTATTCAAGTATGATTGTGTGAGGCTCAAGTTAGAATGCTTGTGTTCCCATATAATCGCATCCACCACCCTTTTGACCACAAGTTGTCTTCTTAGTCCAAAGAAACAGCGATTAGTGAGAAAGATTCCTCTATTTATCTCTACGGTTGTGTTCCTGTTGAGTTTATAGAAGGTAGACAAAGTCGTTTACCACCTTTAAATTATAGTTTCCTATTGCGGCGCGCTGTGAGAGCCATTAGCGTTAGGTGCCCCCACTTATCGACAACACATACTTTGTGTTACCCTTATTTGCCACTAAGCCTATCTCCGTCGCTTTTATATGATGTCTTCATATAAAATTAATGTTGCGTATTGCGTATAGATGTATTCCAACCTCTAAAATTCCAACAGTTTATCCAAGTGTGATGTTTCATTCAAGATCTATCGTAAAGCGAATATCAGAACGGTCCGGGCGGCCTGATAACGAGGACATGTCACTAAATCAAATCATGTTCGCAGGATTAAGAGCACTAACTCTTCTATATTTGGGGCCGCTTTGAGAGTCTTTCTTCTTAAGGATCACGTAAACGATACTGACATTCCATTCACCGGGGTTACTATCATCCAACCATATTTTACAGGCGAGTTGAGTGTGGCAACTCTGTTCTTCTGGTTCTGCAGCCCCATTTTTCTTTAGTTTAGGTGCCGGTATGCAAACCTCTTCATCATCATCCACGTTGAATGGTTTAATTCAGCTGATAGCGGAATATTGGTCATCTTCGCCGTTAAACAGCTTACAGAAGTAATCTTTCCAAATTTGCAACACCGATTGTGACTCTACTATAACGTTGCTATGAACGCAGTCGAAATGTTGGAATCGCTGAGACTTGTTTGGGTTGAAAATCACAATGACTTTGTAGGAAATGAGATCACCAGTGAACTTGCTAGGAAAGACTGAGAGAAGAGTTTCATAGGACTCGAACCTGAATTAGAAATGCTTGCTATGACGTCGGCCGTAGACCAAACGAATACTTCGACATATTGCTGGGATGCCAGCGACTTTCCCGCTGATTGTTCAGTAGAAAAGAATGACTGCTTACTGACGCCGTAGTGGGGCCCCCGCCGTATTAGCAAAACTTCGCCCATCAATGACGTTGTCTAATAAAGATCGGAGGTAGAGCAAAGTATTGGTTTTATCGTAACGGTTTTCAGATGACGCCACCAAAGTTTGCTACGATTTGACTAGATACAAGTGGCCTGTAGGTGTCAGGACTTAAGCCACGGTATCATGGGGGTCAGCAGCTCTCCGAATCTTGGTCCGGGCCTGACTTGTAGAGGTAGGCTCCCTTATGGGAGCGTCATGGTGGCTGTGGTTTAAACTCAAATCGCGGGAAAGGTCTTCCTGTTGGTTTGACCGAATTTAGAGTTGCAATATGTACAGGGTGCTGTGACCGCAAAATCAGTAAGAGGTTTTAGTTCGGCCTCGACTTATGCCAAGAGTGGAACTTGTACCTCCAACACAATTTCGAATCGACACTCAGAAACGCAGCAGGCGATGGCAAGGCATATCCTAAATCCTTGACTCTATAACGTTTCCATCACTGCTTTTGTTTATAATTTTTATGCTTGAGAAGATCCTTTCACCTTTCGGTAAAAGCTCTAAACACCTCTTCTGCAGAAGAATTTCTCCAGTGCCCCTAAAAATTGGTTTTCTTTGGTCTTTGCTTTTTACGAAAAAAACGGATCTATAGGTGCAAAGCAATTTGGCTATCTCCGAATGCATGAGCTGCCGTTTGGTAACCGTGCACGAACAGATGGATGTAAAGCACGTATCTACTGTTTAACTTTAAGAAAACAACTAAAGGTAGGACGCTTTTCAAGCCCAGGACAGCCAGAAACTACAAAGAGCAGCTGAGTGAGGGACGCTATGCGCTTAAAATTTTTATGGCAACACCAACCGGATTCAATATTGTAGCATCGTTAAGGAGCTAGCCGAATCTGTCTAAGTTCACCACCAATTCTCGAAAAGATACCTTGGTTGTTGATGAGGAGATCCATCAACATGTCGGAAAGTTTGACCTCAATGCTTTACCACGTCTCGGCTATGGCTTTACCGTTTGTGGAGAACTCGTTCACTAGTGCGATCTGGAGGTAATCTCAGGCCAGCTCGGTGAAGTGTCGCTTTTGAATAGCACTGGCCGACGACGTGGTTGGTTTAGTTCTGGTTTTGGCAGCCGTGCCTTCGGTGCTAAGCGTCTCATCTAGAGACCTGTTTTGTTGCGAATAACATGCGGGTGAAAATTTTTCATTCTACAGGCACTCGTTGTACTCGTCAACGATTACCTGGCATTTGATCTTGTCTGCCGAGGGCATGGTCCCTTTCATGGACCTTTCCGGCCGCCTCATTTTTGGCGATCTTGCCTGAAGCTTAGAGGAACGCGTGGTACTTGCTCTTCATACCTTTGTTGTTCTTGTGTTGTTTGCTGGATAGTGGTCGTGGTGCTTTCCTTAGCACCCACGTCGCTTGATAGACGGACGATTGTCTCCTAACTGGAGGCCAGCAATTCGTCCTCTGATGAACCCCTGGCACCCTCTGCTAGTCTTTTGTTATATTTTTTCGCCTTCTGGATAGAAACCATATTTTTCGAAATGTTGTTCTTACGAGTGAAACCGGAAGGTCTCTCGTCAGAGCCGACTTACCAGATTAAGGCCCTGATACAACCCACATTCTCTGCATTCTCTGGGTATCGAAGGGGACTGTTTGCTACCAGTTTGGTTTGCTCACTTGCTGGCCTTGCAGTCGTTAGCACCGGTATCTCAACACTTTGGCTTAAAAGGGGGATTTCCAATGGGGTTTACTCCCTGCTTCTTAATTTAAAGTTTCGATTGCACCTAGTTTTGTTCTAGGGGCAATTGTGTGTCTGTAGGCATTCTGGTGGTGGTCTTGTCACCGGTCGAGATTGAGTACCAAGGGAATGAATATTTTCCCTCAAACTATTTTCTGAGTATTTCAGACAGAGCAGGACATCGCCGGAAGAAGAATATTTTCCAACGGATTCGCATACAAATTAAAATAAAATCCCGACATACAAAATGTAAACAACTTCCACATGAATAATCCAAATGAAATATTCACAAAACCGTCCCGTCTCGAGTGTTCCAATAAAACATCAAAGAACAAACCCAATTCGATGATGGTTTCCAATATTTTTTCCCCTTCTCTTTTTGTATTTTTTTTTTTTTTAAATCAAATCCTTGAGAATCGGAAAAATGAAATAGGGAAATGAAAAAATCATAAACACATCAACATCGGTTGAAATATAAACTATTTCTCCAAATTACCCCCGGGTCAAAGCAATTTCAAATACCCCAAGGTAACCTACCTTCAAACAAAGTCTACGAAGGTAAGCAGAATTCGATTTCTCCGGCAAGCACTTTGACAAAAACAGAATACAGAACGATTGCGAGAAACAGAAGAACAACAAGCAGCAGTAGCACGGGAAGAGGAGTAAACAAATACGAGTATGAAGCTGGGAGGGGGGATAAAAAAATGCAAACCTTGTTTCCGCTTGTGTCGCTAGTATAGAAGCATTCATACCTGCTCCCCGCAACCAATTTAAATACGAAAAGTGTTGAGGCATCTTCAATGCAATTCAGATACAACCCCTCCAGCCCGGTATTTCTATCGAGAAGCAACTTAAAAACCTCTGCTTGAACAAATTGAATCGTCTAGATATAGAAACAAAATCCGAGATACAAATATCCTTGTCATTTGGAGGTCGGGTATGGAATCGGAGAAAAATCAACAAACGAACACCGTAAAGAGCTTGAAGTTGTTTTGATTTTTTTCTCCCCCACTTGATTTGTGGGTGTGGCGGAGAGGATGGAGGGACGAGATATTTCTTGATTATTGCAATAGGAAAATCGTCGAGGGTTGACAAATTGTGTAGCAATGCAGCGTTTGTCAATTGATGGTTGCGGGGTGGATGTGAAACTTTGGACAGGACAACTTCAATTAATCCTCAATGTCATGCAGTCGGTGGAAATGGCAATTTGTCCTTCTTAAGGATACAATACTTAACCGCTACACACCCTTATTGTCTTAGAAACATTGCGTTGCGTGAGTTCATAGCTCTGTAAATAAATCAAATTAATTTCTCTTGGGAATGCCATTAAGTGATACCTGACACAAGTTGGTCATTAATAAGAGCGACACTTAATTTTGGAGGGAGTATCGTTTTGGGAATGAAACCAGACGTCCCTTGCTAAAAGCGAAAATAGTAAAGGGATGGAGTCAGCGAACGGTGCGATCATCATGTCAATGTCGTCGGTTGGCATGGCTAAGAAATCCGGACCCTGTCGAGCCGGACTTAAGAATCACCAACAACGAAAACAGGCAGATGACAAAATTCGTTTTAGAATCTTGCGATTAGATTAGATTACATTTGATTTGATGTTTATTTGTATACTAAAACATTTACAGACTGTTATATAAACAAAACTCAGTAAGCAAGGCATTAACGTCTGCCTGGTAGAACAAAAAATATGTAGGTGGAATCACAAGAAATATGTCGGTTGGACTGTCAGGTTCAAAATATTCCACAAGTCGGCACGACTTCTGCACTGCCCGAGTGCAAACTCCTTGTGCGGTTTTGAAAGTTGCGTTTCGAATCAGTCCATCGATACCTGGATGAACCTTGGTAATCCGATCTAGTCACCAGTGGGTTGGTGGTAAATGTTCATGGCGAATTAAAACGACGTTACCAACTTCACCGTCTTCTAAGCGCAGCTGCCACTTGTCTTGACAGATATTCGCCACTCCAAAGTTGCCAGAAGTTTTGATGGATCTTTCTAAGACATTGCCATTGCTTAAGGCGGTTGGAGGGAATTTTAAGCTGACTTGGCTCCGGAACTGCAAGAAGTGGGGCTCCTATTAGCAAATCTCCTGGTGTTAAAGCGAATTTGTCATCTGGGTCATCGTGCAATGGAATAAGCGGACGAGAATTGAAACATGCCTCGATGCGTACCACTAGATTTTGAAGCTGGGTATACCAAAAATGTTGTCCCCCAACATGACGAACTAAATGTTGCTTCGCAGACTTCACCGCAGCTTCCCATAGTCCACCCTTATGAGGTGCGCTGGGTGCAATGAAATGCCATCTGGTTCCCTGATTCGCTAGTGTTTGATGATTCTGCTCACTCCTCCAAGCGGCTAAGTCTTCTTGAAAAATGCGGTTGGAACCAACAAACGCCCTGCCATTGTTACTATACAAGTTTGGACTGGGGTCCACGACGGCCAGTAAATCGTATAAAAGCATCTAAAAATGCTTGTGATGAGAGGTCATCTACCACCTCGATGTGTACAGCCTTCGTGGCCATACATATGAAGACTGCCATATAAGTTTTGACGGTCGCACGTGATCTTTTCGTTCCGGTGCGGAGTGTAAAATGAACCGCAGTAGTCGACACCTGCTGATGAAAACGGTCGAGCAGCAAAAACCTTCTGCCTAGACAGTGATGCCATTTGTTGTACAAGTGTAGCTCCACGGTGACGGCAACATACAACACAATTATGAAGATAACTGCTTACAGCTTGACGGCCTTGTAAGATCTAGAAATGACTGCTAAGAGCTTGCAGCATTAGCTGGGTACCACCAGATAAGGCACCGGCTTTCGGTAGAATTATAAGGAAGCGATGATCATATGGCAATGTTGCTCTGTCAGTTCAACCACCAACCCTTAATAAGCCATGTTCGTCCAGGTAGGGATTTAGGAACTAGATAAACTGGAGCCGTTGTCCGTTCAAAATATGTACGCCTTCGTCAATTCATCAGCACCGATAATGGGTTTGCGTATTTGTCGACGGCTCGGACACCAATGTAAAATATACACCAGCGTATGAAGAAGTCGATCAATGTTACTAAAACGCTCGTTGAGTCAAAAAGGGCTTCATGGCGGAAGTACTGCGAATCTAATGTGGTAACAGACGACGCTTCGAGGTTACGCAAAATGCTTTCAAAGGAAGTTCTTAGCTACCTCAGAAAAAAATGACGGAACCTGGGCTGAAAGTAGCCAAGAGTTCCTGGTAACGTTTGTGGAAACGGATTTTCCTGCATCCACATTAACAGATGATTGTGGCATGCTACGCCACACTGAGAACTTTAATCTCTCTCTCTCCGAAGAAGAATAGGTGTTCTTATTAATAGGAAGAAATTACGGTGGGCAATTCAATCCTTTAAGCCGTACAAGTTCCCCATCCGGATGGTATTCCACCGATTATGCTAGAGAAAACACCGGAGGTATAGGGTACATACCAATAGCTTGGAGCGAAACTCAGGTGGTTTTTATAGCTAAAGCTGGCAAACAGGGGCATATAGCAAAAGATTTCAGACCAACAAGTCTCTCATCATTTATGCTTAAAACCATGGAGCGATTATTGGAGATTCATATCAGGAACAGATGCAGTAATGGCTTTTTGATTGAGTCACAGCATGCATGTATGAAAGGCAAATCTGTAAAAACCGACCTGCAGGAGGTGGTAAGGAAAAGAAAAGAAAAGAGCCTACACTCTACATCATAGAAGGAGCCTTCAATAACGTGGAGTGCACCGCCATTAAAAACACTCTACTATCTAACAAGCCATTACAAGTAGGAAAATAAACTGTTCAATTAGGCAAAGCTCGGGTAGAATGTCTGTAACCAGAGGAACCCCTTAAGGGGAAGTCATTTCGCCATTCTTGTGATGCTGGTTATCAATGGAATCCTTAAAAAGCGTAATACAATGGATATAAGTACCACGACATACGCAGATGACGTGGTCATAATAGTGCATACTCGTACTTAAATATTTTAAGCGAAATTATGGAGGTTCCCCTGTAGCCGATCAGCACTTTGGCAACAAGCTGTGGTTTCAATGCCTACCCTTCCAAAACGGAGCTGGTTTTTTTTATACCAGAAAGTACAAGATACCGGAGTTCAGACTCCCACAACTCCTTGGTCGTTTTGAGAGAAAAATTCTTCGTAAGATATTTCGTCCTGTATGCGTTGACGCATTCTGGAGGAGACGATTCAACGATGAACTGTACGAGCTGTACAGCGACATCGACCTGGTGGAAAAACTGCGCATTGGGCGATTAAGATGGCTGGTGCATGTAAAGCGAATGAACACCGACGCTCCAGTCCGCAGAATCTTCCACTCTAATCCGGAGGAATAACGCAGTAGAGGAAGGCTTATTGGTTAAGGCCCAGGTCCACCCCGGATTTTAGCGCCGCCTAAGTAAGTAAGTAACAACTGTGTGCATTTGGCAGTCAGTCTTATTGCGGAAATGTCTCGTTCGATGAAATTAGTGAATAGCAATGGGTTTTGACTGATTTTCACCAGTATGCAGGATCTAGGATTTTCGACACATATACTACGAGTCTTGAATCAACGAGTCACGTTCTTGGGGATCCAATGTTCTTTTGAAAAAGATGATGAACAGCCGCAGACTTTCCTGAACGTTGATTAATCTGAACTACGAGCAAAGAAACCTTCATAATTCCGAAGACAAATGAAGAATTACGTATTCACTCAATAAAACCTTGTTGAGATAGTCCTTCGTATCCATGTCTGATGATCTGATATCGGTGGTAGCAGGCGACTTGGTGTAGGTTGGATATACTCTGGAGTCATCTTCTTCAGGTCTTGAAGCATCAGGTTCCATCCCATGGAATCTAAGTTCACGTGATATCCGACCAGTTTAACTGCTTCCAATTGATTTTGAACCCAAATATGACTTTGGGTCTTCGATAAAAAAGCAAGAGACTTTATTGTAATCATAAGTACGCATCTAAAGGGTGTTCTTTTTATAGGTATACAAATTTAATATGAAAAAAAGTACATGAAGCTAATATTAATGTCTATAGTATTAGCTTTATTTAATAGATAATGTTATGTCATTTGCGATTAAATATAACGTCGGGCATATACGTGCCACGGCTAGTTCGAAGGGAGCGTAATCGTGAAGTCCGACTCGACTGCTTTAGCGAGCAACTGAAGCCATATATCAGCAATAACACGGCGAATGTTGACTTCCAAATCGTCCAACGTTTCTGGTTTATCGGCATAGACTAGTGACTTCACAGAACCCTAAAGAAAGTAATCTAAGCAACTTGAACAAGACCTCCTTTGCCTTGATTGGCATAACGTATTTTTTGAAACATCGGTTGATGCCCAAGTTGAATTTCTCCATTACGTAGTTTTAAAGCTCTTCGATAAACATATTCCTCTAAAAAGGAAAGCTGTCAAATGTAATAGCATAAAGTGGTTTACTTCTGAAATTTTTGAGCTAAGAAACAAGCGTGATGCTGAATTCAAAAAATGGAAACGATTTCGGATTCCCGAATACTATGACAATTATCGGTTGTTACGTAACATAGTTAACTCGAAGATTAAAGAAGCCACACGTCGCTATTATGCCAAGCACTTCGATCATAACCTTCCAACCAAAATACTTTGGACAAACTTACCAGAATTAGGTTTAGGTAGTAACTTGAAGTCCATGGTAGCCCAGGTCGATCCTAAAGAACTAAACAAAGAATTTGCTAAAGTTCAAGCGATGTTGCGCCCAAATGGAAACAATATCCAAACGCCACACGCTGGCTTATTTGAATTTCGCCGAGTGGAACAAATTGACGTTGCTAGAGCTATGTTAAAAATTAAATCTAACGCTGTTGGTGTCGATAACATCCACCCAACTTTTATCAAATTAATATTACCATATATACTTCCAGCTTGAATATATATTTTCAATAATATAATAACAAGATCCACTTTTCCGTGTGCTTGGAAGCAAGCTAAGATTATACCAATCCCAAAAAGGAAAGCAGTAGGCAACTCGTCAACTGAATATAGACTGTTAATGAAGATCAAACATCATTAAAATATGAAAACTCGTCATAACTGATTAAATTATATAATTAGTTTTTAAAATAAAATCACACTACTTTATCTTATCTTACGATCTTAATTTTCATGTACTAAAGTAATTAATTGTACTAAAATCAAGAAAACTATCTGTCAAAATGAAAATATGTAAAATACTCACTCTTTCGCAAACTTTCATTCGATAAAGAATAAATTATCACGTCCAAGCACAAAGATCTCTTTTAATTTTAATTTATTAAATAATATTCCATAGACCTATCGCTATACTTCCATATTTGTCAAAGATATTTGAAAAAGTTATACACCATGAAATATCTAGTTTTCTTCAACAAGAACAAGTTCTTTGCGCCTACCAGTTTGGATTTCGGAAACACCACAGCTGCACATCAGCTCTTCTAAAAGTATCCGACGACATGAGAGTTGCAATAGACAAGAAACAAATCACCCTTATCGATCTCCTAGATTTTTCTAAGGCCTTTAACACCGTTGATCATGAACTACTTGTATCAAAATTGATAAACTTCTATAATTTCTCTACATCAGCCGCTAATCTCATACGGTCCTATCTGGTTGAAAGAAAACAAGCAGTTCATGTAAACAATGCTGTGTCAGATTATATTGCAATTTCAGTTGGTGCTCCACAAGGATCCATTTTAGGTCCCCTAATTTTCGCAATTTTTATTAACGAAATGCATTAAAAGTTCAAATTTTCATATGTTAGCTGACGATATCCAGCTCTATTTAAGCTTTGAGAATGATCTTATTGATCATGCCACTTTGAAATTTAATGATGATCTAAAACGTATTCATTGCTGGGCAGATGAAAACTTTCTGCAGCTTAACCCAAGAAAAACGAAGTGTCTTCTCATAAATAGAAATCCGTTATCTCTTATAAACGTTCCTCCAGTATACCTTGGTAATGAACCAATAGAATTTGTAAACAAAGCCAAAAATCTTGGTATTTGGTTCAATACAAAATTAACCTGGGACGACCACGTTTGCTCAGTTGTGGGAAAAATATACGGATGTCTTAGAAATCTCTCCCAATCTCAAAACTTCACACCAGTAAATACGAAGATCATGTTGGTCAAGGCCGTGCTCATTCCTATGATAACGTATGGCTGCGAAATTTTTTGCTGCACCGGCGCCGGTCAACATTGCTTTTAACAATGTTGTGCGATACGTATACGGCCTAAATCGGTTTGCTCATGTGTCGGCTTATACCAAAAATATTCTTGGTTGCACACTCGACCGATATTTTGACTACTGCACAATCAAATATCTACACAGGATTATAATCAACCAACAGCCCCAATACTTATATGATAAACTAAGGTTTTCACATTCAAGTAGATCTTTAAATTTAATTGTACCTCGTGTTGCTTATCAACTTACCGAACGACAGTTTTTCGTTCACGCCATTCGACTTTGGAATTCACTCCCCCTTAATATAAGACGACTCTACAATACAAATAGCTTTAGTGAAACTCTCTTTCGACATATAGCAGAAAACTAGAAGGAATACCGAATATAAATTCCACACCATACAAATATTTTATTGTAATTGTTCAAGAAAGCTTATAAATTTTTATTTTTCCTCTTTCAAACACATGTTAATATTTTAAAGTTTACTTTATTGAGAAGAATTGTAATTTTAGTTTAATCTTAAATCGCTTATTAATTGTATCACATTTATAGCTTAAAGATTTGAAAGGTCTATTATAAATGTCGTTGTTATACTGCAATAAAAGTACTGAAATACTGAAGTACTAAAGGTGTGAGATAACAGGACCGTGGGGACCAGTTCACAGGTCCATTAGGCGAAATTATGCGCTCAGCAAATGTTTCCCCGCAATAAATTGATGGTGTCGAGTGGCATGTTACAGCCATCTTATTGAAACCAAAGCTCTTTCTCGGCCACGTCAATGCTATTCAACTGAGGAACGAAGAAGTCAGAAATCATGTTTCTATAGCGCGCTCCATTGACGCTATCAATATGGCCGTCCAACTAAAATGGACAAAAGTATTAATTTACATAAATTTAATGGAACAGATTACTCGCTCTGGAAGTTTCCAGTTTTAATTTATCTACGTGCCCATGATCTGGACGACGTCCTCGATGAATCCCAAAAGCCAACGGAGCAATTGGCCATCACAAACACTCCAAAACTTGACACAGTGTTTGATGATAGAGGAGATGCTTCCTATGGAAAAACCAGATGATTCGTCTACAGACCAGGCCTTGATTCATCGCAATAAGAAACAGATATCCGTAGCAGATAAGAAGAAGAATTCGACTTGTATCGCGGGTATTGTTTGAAAGAATGCCGCACGTTAATGGCTCACTTCACGGACAGAAAGAGTACAAGCTGGTACACTGACTCTGCAGCATCGAGCCACATGTGTTTCCAACGGAAAGGGTTCAGTAGTTTCCGAGCTGTTGGTGAGCGTCAACATCCAGTTTGTTTAGGAAACATGGAAACGGTGTATGCAGAAGGAATCGGCAATGTGATCCAATTTGTTCTCCGCAAGCTCCGCAAGATATACATGGTGCTATTACGAGTTTCAAGAATGGTCGTGCGGAAGTTAAAAGAAACGGACAGACTCTTCTAGTTGGACAACGATGTGAAGCTTCTCGGCTGTATAAACTTTGCCTGAGTATTGTCCCACCGAATTTTGCAAATGTTTCTGTAAGTTCCAGCATTGAGAGATGGCACAAGCGCCTTGGACACCTGAGCGTCGACACCATCAAGCAATCAAATCTGAACAAACAACTTGCTATCAGTGGATGTGAAAGATTCTTCAGCAAGGGATGTGCTTTAGGAAAATCTCGTCGACAATGTTTCGTGAAAGGTGGAAAGGAGGAACCAGGTGAGTTGGTCAATGCAGATGTCGGTGGACCGATGCAGATTCCTTCCCTTGGAGGTTCCAAATATTTTCTACTCATCAAAGATGTTTTTTCAAACTACACTCAAGTCTACTTTCTACAAGAGAAGTCGGATACTGCACCCAAGTTTGACCAGTTGCTAACGAAAGCACGCGCCAACTCCATCATTGTGAAAGCTGTTAGAACAGACAATGGTTCAGAGTTTGTAAGTTTGTATGCAGAGCGTTCAAATCTATTTTGGTAAAGCACCGTGTTCATCATGTGACTTCAACACCATGTACTCCGGAACAAAACGGCTTTATTGAAAGGCAAAACCCCACATTAAAGGAAACTGCTCTCTCGATGCTTTATGATTGTGGTGCCAAGTCACTTTGGGCAGAAGCTGTCAATACAGCTGTGCAGATTCGAAATATTTGTCCACGTTCGATCCAACAATTGGAAATCGCCTTTAGAGTTGTGGAAGAATGAATTTCCCAGCTACAAATCTCTTATTACTTTCAGATGCAGTGCATTTTATCATATCCCAAAAGAGCGTCGTAAAGGATTAGATGCAGAAAGTAAGCATGCTGCTTTCGTAGGCTACAATCATGAAACAAAAGACTATAGGCTGTATAATGTATCCGAAATATTAATTACTCGAGACGTCCGATTCAACGAAGACAAATCATTTTTTAAATCTACAAAAACCAAGTTAAATGAATCATCAAGTATGTGTGTACTATCTTACAACATTTTTGATAGCATCCTAGCCATCCTAGCGAAGATCAAGTGGTGTATTTTGATGCTGAAGTTGAATTTCTGATGGATGATCCGCTAGAAATTACCTCTAAAGATATTGCAAACTCAATCGAAGAGACTGATACAGACAAGCGTTACCCGTTGAGGAATAGAATCACAACTAATATGTGTACTTTAGCTGCAACCGAAGGAAGTCCGACTTATGATGAGGCTATATCAGCCAATAAAAATTCTCAATGGCTACGGGGTATGACTGAAGAGTTGGAGTCACTTCGAGAATCGGACACATACGAAGTACTCGAACGTCAAACATGGATGAAACCAATTCAAACTAAATGGATTCTCAAAAATAAGACAGATGCCTTGCCTTGAAGCGACTTGGTTTACCAAGTCTCTACGTTGATGACGGGCTTGCTTGTATTCTCATCGAGCAAAATCATTTTGAATGGTTTGATGCAACACCTGAAAATTGATTACAAAATCAAAGAGTTGGATGCTTCATATTTTCTCGGACTTAACATCATCTCTACGGAATCATCTCTGAAGCAATACTGCGAACGAGTTTTGACTAATTTTAATATGGATCCTTCATCACCAATAAGTACACCTACTAATCCGAACATCAAATTTGAAGCTACAAATGAAGATAACATACCAACATTTCCATTTCTAGAGGCTATTGGTAGTTTGATGTACCTCGCTGTTGTCACTAGGACGGATATTGCCTATGCGGTAAATGTGCTCAGCCAATATATTGACAAGCCATCTGCTACACATATAACCGGCATCAGGAGAATCTTCAAGTATCTGAAAGGAACAGTGGATTATGGAATCGAATGTGCAGAGTTCACAGAGTTAACTGGATATTGCGATTCCGACCTTTCCGGAGACGTGGACACTCGCCGTTCACGGACTGGATATATTTTTATGTTGAACGGATCGTGCGTAAGTTGGAACAGTGAAAACCGGAAAATTGTTTCTTTGCCATCTACTGAAGCTGAGTATGTATCAGCTTGTTCTGCAGCGAAAGAAGCGATGTGGTTACGAACTTTTCTGACGGAGCTTGGTATTCTGGATCACCACAGCGGCGCAACAACAATATTTTGCGACAACATGAGCAGCATAAAATTAGTTCAGAATCCCGAGTTCCGTCAGAGACATAAACATATTTCTATCAAGCACCATTTCATACGTCAGCTGCAAACCGTAAATCACATAGACATCAAGTACATATCTATAAAGGAACAGAAAGTTGATATCCTCACGAAAGCATTGCCAGATTCAACATTTTCTAAATTTCGTTTTTCTATTGGAATTACTAGATGGAGTGAAAAGTGACCTCCTTGGGAATTAAACATTTTTTTTTTTTAAATGTTTTTTTTATTATATTCAATATAGTCCCCTTTTAGATTGATACACTTATTCCAGCGATTTTCCAACTTCTTGATCCCGTCCGAAAAGTAGTTTTCCGGAAGGTCTGCAAAATACTCCTCCGTGGCGTCGATGATTTCCTCGCGTGAGTTGAATTTTTTATTGATGAGCCATCTTTTGAGGTTTGGGAAGAGATAATAGTCCGAGGGATTCAAATCCAGTTACCAATCGACGCCAAAAGTCCGCCCGATTCAGCATCAGCAAGTCCAAACACTCTTTCGAAGTGCTCTCGCGTTCGTGTTTTTGGTCAGGAGCGGCACCCAGCGGCAGGATACCCTTTTCATATGCAGAATATAGCTCAAAATATGGCGTGTGCTCTCAGTGCCAATCTTTGTGGTATCTGTTAGCTGTCGCACCTTCACTTTCCGGTCAGCCAACACCATTTCATATATTTTTTTGACATTGTCCTCCATAACCGCATCGGGTGGACTGCCGCTGCGGACTTGATCGGTAGTGGAGTTGCGGCCACCACGAAACTCTCGAAACCAATATTTGACGGTGTAATCTGACGGAGCATTAGCCCCATAATATTTGTCCAACTTTTCTTTTGTTTCCTACGCCGTTTTGCTTCTCAAAAAATAATGTTTTATGAGAGAACGAAAATCGTTTCTGTCCACACTCAACATGATGCCAAACACGTCAACAACAATCAGCTGCCAAAACAAAACTAAAGACAATATCGCACTGAAATTTGGCATGTCTGCCTAAATATGAACGGACTTCAAGCCACCATAACCTTTTTTGCAGTAGCAGCGCATTCTGGCGGTCAAGGAGGTCACTTTTCACTCCATCTAGTAAACGAAATTAGATGTGTTAACAATGAGGGAAGGTGTTGAACACACCTATTCTTAACATATTTGTGTGTCACTTCTGTCATTTTTAAAATTCTCATCCTTCAACGGACTTTTGTGTTGTTAAGTCGTTTTTTGTAAATTCAAAGGCTTCTGGGTTTTCTCCACTCCGAATTCGGCAATTTTGCTTGTTTACATTTCCATTTAACCAAAACTAGGCCTCATTGGAGAACAAAATTTTGCGTTGGAAATAAGGATGAAGCTGAATCACGTTTTCAACTCATTCACCGAGCTCAACTCTTGCATAAGCTGGATCTTATAAGCCTTTAAGCCAAGATCTTTCCATAAAATCTTGCACAAAGTTGATGGGCATAGCCCCAATTGCAGTGCACGATGGCGAATCGACTCATTCGGATTCTCCTCAACATTGCGCTCCACAACGGCACTGTTTGTTCGCACTGTTTTTCATCTTTGGGGACGCGTATTATCCACTAGAGTCTACGTGGTGCGAAAACGATTCATTGCGTTCCGAATAACTTGCTCAGATGAACGATTATGTCGACCATAAAATGGACGTAGCGCACGATGTGTTTAGCGAACCGAACCATGGTTGTCAAAATAAGTTTGCACAATTTACACGCGTTGGTCTAGAATTCATCTATTTATCGTAAAATGGCATAATATGCTAACTACAAATCGATTTTCAACTGTCAAATTGACAGTCTATAGAAACAGTGTTGGCAGTTTAAAAACCAAACCTATAAAAAAAATATCCTTTATAAAGACCATTCTGCTCTTCACCTTCTGGCTACAACATACCATATGACCTTACAGTTGTGAGGGCACCCGCCCAATTATCAAGGCTTCGCCCATTAATGACGTTGTCTAATAAAAAGCGGGGACAGAGCATATTACTGGTCTTATCGTAAACATCTTCAGATGATGCCTCTGAAGGTTGCTACGATTTGACCAGTCGCAAGTTGCCGGTCATAGGTCTTGTTGGCGGAAGGACTACCGGTAGTCCATACCAGAACTTAAATCACGGTACCATGGGAGTCAGGAGCCCCCCGGATTTCGGTCCGGGCCTGACTTGTTGAAGTAGGCCCCCTTGTGGGAGCGTCATGGTGGCTGTGGTTTAAACCCAAATCGGGGGAAGGGTTTTAATTTGGTTTAACCAATTGTAGAGTAGCAAATAAGTACTGGATGCTGTGACCCTAAGAACAGTAAGAGGTTTTAGGTCGGCCTCGACTCATACCAAGGGTGAAACTTGTGCCTCCAACACAGTTCCGAATTGGTATCAAAGAATTGACGGAGAGCGATGGCAAGCGTATCCTTGCTCCCTATGGATGTATGGGCATCCCGTAAACATAAGGTCTACATGACAGGTGGTTTACGTTAAAAATCATGAGACGTTCTTACAGTTGTGAATCGGAAGCAAAGGGATGCTGCAATTAATAATTTCTGGTCTTACTTCCGTGGAGGGGGGCTTAGTTGGGATTTACTTGAGTCAAACTTCGCTTAACGCGCTTATGGCTATCCTGTAATGATCGCATAATCCGTCTTCACCGTAAGCGATAGTTCTGATGCCGTTCACCATTTCATAGCGATTCACGGTCGATCGCTTCTATCAATTACAGCGATCATGATCTTGTCTTTAAGAACGCCATTGAAAAAAATTTTGAATGTGACGTTTGTAGACTTTGGCGCTTTAATACTATGTCGTGTTTGTTCCTAGTCGGATCGTTGTTTAAAATGTTTATAATGTCCATACTAGCTTGTCTTTTACCTCCTCGCTTCTTTCAAACTCTAACGATCTTGTGAAAACTTGTGGTATTTTGAATATTGCTAAGGAACACCTTTGAAGGTAGTTGTTCTAGCAATGGAACTGCCACAATTAATCCCATCGTTTGGATAACTTCTACCTCTTCGCGACGATTACCTCCAAGAAGAGACTTAAAGATGCTATATAAGCGACAATATTCGAAAACCATCTGGAATAAAGCCATTGTAGTAGTTTGCTATCATTCCATCTAAATAAATAAGCTTGAGTAGGTATGTCAGGCAAGTCAGCCAACCATATCTCGAGATACTCAGACCCTGCACTTTACTTTCGTCTTCTTATGCCCCAGCGCACATGAATGCCGCTATATTTTTCCAAAAAAATACGCCAACAAACTTCAATGAATAATTATCTCCTGACACATACACAACTTGTTACTTTGCATAAATTTCTCGTTCACTCGATTTCGTTTTGAATATCAATTTTCCAATTTTCCGCTTGCCATCACAGCCTCTGGAGCTTGTTTTCTTTCTTTTCGATATTTTTTCGTTTTTTTTTATTCCTTGCCGATTTCCTTATAGCCTCCTTCCAAGTGTGACATAACACAAATTTTCTAACAATTCACACCATTCACCGTTGAGCATTTGCCGCATTCGCCATTTCCTTTAGCAAATGTTTGGCAATTTTTCCATGTTCTCGACATACTGCCGCCTTCCCATACCCAAGGGATCAGGTGCAAGTTGCCTTGAAGCGAGAGGAGCAGTCGTGGGCTACCTTCGTGGTATACAATTTTTCATAAGCATACACCTTGGGAGGACTAGATCTGTTAAAGCTGGATACCGGCACAGACTTGATTATGATGAAATACCAACGACTTAATGGACCACATAGGAAATTTCTATTTTCGCTTTTCGTTGTTGTTTTTGTATAGACAGTCGGTGCTGGTCCTTCATGTTGGATGTACAATGTACATAGTCGTGCCGCGTCCTTGTGGAAAACAATTTTCCATGTGAGTGAGTTTTTGTTTTGTTTTTTTTTTTTCCATCCCAAGGACCAGCGTGGATGAGAGTGTAGGGAGTACGAGTAATGAAAGTGAGAATGATGATTGTAAAGAAGTGAAAGAAGCACTGTCGTTAAAAGTCAGTTCTAGTTGAAGGGGGTGGGAATAGGCTGAAAGAATCGCATTGAACATAAACAGTGCGACAATGTTGGAGCCAACTTACGAAGATTCGACTCGACTCGACTCGACTCGACTCGATGAAAGTGGGGCAAGCATGAATTGTGTAAAGAGAAGGAAATAACCCAGAAATAAGGAAAACCGTTCAGGATCATTTATCAGAAGTAGCACCCAGTTACCGGTTTGGGATGCCTGACATTTTCCGCCGCATACCAGGGAATTTGGTTTCCTTCTCCACATCTCCTCATCTTGCCTATCCACTCAGGTATAAATGGGCCTACAAAGAAGTACGAAGTAAGAAACAACAAAGAAAAAAACAAAAATAAAAATAAATAAAAAGAAGCAGATCTGGCGACACACCCTCAATGATTTGTATCCTTTAACTGTTTTCTTTCATTTTTGGACAAGTGTGGTTGGTTTGGGGTGAATGTTGCTATTTGCTTTCGCAGGACATTTCTTCTTCTCCACACTAAACAATACGCGTAGAGGAGAAAACAAAACAAAATAGAAAGGCGCAAAGTGCCTGGAGTGATTTATATGAAACGTCTGCTACTTGGAAGAGGCATTTCGATCAGATAGTCAGGTTAAGAATGTTTCGGTATGTTGCAGGACGAATAAACTGAGGAAAATCCATTTGGGTATACATATGTATGTATGTGGTCCTCTGCAACCACAGTGGGAGAATTGGTATTAGAAAAATTATGTCAGGCTTGGGGGCGCGCAAATGTTCTTAGGAAACATTTTTCAAAGAAGCAAGATTAACATCGGTATTTATCCTTGTTGTTGAATTAAGGGATATATGGTATAATATAGCAACAAACAGACTATTAGCACACTGAAAAGGAAATGCCTGCCTGAGATAGATCAAACCTGGAACAGTGTATAACATTCTGCAGTTTTTTTTCGAGTTAGCGCAAAGTCATACAAAATATCCGGAGATGACTTTATACTTAGCACAAGCTTACTGAACAATTGCCAGCGTACGGCGACATAGTGGCGTATCCTGAACACATTAGAACGCGGCAAAATTATAAGCACTAATGCCCTCTAAAGAGCATCTTTAGCACCGAAGCAGCATTATATGTATACATAGCAGGAAGGATCAGTGCCGTATCCAGCCCGATGAAACATAATGTACGATGGACAACAACGAATGCAGAAACCAAGTGGTTTCAGTAATGATTGCGACCAAAACACTAAGAGAAATACATCACCAGCTTCAGAGATGTCAGCTTTTAGCCTTAAATTCGGAGGGCACAATCAGAGTCCAATAAAATCTATTGGAACGTATCTACATATTGGTGTATCGCGAAGAGCATTTACCCCACGCAGGCAGAACAAGCAGCTCCAACTATGAACAGACTAATTGAACGGTCCACATGATTCCAAGAATCATTTGATTTGAGGCCCGGGCCAACCCCGGACAGATTTATTAAGGCTTATGGGGGATGCCCCTATCCACAAAAAAAAAACTAAAGATAAAAACTAAACTAAAGAAAGTTAGGCGAAAATAAAAATACTCTTGAGGGACAGTTTGCTGAGGTGGTAGTCGAAGACAGGCGAAATATTGTTAACTTCACAAAGCATTCTAGATGTTGCCTCCAGGTGTCTATAACTCGTTCTGTGAAGATTGAGCTGGAAAAGTTGCATAGACCTAAGATTGCGTGGGTTGGTGTTTAAGTTGAAGTAAAGAAGGACAATCGATATTACCAACTAAGATCTGAGAATGAAGAGAATATCGGTAACTTTTCGGCGTATAGAAAGGAGTTGTCTCTGTTATCTGTTGTCTCTTAATCGAGAGAGAACATGACTGTATGGGGTCTAAATAGGAGGGTGGTGTGGTATTATCGCGGGAGTCTGGCGTAGAAGATGGAGAGGGATTTAAAATATGGGCGCTAATAATGTTAGGGTAAGTCATTTTTTTTTGAGTGGAATAAGGAGATGTTGTAAAGTTCTTTAGAAGACTGGGAGGAGGATCATGATTAAAAGATACACGTTTGGGAATTAGGTTGGACAGGGTGAAAGAACGTTTTGTATATAAGCGGCTGGCAGCACGAAGTGAAGAAGGAGTGAAGAAAGGAAATGTCCCAACTTTGAAACTCCAATTTGGATCAGGAGCTTGTTTGTTAGGAGTTGGGTTTTTTTTTTTTGGTAAGAGTTAGGCTTAAAATTTGACTTAGGGTTAGACTTAATATTAACATGGGTCTCTTTAGTAGGTTTAGTGGATTTTGAATTAATGTTGATTCCAGTATTCGGTTTTAATCTTTCCATGGATATTTCATCCGGATTGATAGCGTCAGAAACAGGGTCGATGAACATCCATTCGTATTTTAATGGGAGGCTTACCTTAAAAGTGTTGGTGGAGATTTTACGACAGTTGGTGACATCAATTTTGAATTTTGATTTAAAAAAACGAGTTAGCCTAGTGCGATCGAGATGTGTACCTCTTACTAAAAAGGTAACTGATTCAGCTTGTTTTCGAGGGTAGGTGAGAAATTTTCACAGACAGTATAAGCTTCGGTGCTTATAGTAGTGTGAGATTCTTACTCACTAAAATAATAATAAGATATTTCGCAGGCGATTTTCCATTGAAAACTCCTACGTACTACGTACTTTAAAAATTAGTCGCTTCTGATCACAGCGCAGGATAAAGAAGCTTAGTCCTTTTCAGACGGCGAAATAAATCTGTCTCGTCAAGGATCTGTTGAACAGAAATATTTGTATGTTCTTGTAGTGTTTTCGCGCAAACATTGTAATTTTGTTCTGAACGTTTTCGACTCCTAGGTCTCTGTGGATATTATTGTAATTATAAACTAATGTGTACGCGCTTTATATTTATTGGGTCTACAAGTAAGTTTCCAGCGTTTGTCAGAGATGGTTCCACCAGTGGATCCCGGGCAGAAATGTCAAACCCCATGTGTTTTATTTGTAGGTTTTGTATCTGTCAACAACTTTGCAGCGTTATATTTGAGCAGTTCTATCGGTGTCGTACATTTTATCGAGCAAAATCATGGCAAGTTTCCAGCCAATTAAACGTCATTTGTGGGAAGCGCTGCTTTTATTCTTTTATATGAAGAAAAGTGCGGCTGAGGCCTATCGTTTGCTTTCGGAAACTTATGGGGCGGAATGTATTGGTGAATCGACGTGCCGAGAGTGGTTCAAACGGTTCAAAAGTGGTGATTGTGGAGTTGAAGACAAAGATCACCCCGGAAAGCCGAAAAGTTTTGAAGACGAGGAATTGGACGCTTTACTGGATGAGGATCCATGTCAGATTCAAGAAGAACTTGCTGCATCATTGGGCGTCACGCAACAAGCCATTTCCCTGCGCCTAAAAGCACTGGGATTCATTCAAAAGGTTGGAAACTGGGTGCCGTACGAATTGAAGCCAAGAGACTTCGAACGGCGATTTTGCATGTCCGAAATGTTACTGCAGCGGTATAAAAATAAATCATTTTTGCATCGTATTGTCACTGGTGATAAGAAATGGATTTATTATGATAATCCTAAAGGCAGAAAATCGTATACAAAGCCCGGCGAGCCCGCCCAAAACGAAATATTCACGTGAATAAGGTCATGCTCTGCATATGGTGGGATCAAAAGGGTGTTGTATACTACGAACTGCTTCCGAGTGGTGAAACCATCAAAGGACCATTATATCGAACCCAACTAATTCGTTTGAAGCGGGCATTAAAAGAAAAACGGCCAGAATATGAGACCAGGCATGAGTCCGTCATTTTTCATCACGACAACGCTCGGCCACATGTTGCGGTTTCGGTGAAAAACTATTTGGAAAATAGTAGTTGGGAAATTCTGCCTCACCCGCCTTACAGTCCAGACCATCTGACTACCACTTGTTTCGTTCGATGCAGAACGCTCTTACGGGAATACGCTTCAGCTCAGTCGAGGAAATCAAAAATTGGCTCTATACGTTCTTGGGCTCGAAAGACGAGAAATTTTTTTGGTCTGGAATTCATAAATTGCCAGAAAGATGGGGGAAAGTTGTAGATTCCGAAGGGCGATACTTTGAATAAAGCATTGTAACTATGTTTTCATAATAAAACTTCAAATTTTGGAAAAACACGCTGGAAACTTACTTGTAGACCCAATAGTTAAAATTTCCACTACACGATGGCGCTCGTGTAGCTTTATTGTTAGATGTAATTTTTGAAATAACGTTTTTCTTACTCGTTTCTTGTCTTTGCTTTATTTCGAATGTGTTTTACTTAAGTTCCATTGATTCAATAAAATACCAAGTATTATTTATCAAATCTGGTTTACATTTTTTTAATAATAACAACAGGTTATGGGCTCAGACCATACCACAAAAATTTCAAAGTAATTAAATTATTAAAAATAAAAAAAAAGAATCGAGGTATGGAAGGAGAACGATTTAACATTGAGCGGCTGGAGAGAGGCTGTAATTGGCTTAAATGGAAATTCTTAATGAAACAATATTTGAAAGCAGGTGAATTGTGGGACGTTGTGGATGGGTCTGTAGATGCTCCGATGGTTTGTGCTACAAACTATGCAGCAGAACTTATTGCGCAAAGGCACGACGTGCTATCTCTGGTGCCTGTCACAAGCAGCCGCTGTTGCAGATAATGAACTGCGATACAGTACGTAAAATGTGGACAACTCTCCAGAGCACGTATGAGCAACCTTCAAAGTCAAATATTTTGTTTCTACAACAGAAGTATTACAGCTATTCAAAAGATCCGTGTGACAACATTGTTACTTTCTTGTCGGAGCTCATGGAAATCGACCAACAGATGCACGATCAAAAAGAATTCATCTCCGACTCAATGGTAATGACAAAAATACTTATGTCACTTCCGGCTGATTATAACCATTTCCACAGTGCTTGGGTATCAACCAGTTCGGCTGAGTAGACGATGCCCAATTTGCTCTCAAAACTAATAGCAGAAGAACTGCGATTAAAAGCGCAAAGTGAAGTGGAGAGCGTGGAAGCGTTGCTCACTAAGCGACATATTTCGAAGAATGGCAATTCGTCGAATCGAGGCAAGTATAGTAGCAACAAGAAACATGGAAAACCCAAAGGAGGATGTTTTTCTTGTGGTGAAAAGGGACACTGTAAACGTGACTGTCCACGAAACCACAACAAAATCGACTGGTGCTTTTATTAGTAGCGTGTCTTTTAATCTTGCTGATGAGGATATGTGACTCTTAGATTCAGGGGCAGGTGACCACATGACTCATTGACGTGAGTGGTTCCAAAATTTCTAGAAGGCATCGATGAACTTTAGTGTTGGAAACGGTATGAAGATCGTAGCTCAAGAAAAAGGGGACATTTAAATTCTTGCATCCAACGGCAGTAAATGGATTAGGAGGCATATTACAGATGTGTTATATGTCCCAGAAATTAATTTGAATTTATTTTCATCAGGAAAGGCTATGGATCATGGGTATTCATTCCGGACGGATAGTAAAAGCTGTGAGCTGTTGAATGGGGACGAAATTGTTGCACGACATGAGAGGTTGCTTAGGATGTTTTTCAAAGTGGTTGAGACATCACAAGACGGCGAAGTTTGTGCAAATGTGGCTACAAAAAAGGATTCACTACGCGTTTGGCATGAACGTCTAGGACATCAACATGTGTCATATGTGAGAGGTTTTCTACAACGGAAGGGAATTCATCATCGTGGAGTTTACATGCGAAGCATGCATCTATGGAAAACATCATCGTGGAAGTTTTAAAAGTCGTGAGGAGGTATGCAAAAGATGTGGACAAATTATTCACGCAGATGTATGTGGACCAATGGAAGAAGACTCACTTGGTGGATCGCGATATTTTTTGTTGTTGAAAGATGACTTCTCTCATTTTCGTCGTGTGTATTTTTTGAAGCACAAATCAGAACTAGCAAGTAATATCAAGAAATTTGTGAAAATAGGACAAAAGGAGCAAGCCCACAATATTTGTGTTTTGAGATCCGATAATGGAACTGAGTTTGTCAACGATGAGTTGCAGATGTTCTTCAATAACATGGGTATTCACCATCAACGTACAGTGCCACATACGCCTCAACAGAATGGCAGCGTTGAAAGAGAAATGCGAATCATCCAGAACCATGCTTCATGCAAAGAAAATGGAAAAGAAATTCTGGGCTGAAGCTGTGAATACGGCAGTTCATACTTTAAACCGTTCTGAAACCAGTACAGTTGCAGATAAGTCACCGTACGAGCTGTGGTTCAAAAAGCAATCGAAAGTTGAACATCTTCGAATTTTCGGATCTAAATTCTTCCTACATATTCCAAAGGTAAAGCGGTATAAATTAGATTGAAAGGCAGTCAAGTGTGTGTTTGTTGGTTATGATGACAACTCAAAGCCGTACAGAGTCTGGAATCCTGAAACGAATAATATAGAAGTGGCATGTGATGTAGTTTTTCTTATGGAAGAAGAGTTGGCTGTTGTTGATACTGGTAACAGTGAGCAAGATACTGTTGAGGTATACACTGAGGATTTTTTGGAGTCAGATGGTGCTGAGGCAGATGAATCTGAATTTGATGCGTGAGGAACTCCGGTGGATCAAATATATGATGGTGCTGTTTGTAGTCTAGACAAGAAAAACATCATGAAAAATCCTCTACGAGATCGAGTTGTATCACCTCTACGTCGACGTTTTCTTTACGATGAATCACCTAATCACGCAGCAGCTTTAATAGCATTTTCTGAAGAACCTAAGTCATATGAAGACAATTGCATCACAGGAACACAAGCAGTGGGAGAAGGCGATGGACGAAGAGATCGAGTCACTTTTGAAAAATCATACATGGACGTTAGTCGAACCACCGAAGTATCGCAAGGTAATTGACAATCGTTGGGTGTATAGGTTGAAGCGGAAAACAGATGGCAGTATCGAGCGTTGCAAAGCACGTTTGGTTGTGCCAGGCTTTACGCAACAGTATGGAATAGACTACCAAGAAAATTTTAGTCCTGTGGTAAAGTTTACATCAATACGTACTATAATTGCACTGGCGGCTTCGAAGCGTATGCTATTAAAGCAGTTTGATGTGAAGACCGGGGATTTAACTGATGATGTGTTCATGAGACAGCCAATGGGGTTCGATGATAATAGTGAAAAGGTATGCAAATTAAATAAAAGTCTTTATGGTTTGAAGCAGACTTCACGTTGCTGGAACAAGAGATTTACCATTTTCATATCCAAATTTGATGTCACAACAAGTGTTTCGGATCCTTGCGTTTTTGTTCATCATGTTGCCGATGGAATTATGTTTTTCGCCATTTATGTTGTCGATGGATTAATAGCAGCAGAAAAACGAATCAGCTATTCTTCGTGTGATTGAGCATTTGCGGAAGAAGTTCGAGATTAAAGTTTTTGAGGCCAAATGTTTTCTAGGACTTGAAATTGATCAGCAGCTGGACGGCTGAATTCATATCAACCAGCGAGCCTTCGCAGAGAAGATACTGCACCGTTTTGGAATGGAAAATTGCAATCCAGTCGCAACTCCATCGGACAATTCACAGAATTTAAGTGATTTTGATGCTAGCAAGAAAGCAGTTTTTCCATACCGTGAAGCAGTTGGCAGTCTTATGTATCTGGCTGTAGGTACATGTCCAGATATAAATTTTGCAGTGGGATATACGAATTCTGAGGTATATCAAAGGAACATCTTACCTAGGATTGTTTTTAAAGGTGGCGACGACTTGCTGCGGAAAGGGTACAGCAATGCAGACTACGCAGGTTGCAGAAAAACTGGCAGATCGACTTCTGGATACGTATTCTTATTTGGTGGCTGTGTTATAAGTTGGGGATAAGAGCGTTAGCGAACAGTCGTACTGCCTACAACAGAATCTGAATACATGGCAGCTTCGCATGCAATTAAGGAGCTGGTGTGGCTGAAAAGCCTCCTGAAGGAGTTGTTGCAAAAGAAAAATGTTGTTCCAACATTCTACATGGATTCTCAAAGTGCAATTCGTCTTGTGAAAAATCTCGAATTTCACAAGGGCATGAAACACATAAATGTACTTTACAATTTTATGCGGGGACAATTCGAAGGTGGGATCTTTGCTCTGGAGTACGTGCCAACGAATGAACAACTGGCGGATGTCTTAACGAAGCCTTTACCGAAGGTAAAACATCAATTCTTTTGTTAACGAATGAACATAGTTCCAAGAAGAGTTGTTTCGAATATAATTAATTGATTTAAATTTTGAATTAAATGATGTTCAATTTTGATTTGATTTTGTTTTTTGAAAAAAAATTTTAGATTGCTAAGATTTTCAGATTCAAATGTTTTGCCTTGTATCCTGAAACTTGTAACTAAAAGTGGGAGTATTGTAATTATAAGCTAATGTGTACGCGCCTTATGTTTAGTTAAAGTTTCCACTACGCCATGCCACTCGTGTAGCTTTATTGTTACATGCCATTATTGAAATAACTTGTTTTTTACTCGTTTTTTGTCTTTGCTTTACTTCGAATGTGTTTTACTTAAGTTGATTTAATAAAATTTATTAAATCTGGTTTATATTTTTTTTTTGATAACAACATACCATATATCATCGTTCCTAATGTACCACGGTGCATTAACAAACCCTCGAAGAACTTTGTTTTGGAATATCTGTAAGACTAATTTTGGTACAACCCCAAAGCTGTATACCATATGTCCAGACCGGTTTTAGCACTTGCTTGTATAGCAGCAATTTGTTTTCTAAACTGAGATTGAAATACGTTCCAAGAAGCCAGTACATGTCTCTATACTTAATCTCAAGCTCTTCACGTTTTTTCTTTAAGTTCAGCGTCGAGTGTCATACCAAGATATTTGGCCTCGTTCGCGAAAGGAATTTGTAATGCGTTGATAAATACAGGTAGTTTGTCAGTTTTCTTGAGAGTGAAGTTCACATGGACAGACTTTATTTCATTAAGCGTGATTCGCCAAGTCTTTGTCCAATTGTTAATCCGTGTAAGGGCACGTTGCAACTTAGCAGTTGCTTCTTCGACGATTTTAGCTGTTGCCAAAATGGCAGTGTCATCAGCAAATGTGGCTAGCACCGTATCGTCCGTTTGCGGTGTGTCACGGGTAAAAAGCAAATATAGCAGAGGGCCAAGTACACTTCCTTGAGGCACCCCCACCTTTATTGTCTTAAAATTGGAATATTCGTTTCCGTGTCTGACACGGAAGAGTATGTCATCTAGATATGAACTTAAAATATGAAACAATTGCTCGGGTAGGACTTGCCCAAGTTTATATTTCAGGTCCTCGTGCCATACTTTATCAAAATCTTACGAAACGTCAAGGAATGCGCTTGAACAGACTAACGTACTTCGGTTATTCGATGCACTTGGTCAACAGTAGAGTGTTGGCTTCTAAAGCCAAATTGATGATCGGGCAAGAGGCGATTTTTGTCAATAATCGGTTTAAGATGATTAAGTAAGATTCTCTCGAAGACTTTCGATATAATCGGGAGGAGCGACATTGGTCTATATGACTTGACTTCAGTCAGTGGTTTACCGGGTTTTGGAACCATAATAACTTCGGCAACTTTTCACTGATGCGGTACATATGTACTCTAATCTTACGGTGGCATTTATAAGATAGAGCAGCTTTAGCAAACCTTTTTTCGGTAGCGCTTTAAGTTTTATTGGGGTTAAGCGTGTCTATAACTTGTCTAAGTTCCCCAAGTATAGCCTTTTCCATTGGAAGGTTCGTCGTCACGTCCAGCGTATTGACATTCTCTGGAAGCACTTCCCGGTCGAGTGGTTTGAACGTTTCTGCAAGATAATTGGCGAAAACGTTAGCTTTTTCTTTATATTCCTTCGCTCAGTCATCCTGGTTTCTTCTTATTGGCTCCACATGTATTTGGGGCTTTCGAAGACTTTTAACGGTTCTCCATATGGAGTAATTGGTATCTTTTGTCGCTGTGAGGCCTTCAAGGTAGTTATTAATACCTTGGTTATTGAAGTCCTTGATCGATTTTTTCAACAAGTTGCAGAGCCTATTAAAGGACGTTTTATCTTGCTCAGAGCGAGATTCTTATCATTGTTGAAATTGTTCAACTTTTGTATTCTTTTGTTCCACTCCGAAAGTGTCCATGAGATTCCGAATCGTAAAATTGAGGATTCAGGAGTTGGTGTAGTAGCATCAATTTCCGGAGAGGGTTGTGGTGGATGACTCAGATGACTCAGGAGTTATTGTCGGTTCGATCACTGCAGATTCTAGTAACTCAGGATCGAGGTGTTGTACGATGCACACGGAAGGATCTAGGAATGCACTGGTATATCGTCGATTTTACTAGAAGTAACCCGAATGTGATCCGCAATTTCGTCTGCTTAAAGCACTCAACTCAGACAACTGATCATTATTTGATGGAAAGGAAACGCTGATTTTGGATGGACCTTGAAGACGAAAATAGAGGAAAGACCGTAGGGAACTTATAGAGTCAGTTCTAGAACGTCTCTTGTTTTTTTAACGTAAACCACCTGTCATGCAGACCTATGTTTACGAGATGCCCATACATCCGTAGGGAACAAAGATACGCCTTGCCATCGCTTTCCGTCAATCCTTTGATACCAATTCGGAATTGTGTTGGAGGCACAAGTTCCACCCTTGGTATGAGTCGAAACCGACCTAAAACCTCTTACTTTTCTTAGGGTCACACCACCCAATACTTATTTGCAACTCTACAATGGGTTAGACCCTTTCCCGCGATTTGGGTTTAAGCCACAGCCACCATGACGCTCCCACAAGGGGGCCACTATTGGATAGAAATTTTATTGAATCTTCACTAATATCGTGTTTATCGTTAATATTTTGAGCCAACTCCATAGATAAGTTTCTAAATTGACTCTTATTATATATCGCAGATTGCCCAAGGGAAATTGATAAGTCTTCAACTGATTTTAAATTGTCGTCGTATTTGGTAAGTTGACTTTGAATTGTTTTCAAGGTATGGAGACACTTAATTGCAAATTAAATGTGGGACGGAGTGTTGTCCTTACACTCATCACACTAAAACACAAAATTGTTTCTAGAATCTCTTGCAATCAACTTGCAGCAAAGACCACTGCAGATCACCATAACAGCAATTGCATTATTTGTAAGGGAGCCATTCACACTTCGACATACAACTGATACGATGATGATGAATTAATTAGGGTTGGTCAGTTGGAAATTTAATGTGTTGAATGAAGAAGAACACAAAAGGCAGTGAATGAGGAAGGGGTTCGTACTTTGTTGTTAAGATAATTATGCAATTTTAATCGGTTTAAAGGTAGTAAACAAATCGAGTCATCAAAACAAAACACAAGGCGATGACCGAGAAATATATGGTGCGAATTAATGCAAGTTGTCCTGTACCATTCCATGGTACGAGTATACTTCGCACTAAGACTTGCCTCTGCTCCATAATGTGTGGCCAATCCATTGCCATTTCTCTCTTCACATAAAGTTATCTGCAGGCTCCTAACCTTTTCTAATAAAGAGCTATTGCCAGGCAGTTTAGCTAGAAAACTCTCATTCTGCTGGTGGAGCCATTTTTAGATAAAGAATATTTTGGACTTTGTGAACCTCCATTCCAGCAATGTCAAGTTAAATGTTTCAGTTTTTGATAGGATTATCTTAATTCCTACTTTGCCAGCTTCAGGTTCCAAGTATTAGATGATCTGGTGCAAAACAAGCAGATTTCGTCAGCGTAAGACAGGTGCTCAGGACAAGATGTTATTGTCCCTCGGATTAATTTGCAGCCCTTTGAAAGTCTTAAGGGAATAACAATGCTAATTACCACAAGTGACAAAGAGTGGTGGGAACAGGTAGAATTGTTAGCTTAGCAGTGTGTAATACCGATGACTTTGTCAAAAATAACACTTCTTTACAAGGCTCCCCATATGAGCTTTGATTAAAGCTAGAAAACGATGCATACCCTGTCAGCTTTCGAAGATCATCCGCCTCTAAGAAATACTCATTTGCCCATTTTCTAGCTAATACATGAATAGCATGCATAATTCTGTATTACTCTGATGGTAGGTGGTGGGAAATTTGCTAAATTATTTCGTTCTAGGATCAACTTTAAGCCAGAGTTACAAAATACACTATGTAAACAAGACAATCCATCATCCTGTTGCTTTTCAAAATTAATTCCATCTCCATCTACTTACGTACTCATTCATCCAAGAAGGATTTTTTTTCCCTCCTTTCAAAACTACAACGAGGCGGGGAAAAAAAAAATTCCAATTAGTCCGGAATATTCACACGTGATGACTCTTGGAAATCTCTTTTCAAAAGAAATGTAATTCATCAATTAGCTTTGTGCATAAATCCACCTCTGATGGGATATCTTTTCTCCTGTCATTCATATCCTGGAGCAGATACACACCATATCATGCCGCTCTCATAGTCCGTGCACAACCAAGCGTTAAACACTACCCTCGAAAGATTATAACGGATGAGCTCTGTCCAATCCAATAAACCAAAGTAAGTAAAGCAAACCATACCAAACAGCAGGGAAAAAGGACACAAAAAAAAAAAGAAAATACTACCAAAGGCGTTTCATTGAAAACATTAATCTGTTCGCATTTCTTTTGCATCCGTTATCATCCAGAACAGGATTCTGTAGTGTAGACCACACTAGGACACATTCTACACCAGGATAACTCAAACAAAAATAGATACACCCCCTCTGCGTGTTCAAATCTTTTAATTTATTTTGCTCGCAACACTGAACATGCATTCGGTGCAGGGTAGTGCTCAAGATCATGGGAAAAGTCCTTTGTCGTTGGTTGCAAATTTTACCAAAAATTCATTCGGCATTATAGTACATAGGCAACAACAACAACAGACACATGGGCAACTTAATGCGGTCTATGAGGTTCAGAAGTTACACACTCTTTTGTGGCCGTGTTGCCATAAACTGAATCAAGATGGATGCCATTCAAATATAAGAAATGCAATGTGACGGACAAGGGCGTCTACCGCTTTTAGCATTTGCAGAAGTGGATATGGACTTCTTATAAAGGGCTAGGTCCTGGTGTGAGGAAATCCGTTTAGGATAGGTACTCGTAGTTTGACCCAAATCAGCGTATCATGAGCTCGTCGCAGAAAAATAAATGTGGTGACTGGACGGATAATTTCATTGACCTGATAGATTAAACTTACGCATTATATGCCTCGGGAAAGAAGAAATTTAACTCCGAAAAAAATTGCTATTAATCCCAGGAGATTCCTACGACTCCCAATGCCTTCCCGCAGAATTATGATCAATTAGCCGATACCCAACTTGGCCTTGACAACAGTAACTGTGTGTCAAAACATTACAAAAGCCTTATACTTGCCGGAGACATATGTGGACTTTGCGAATAGTCCTAAGCCCTGCAAATACAGTGAGGAATTTGTAAGTCAAGTGATACTCTGGAATATAGCATACGTAGATATCTTGCAAAATCCTGCACTTGCTCCAATTGCTGGAACTACTTGCAACGTAATCAGCAAACAAAACTTTGCCTCGGATTCATATAATAAACGCCCTGATCTGAGTGATCTTTCCTACAGCTGAACAATCACGAGAAGTAGAAATCAGTTCAGTGGAAATAAAATGGAATAACGGTCTTCCAACCATTTTGAAAGTCTTGTGCGATATGAGGGGCGTTTCATGGGATAACGAACGATTGTTGAAAGAAAATTCTGAGAAGCTTCGGCATAGGAGATTTGAATGTCTTAACCACGTCGAAAATATTAGAAATTATGTCTCATCCTCAATCCCAACGCTCATTTACAATGACATTCCAGCTGTCAGCTCTTTGGACAAGGCCAATCTGCTTGCTGCACACTTTTCGGCCAGCTCGACACTCGCAGATTGTGCTTGAGTGCATCGAATCTACAATGGGACGAATCCACTTTCGCACTCGTGTAGTAGCAAGAGTTCTTAAAGATTTTAATATACATAAATCCGCTGCTCCTGATGGTATATCTCCCTTTCTTCTGAAGATGTTTTCTTTCACGCTGGCAAAACCACTGCGTAAGCTTTTTCGTCAATCCCACTTTTTAGGACTCATTCCGAGGAGATGGAAAACAGCATTTGTCCAACCCTTCCTTAGAAAAGGTGAATCTTCCCCTCTCTCCTCCTACAGGTCCATTGCACTTACGTGCCTTCTCACCGAGGTCATGGAAACGCTGATAAACCGCCAGCTCATGAAATATCTCGAAACACGAAAACTTCTCAATTACCGGCAATATGGTTTTCGTAGCAACAGGTCCACTGGTGATTTGATGGCGTGTCTCACTGAAAAGTGGAACCAAAGCGTACATCAATCTGGCGAAAGCAAGATAGTTGCACTTGATATTTCTAAGGCATTTGACAGAGTTTAGTATCAGGCTCTTTTGTCGAAAATGCGTGTTTTTGGGATCGACGACTCTCTTCTTGAATGGATTAGAAACTGCCTTTCGGAACGTTCAATTCAAGTTTCAAGTTGGATGGTTTCAAGACTGATATTCACAAAATAAATGCTGGTATGCCCCAGGGCTCTGTTCCGTCTCCGACACTCTTTTTAAATTTAATCAACGATCTCTTGTCTGCTACCTCTAATCCAATATACTCCTTTGCTGCGACAGTACTCTCTGCTTCTCATATTCGTTCCCGGACTTACGTCCCTGCTCTTCGGCTGCAGAACGGGAACGGCAGCGTATGTTAAGCTCATTAAATTCCGATATTAACAGCATAACTAATTGGGGAACTACTAACAGAGTAGAATTTAATGCTTCCAAAACACAATACTGTCTGCTGTCATTAAAGCGAAATTCAAATACCCTGCCATTATCCATGAATGGCACTTGCATCGTCGAAACCGATAAACTTTCCATTCTCGATATGCGTGTCAGTGACAAATTACGTTGGAATGGCCACATATTTGATGTCGTCAAAAATGCTGCGAAATGTCTAGGTTTGCTCAAGCGATGTAAGAAATACTTTAGCCCACTGATTTGGCTTCAGAAAATTAAAAATACAAGTTCATTCATCTAAATCTATATTGTCCCCTTCAAAGTAATCCCCATCGACTGCAACACACTTATGACAGCGCTGGATCAGATCATCGAAACATTTTTTATATTCGGTTTTTGGAATGTCCATCAGTGCTTCCTGCGATTTTTCCATCACTTCCTCTCGGCTGCTGAAACGCGTTCCCTGTAGTGGTTTTTTAACTCGATTGAACAGAAAAAAGTCACAGGGAGCCAAATCAGGTGAATTCGGTGGCTGTTGGATGGTATTTGTTGCATTTTTAGTCAAAAAATTACGAATAATGATGGGACTGTGCGACGGTGCGTTTTCATGGTGCAAAATCCATGAGTTTTCTGCCCACAATTTTGGTCCCTTTCTGCGAATTGCTTCACGCAAACGTCTCATAACGCCCAAATAATACGAGTACTCTTTGTTTACTGTCTGGCCATGAAAACCGTGAGCATTGCCTTCTTTTTTGACTGAAAACGACGTGTTACGATCAACACGGTCTCTTTTTTGCATGAAATTGAGGTCTTTTGGAACCAACTTTGCTGCTACACGACGGAAACCCAAAACATTAACCAAAATGTCTTGGACGGATCCATAGGCAATGTTCAAGTGTTCCGCTATCTCTCTGATAATTAATTTGCGGTTATTGACCAACATTTCTTTTACTCGTATTTCATCAATGTTTTCGTCGGTTTTCGATGTCGACGGTCTGCCACTGCGTTCATCATCTTCGATTGACTCACGACCAGTTTTGAACCGCTCGTGCCACTGGTAAACGACCGTTTTCTTTAGGGAATCGTTGCCGAAACACTTTTCCAACATTTCCAATGTTCGCTCACCATTAAATCCGTTTTTTACGCAAAATTTAATACGAGTACAAGTTCGTTGTTGCAAATTGAAATCCACTTCTAAAATTGGAAAAAATCGCCAACACACACAGTGATAGATATACTCTTGGCTACGTAGCTTTTGCAAAGTCAAGCTATGAAGTTAAGATTTTGGGGGAATGTCAACAATAGATTTACCAACTTAAGAAAAGAAACAGAACTCAAATCGGAACAATCAGAGCGCCACACGGTGGTGTCCCCCGAGAACTTTTTGATCAAGGTGGTCTAAAGCCTTTATCCGCCCGAAATTGGAGTACAATGCCCACATCTGGTCGGGTGCACCTAAAGCATCTCTGCACCTGCTAGATAGGATCCAAAAGCGTGCGAAAAAACTCATTGGTGATACTAATATCACTCAAACAATGGACACCCTCGGACACCGACGTAATAACTTCGTGTCTCACTCTGTTTTATTTCTATTTAGACCACCAGCACTCCATAGAAATCGCCAGTAGCATTCCGCCCCTTCAAACTTTTAACCATAACACCCGTCTCGGTATGAATGCTCATCAGTTTACCCTCAAGCCCATTTTCGGACGTACTCTAAAATATCGTGATTCTTTCCTAAGCCGTATAACTCGCTTATGGAATGCCCTGCCTCGCCCTTTATTTCCTAGTTCAGATATACAATCTCTTTTCTTTTAAAGAATTTATAAACTTTATTTTTATCCGAACGTTAACTAAACTAAATAAACAAATGTAACATTTTAACCTAAATGTAAACTGATTAACGTAACATAAGCCTACGATTGTTATCCAAAAATTTTGTATGACAGTTTAAAAATGTAAAAATGGATGTATTGTAATTTCCTGACAAATAAATATTCTTTTTGCTGTGACCTTCAACAAGAAAAGACGTGTTTTTATTAAACCGCATTTTTCTAGCCCCGTATTTTATCTTACACGTATTAATCTAGAAATATAACCCTACACACCCCAACAATAACCTTCAAACATTTAAAACCAACGTTCACCGGTACCTCTTTTTCCATCCACCCTGTTTTTCCTTCGCCCGCGCTGTGAGCAAACATTTTAAGGGTACTTAATCCCTTGAGCGCGCGCGCGTACATTAAGATTAAATCTTTTTTACATTGTGCAAGCTAGGTAATTATACATTTAAAAAAAAGAACAAAGTTAATTTGTAGAGATAAAAAAATTAGGAAACTTATAAATATGGTATATAAAAAGAAAAGGAGAAGAAATAGGGGATGTGGAAGACTAAAATAGTTTGGAAAAAAAGATTTGGGGAAGGAGAATAAAGGTTGGGATCTTCCATCAGTAAGTTTGAGCAAAGTATTTAAAAACCTCCTTTGTAAATATATTTGTGTTGCTTGATCGTTTGATATCTATTGGTAGACGATTCCAAAGCTGATAAAAAAATTTCGCCTAGTTGTAAGATACGAGTACTTATGTCTAGGTAAAATTATTTGCATAGATCTTTAGCATTTCAAACAAATAGTCTGGTTCTTTGGTAATAATTATTTTATGAAGCAATAGTATGGTTCTATAATTCAATAAGGCTATTAGGGAACAGCCGGTAATACTTTTAGTCAAGTGCGTAACGTGCTCTGACCGTCTAATATCATAAATATACCTTGCGCAACTATTATATGCCACAGTTAATTTTCTTTTCGCCACATAGTCCAAGTCCAAGTGAATGTACTACTAAAGTAAACTCCAAGATTTCTTATCTTATCCACATACTCTACAGGAGTGTGATTGAGAAATATTGGAGCGGAAATTTCTGTTTGTCTACCTCTATTAATGAGCATAGCTTTTGATTTGACTGGATTAAGACTGAGCTCATTTTTTGTTGACCAATCATGAATTCTTTTAAGATCTTCATTAATATTAATTAACGCCTGGTTTTTATGGTATTTCGGAAACAAAGAATATATTTGTACATCGTCGGCATATATATGGTACGCGGAGGTTTGCGAAACATAAAAAAAGAAGAGGGCCTAGTACGGAACCTTGAGGAACACCCATTGGGACTTGAAGAAATGAGGAGCATTTGGTGCCATTAGACACATATTGTATGAGATCAGATAAATATGAAGTTATTAATTTGCACGCTGAGCTTTCGAAGGAAAATTGCCTATGCAGTTTATTTATTAGTATAGAATGATTTACGCTGTCAAATGCCTTTGAGAAGTCTAAGAAAATTATGAGACCCCACATATCGCAATCCAAACCGGCACGAATATCTTCGCACACCTTTAGTAACGCAGTAGTGCAGCTACAGTCGTTGACATATCTCCGTGGAGAACACACGTGTTTCGGCTTGGATAACAGTGATAACAATAACAAAAAGACATTTGCGGAAATTACTATACGCTCAAATTAGCAGAGTGTCAGTGTGCTCGGCCGGCATACCATAGGTCGTGGGTTCGAATCCCCGTGGACTCTACACATTTTTTTTTTTTTTTTTTTTTATTTTCATTTAAAATAAATTCAAAAACAAGTGGTACTAAGTGTTGTCCATCACGTGATGGATTGTGGAGAGCGGTCCGCTATGTTAACAGCGGGATCTGCTGAAGTATCAGGTGAGGCTTCGAGTAGTTCGAGCCAAACACCAAAAACAAAGAGAAGGAGGAAGCTTAGTCCACCTTCTAACTTGGAAAAACGTCCCACCCTACCAACGGCCACTGTAAAGCTGCTTGGCGGGGTGAGGGAAGGGAACAACTTCGCTTCATTGGCAGCAAGTGAGTCCGATGATGAACAGGAAGAGATGGAGGCGATTAGTAGTAGCATCAAAATGCTACAACAAAGAGTGCTGGCCATAAAAGAAAAGCAAATGGTCAGAAGGAAGAGGGAAGAGCAGGAGCAATCCCAACAACATCAGCATGCTCAAAAGCAGGCACAACAACAACACCAAACAAATAAAATAGCACAAGTGCTACAACAACAAAAGGTTAATAAATACCAGCAACAACAACAAGAGCAGTCACAAAAACGGCAACAGCAAAAACAGCAGCAGCAGCAGCAACAACAACAACAGCAGCAACAACAACAACAACAACAGCAGCAGCATCAGCAGAAGAAGAAGGAGAAGGTGCCTCCTATTAACACCTATAAACTAGAGGTAAATGCTACCAAGGACCTTTGTAAGTTGGTCATTGGTAATAATTTTAACATAAAGAGATTGGGGAACGATCGCCATGCCATCCACTGTAATACAGTGGAGGGCTACGCGAAAGTCAAAGAGCTCCTAAAGGAAACGACGACGGAGCATTACTCATTCACACCGAAGTGTGAAAATCGGCAATCGATGCTGCTGAAGGGGTTGGAACCGTCTTCTGATCCTGAGGAGATCCTGGCACTGCTCAAAGAGAAGGAGTGCGAAGGACTCAAGTTTGTGGGGGTAAAGCCATTTACCACAGCTAGAGCCAGGCGGGAGAAACGGAGTCTACCGTTCTTCCTGGTGCAGCTCAGTCCCGAAAGCCGTCTGGATAGTCTAAGGAATATCAATGTCCTAGACTACCAGGTGGTTCATTGGGAAAAATTAAAAAGGAGCGAAGGCGTTATACAATGCGTTCGCTGCCAGAGGTTCGGGCACGCCGCGTCGAACTGCCAAATGCAGCCTCGATGCGTGAAGTGCGCAAAGAATCACAGTTCCGAGGAGTGTGCTCTGGGTAGGGACGGAGTTTCCGATAGGGCGCAGCTCTCGTGCGTGTTATGTGGGAACGCGGGACACACCGCAAACTATCGGGGTTGTCCTAAGTTCGCTGACATTAAAAAATCAAAACTGGCTCAGCAGCAGAAGGTGGAGGTCAAACGTTCACCTGTTAGGTTTCAAACACCAGCCGTCACGCCCCAAATTTCCTACGCCCAAATGGCGGCAGGTAGAGGGGCTACGGTACAGCAAGCGACTGTTGCTTCTCCGGCGCCAAGGCCGAGAACAACGGAAGCGACACCTAACATGCTGGCCATCTTGCTCGCAATCCAAGGGCAGATGGCTCAGCTGCAAAAGCAGGTGCAAGAACAGGCCAAGCGGGTGGACCAGATCTACGCGCTGCTGCCGGGCCTAACGCAACACATGTCGTAATGGGTACGCACATGGTGGAACAAACTTTGAAGGTCCTTGCGGTGAATGTTAATTCACTGATTAGGATCGAACGAAGAGCCGCGATGTTTAAATTGCTACAAGACCAAACTCCTGATGTGCTTTTCGCTAGCGAAACCAAGCTAACCGATAAGCACAAACTGGAGTACAATAATTATATTGTTAGAAGGAGAAACCGGCCCGGATCCGAACGTGGAGGCGGTGTCGCGATCTTCATTAAACAAGGTATAAAATTTCACAGAGTGTTTAAGGGAGCGTTGCGCAGGTTCCGGGTGTTAGAGGCAGTCGTCATTTACATCCCGCTCCGCAGTGGAAAGCGGCTGTACTTTATTCTTTACAGAGCTCGACACGCTTTTTCGACTCCTGAGGCTGGAATCGGGGGAGAATTATTTTATAATCGGCGGGGACTACAACGCTAGACACAGAGATTGGGGAAATAATTTGCCAAATACTAGAGGGAACCTACTACTCGATTGGTGGGGTCAGCACGATGTCATGTACAGACTCGGTCTTAAAGCGACGGATAACCCGTCGTTTCCAAGAGGCGGATCCTATTTGGATCTACTGCTGTACGACGAACGTATACGACTGACAGGCACGAATTTACAAACGCTAAACTGTCTGCGCACATTCGTGTATGACAGCGACCATTGCGGTTTTAGCACCGAAATTACAGTTCCCAACGAAATTGCGGAATTGGAGGAGTTTGTCCAAAGACATTCTTACAACTACAGTAAGACTCGATGGACACGCTTCTCCGCAACATTGACAAGAGCACTCGCCTCGAACACGCTCCACCGTCCACCGTCCAATAGGAATTTGTCAAACGAGGAGATCGACAATTACCTAAAACAAATGGACGAGACAATTAAACAAACTATGGACGCTACAATACCGCGGTATCGACATACGACTAACGAAGACCTGTTCCGCAATCCTACTATTGACGCACTGCACCGACAGAAAAGTAGACTTCTGACAAGACTCAAAAACTTGTACAGACAGTTTACTGACAGACAAGACCCGGAGATTAGGACACTGAAGGCGTCGATTAAAAATATTCAAACGTTAATAAAAGAGAATTACAGAATTTCTGTAAGTTCATATTGGAACAACAGGGTTCGGGCTGTAAACACCAGCAACCCGAATATGTTCCCTCAAATAAACAAACTATTTCGGAGAAAAAATCAAAACGACCTTCAGTGTCTTAAAATAGCCCGGACAACAGACAACGAACGGTTACTGACAATAGCAGGTATTGATCCAAATGAGGCCGCTGATGATGACGACTTCTTTGTGATCGAGGATCCACAGGAGAAAGTTGAGGCCTGGACAATCGCGTCTTGGTGCACGACCTCTACATTCGAAATGAAGTAGGGAACTGGCGATCCGAGAGCTCTGGTTTCACCCGGTTCAGCGACGAAAATATGGCAAATAATGTCATTACCAGAGAGGGTGACCTACCCCCGTTCATTTCGAAGGAAGAGCTCCATGAGATCTTCGACACAATCAGGGCTAAGAAATCAGTGGGGACCGATGGTATTCCGAACATCGTGCTTCGACATCTTCCTCTAGAAGCGGTGGACATTTACACCACCCTGTTTAATAATGCAATGAATAATGCACATTATCCAGCGCATTGGAAAACGGCGGTGGTGCAACCTATCCCCAAAAAGGGAAAGGATATATCCAATCCGGCGAATCTCCGGTCAATAAGTCTCCTTCCGAATATCAGTAAGGTGTTTGAAAAAGTAATCAATAGAGCTCTGTCTAGGTGGGTTAATGACAAACATATAGTTCCGGATAATCAATTCGGTTTTAAGGTGGGACATGATATCTCACATGCTGCGTCTAAACTGTTGTCCGATATCCAATGGAATAAAGGCAAAAACCAATGCACTGGTGCCTGCCTTGTTGACTTGGAGAAGGCCTTCGACACCGTATGGTTAGAGGGTCTTTTCTATAAGCTGACTAGGCTGGGGATCAGTAAACCACTCTTGTACATTCTTTATAATATGCTAACCAACAGACAGTTCATCGTGAAAAATGGTGATGTGACCGCTGTTGAAATATTTCAAATTAAAAATGGTCTTCAGCAAGGCGCGGTCAATTCGCCGATCCTCTTCAACATTTATACAAGCGATCTGATGGGTTCACTTCCCCATACTATTGCGTACGCAGACGATTTGATAGCGTACAGGACAGGTCCAAAAATCGAGGTCATTAATACTCTCTTGCAGCGTGACTTCGATAAGATAAGACGATTTTGCGATGACTGGAAGTTGAAAATCAACTTTCAGAAGTCGGAAACCATTCTCTTTAGGACGCCGTTGTCTAGAGCCTCTAGGGATACCAGAAAAAATTGGCGAAAGTTCTCGATCATTGGACAACACGGACAGCCTCTTGCCTGTCGAAATGTAGTCAGATACCTTGGGATCTGGCTAGATCAGTTTCTGTATTTTAACAAAAATGTAGATGCTGCTCTGGCCAGAGCCAAAGGCGCTTTTGCCCTTACAAAGAGACTGTTTTATAGCAGCCAACTCGATGCGAGGGTAAAGGTAATCTGCTATATGGCCCTTGTCAGGCCCATGCTGGTATTCGGGTGCCCCGTGTGGTTGAATATACGAGCAAGCTTAATGGAAAAGATTCGGGTGTTTGAGAGGGCTTGCCTTCGCTTGTACAGAACACCAGAGTCGGAGTACAAAAAATTTTATCGTAATGAGGTTCTTTACAACAGGGCGAACCTAATACGAGTGGACAACTTCGTAATTAAGCTGACTCGAAGGCACATTGCAAGAGCAATGAACTCGACGAATAACCTGATATCTGGGGCCTACTACCCCAATTACCTTTACCACGAGAGTGTGCGCTCTGATGGCTTCGTTTCACCGGAAGCATTCCTCTACCTAGATCAAATAGGGTTGATCCAGGATAGATCAGCGGTCCCGTTAATCTACCATGTCGCTCGGATAGCTGGGGACAGGCGACTCAACTACAACAGAGACGTCGCACACGGCAGTGTGGATCTTCTCAGGTTCAGTAGGGCGGTGGGGAATCGCGATAAGAGGGATGTCGTTCGGCAGCACCAGCAGTTCTGGTGGTTGAATGATGGAGAAGATGTTTCGTCGTCGTTTCCGTCAATTACGGACCAGCCTCACTAATGAGGCAGAGTTGACCAATCTATTTGCTCTGTGAATAGCGATGGCCAGCTTGCATAGGTTTAGGTTAGCATTTAAGAAATACATATATATATTAGTATATACATAGGTATATACTAGTATATGTATGCCATTGTGTATAGTGTCTATGTGTATATATGTGTGTATTGTGTACGAGTATATAGGTTAGGTAGACTAAGGCTTATTTTAAGTTAGATATTAAGTTTTTATAAAAAGTTTTTTGTTAAATTCTTTTCTTAGCCTTAAGCATAGAAAATAAGTACTAATAAATAAAATGTAAACTAAGTCGAAAGACATATATATAAGAGTTTAGAGTAGCTTAGAGTGCCTGTGTGGGGCCAGTAAGTTAGTATAAGATTGTTAAGTAATTTTAAGCTAGCATTTAAGCATTTTTTGTTAGTATGTAAGAGTTAATGATTTAGAGAAAATAAAATGCGTTTAAAACTAAACTAGTAGTGCAGCTACGTTTAGCACGAAAGCTCGACTGAAATTTCGTGACAAGATTTTTACTATTTAGATAAGACTTAATTTGGTTACTTATTATTGCTTCGAAGACTTTACTTAGAAAAGGAAGGATAGCTATGGGTCGATATTCATTACTATTTGGTTTAGGCAATGGAAGAATTTTGGCAACTTTCCACTGATTGGGAAAAACAGACGTTGTAATGATAGTATTGAATATATGCGTTATATGCGGAAGAAGAGTTTGTATAAAAGTCGGGTATACATCATCAGAGCCAACAGCTTTTGATTTTATCCTTAAGATTGTTTGACCTACACATATTTCATCAATTCCAGAGAGCGAAAAAGTCCCTTCTCGTTGCTTATCGAAGAAGGTAGGAATATTTTTATGGTTAAAATTCTTATGATTGCTTTGAACAAACTTCGTATTTAGTTTATTAAGGTCGGTATTACTAGGAAGTGAATCTTTTGCAGGCTTAAGCCCGATATCGCGAATATTACTCCAGAATTTAGAACTCAAATCCCTCGGGTTGAATTTATTTTGATAAAAAGTCTTTTTATTTGATCGTATTAGAAGAGTTACCGCGTTTCGTACAATAGCATATTCTTTATATATAGCAGTGCATTTGTATCTCCTCCATCTGGAGTAAAGGAGATTGCGCTTTTTTATAAGGCTAAAAACTTCCAAAGTCAACCATGGAATGTTGACTCTATTTTTACGTTGTTTTAGAGGTACATGTTTATGAAATAAAGAAAATAGTCCACCTGGGTATTTACATTGCTTGTAGCATAAATCGGCGACCAGTCCATTATTCGGATATCATAAAACAAAGCCTCTAAGTTAATTTTCGAAAAATTGTATGATTTTATTGCATTTTCTTCCACACAAGTAGGAAAGGCGTTAATTGTTAAGAAAACTAAATCGTGATGTGAAAAACCCGGGGCTGGAATTTGATCTTAGTGCATTACCGAATCAATACTAGAGACTAAGAATACGTCTAAAAGGGAAGGCCTTCTGTTGGGCATGAAGTGAGTTGGTTGGGTAAAATTTGTAAAATAAAGATTAAAAGACTCTACCGTACTAATTAATTGCTTGTTATTGCCCTCCAATATACTTAAGTTCCAATCTCCATAAAGAACAATTTTTGCATACAGCGCAGACAGTTGGCTATGTTAGGAGCCATATATATACACCCCATAAGTAATTTTTCACAAACAAGTGTTATTTCTATAAAGATATATTCTAGTGCCTCGCACGGTTTCGATTTTTTTACAATGTTTTTTAACATATATTGCCACACCCCCTCCAATCTTATTGTGCCTATCTGCACGCACAGGTTTATGATAATCTTTTATTTTGAATAGGTCGCCATTTATATTTGGATCCAACCAAGTTTCTGACAAACAGATAACATCAACCATATTGCTATCAAATAATAAACGCAACTCATCTAATTTATAAAAAAAGAAAAAAAGTTTGTTGTATTTTGCATCTTCCACAAGTGTCCGGAAGCTCTGTAACTGGTTAGGTAATTTCCAGTTCCCATATTCGGAAGATTCTTCGAATTAAAAGAGATTTCATTGCAACATCACTATAAATAAATGTAAAATCCTTTAAGTATTGTAGATAAAGATTGATTAGTTTTAGTTTTAAATGCATTTTATTTTTTAAATCATTAATTCTTACATACTAACAAAAAATGCTTAAATGCTAGCTTAAAATTACTTAACAATCTTATACTAACTTACTGGCCCCACACAGGCACTCTAAGCTACTCTAAATTCTTATATCTATGTCTTTCGACTTTATTTACATTTTATTGAAATGTTTGTACTCGTGTACTTAAAGCTAAGAAAAAAATTGCTAACAAAAACTTAGCATATGGAAGATAAAGATTGATTGCTGTAGTGTTGTGTACAATTGCGTCGAAGACTACCCCTGACGTCCAGCGTTCCATACCCAGGCCATATATAGGAAAGCAATCGGTTGACTATGGAACAGTTTGGTAGTTACTGTCAGCGAATAAACGTTGAGGTCCGGCAATTAATCGGGAAACTGATCCTATAACTTGGATTGGGCCAGCAGCGCAAACAACCAAGTTTGTAGCGAAGTGCTTGCCTTACCTCTCAGTGGTGGTCCCCGGTAACTACAATACATGAGTAAACCCTTATTGGCCTACGCCGTCATAAGACTCACAACCCTATACAGGAGAGATTCAACAGATGTGACTAATGCTCTCGGAAAAAAATGGACTCACTGTTGACGACCCTAGCAAACGTTTAAAGGACAACGACCTTTGGATTTGCTGTTGAATATTCGGACCGCTTAACAGACCATGTAGAGACGAACAATTAGCAAAGGCCCTTGACTGCTATCACGCAGATACCACCGCCATCCAGGGCCTGCGATGGGATGGGCCGGACAAAAAGAGGACACAAAACTGAGACATCTACTACAGGGGTCGTTATCGATGGCAAGAGCAGCGCCTATTTGGATGTGGATTTCTTATTAGAACACCACTTAGGCAAGAAGTTTTGAGTTTTTGGCGAGTCTACTAGCGCCTCGTAACAAGGCTAAATTTGCCAATATTAGCCCTATATGCGCACACGCCCCACAGAGGAAAGATAGCTCCTACGAGCTCGTGTAAAAGATTTACGGCAACTTTAATACAAAGGTAGGGCATTTTTGATAGTACGCGATAACGGATTCAGGCTAATCGACTATGCGACCGGGCGAAACATTGCCGAAGTTAGGACGAAGCTCGCGTATTACGGTATTCATAAACGGACTTGGAGTTGTTATAATCAATCAACCGTCAACCAAAATGACCATATTGTTACATAGCCAAGGTACGATTGCGAATATTCCAAACATCGCAAAGATAAGCTAAAACTGTGACGAAGTTTAAGATTGCAAAATTCTTTTCCAATCGAGTTTCCTTAATGCGCTTAAGAGGTTCTATGCTGCCGGCATTGCATATTTTTTTTTAAACACTCAAGAGGGTGTAGCTACTCTTTAAATGCTGGAGCACATGTTAAGTTTTTCGGAAAATTGGATAGAGAGATAGAAAAAGATGTTTGGGCTCAGTGGTTATGTCGCTCCAAGGATGGCATCCAACATTTAATGGGGAGACTAAATTATTAGTGTAAATTGACTTGATGCTGTATTTAGGCAACCATTCATCTCACGAGATTTTAGTATTATAGGCCAGTTGCCAAAAGTACATCAAAAATGTCGCCTCTAGTACCATATGTTGGGTTTCGCTCGAACACCACGACGAAACCCCTGGTTTGATGACGAAGGCCGACCAACACATGCGGCTAAACAATATGCATACAAAGCGGTGTTATATAGAAGCACTAGAGCTGCTCGCGAGCTCTACGCGCAAAAGAGGAGAGACGAACACCGGCTTCTCAGGAGGAAAAAAAAGGAGCATGGGAAGCCCACGGTCGAAGAAATTGAGGGATGCTGCCCCAACAATGAGATTCGGTAGTTTTACCAAGAGGCAAGACCCGAACCGAGGCCTGTAGAGACGAAAAAGGGAACGTAGTAGTAGAGTCGCAGTCAGTGCTGAGGATTTTGAGAGAACATTTCTGTAAACTGTAAAACGGGGATAACGAACCAAATACCGCTGTCAGGCAGAATGACGATGTTGACCTACAATTCCATCAACCCGACGTGGGTGAAGTGAAAATAGCCATATCTAAGCTTAAGTCCAACAAAGCTGGTAGAGCAGACGGCCTGACTGCAGAGCTCTTTAAAGCTACAGGCGATGACTTGGTAAGAAGTACACACCAACTCATCTGTAAAATATGGTCGGACGAAAGTATGCCCGATTAGTGGAACCCCAACATTGTTTGCCCTATTTTCAAGAAAGGAGACCCTCTGAACTGCGCCAACTACAGAGGCATCAGTCTTCTCAACATCGCCTACAAGATCCTATTGTGTGAATACTTGAAGCCGTTCTTTAACAACCTGATTGGTGCACATTATTGTGGCTTTAGGCCATGAAAGTCCATGAACGACCAAATATTCGCACTACGGCTGAAAAAACCCATGAACTCCAAAGCAGTACACACCGATTCATCTATCTTAATGCCCCGTATAACAGCATATATAGAGACGAGCTATACAGAGCAATGTCTAGTTTTGGCATTCCTGCCACGCCCGTCTGTTTGGAGGATTACGATGGAGAACGCACGCTGCTCCATCCTTTGATGTCAAAAAGGATTTAGGCAAGGCGATGCGCGGTAGTGCAAAATCCACACGCCAACACAAAAAGACAGTCCTTCGAAAAATCCGTCAAATTACTCACATACACCAATCATACTGACATAATCGGGAGAAAGCAGCGTGATGTAAATGGCACGGGTAAGTATATTCTGTCAACAAGAAAGGACACCCAACACCGATATCTCGGATAGAAAGTCACCCTTGACTGATACAACTTTGAGGTAGTTAAGGACTTTGTCTACCTATCAATTCCGATCAATACACGAGCGCTGAGATTAAACGAAGGACAACTCTTCCCAATCGCTGCATCTTTGGGATAAGAAGGCAATTGGCTAGCAAAGCCTTCTTTTTAACAAGAAAAGTGACCCTATACACCCTGAATGACTCGAACTGCAACCAAATTCAGACTGCTATAATTTCCAAACCGTTCATGGCAGTGAGCTCAAATTTTGACACATGACAGATAATTTTATTATTTACAAGCCTTTTAAACGATTTGCGTCTCAGTTGTGTTGAAAAATTTTTATCCGCGATGGAATTCAAACTTGATAGTGTGATTGCTTTATATTTGACTGGAAAACCACAAGTAGCTATCGTTAGAGCCCTCCAGCACTTCAACGTGAATAAATCATTTGTGTCTCGAACCATAGCTCGCTACCGTGATACTGGCAGCGTTGCAAAACGCCATGGAAGTGGTCATAAAAAAACAGCAACATCGGCAGAAATGGTTCGGAAAGTGAAGGCTCGAATTGAGCGAAATCCGCGTCGAAGTGGAAGAAAAATGGCTCATGAGCCCAACATATCGTTAGGATGGATGCAACACATACTGAAAAATGAGCTCGGGCTCAAGCCATTGAAGTTCCAAAAAGCACACGATCTTACACCGCAACAGAAAAAACTTAGAGTCGAAAGAGCGAAGGAGTTGCTACGCTTGCACGAAAGTGGTGAGTTGCCGAATTTGGTTTTTTCCGATGAGTCGCCATTTGTTATCGAGTAATATGTCAACAAACAAAATGACCGAGTTTACTTGCCAGAGAGGTTCTTCGAAAATTTACACCTTCGGACGGCCACTAGAAAGCAGGCAGCACCGATGGTGATGGTTTGGGCCGCCATAACCGCCGATGGTCGCTCTTCGCTCGTATTTTTGGACCGTGGCGTCAAAATTAATGCGACCGTATACCGTGAAACTGTTTAGAGGCAGTATTGAAGCCTCGGGCAAGCAATCATTTCAGTCAGCGACCGTGGACATTTCAACAAGACTCAGCACCGTCTCACAAACCGCTCGTCAACCAAGATTGGTTAAAAAACAATGTTCCACACTTCATTTCTTCGACACAATGGATTGCAAATTCGCTGGATGCAAATCCGTTGGATTTCTCTGTCTGGAGTATTTTGAAAGTGAAGATTGGCACTAAAAAATACCAAAGTTTGGACCACCTCAAACGAGCACTTCGCCGGGAATTTGCCAAAATACCACAGAGCTACTTGCGTGCAGCGTGCGGTGCTTTCTAAGGCCGTCTCAATGCCATTATTCGCGCCAAAGGTGGACATATTGAAAACTACTGATACAATTTGAAAATTGATGTATTTTCCAACATTTTTTACTTTGGAATAATAAAATTTATCAAGAAATAAAAAAATTATAGCATTTTAAAAAGTTATAGTTCGAGTAAGTCACCCTGTATAAGACCTTTATAATCCCAGTCCGGCTTTATGGCCGTATCAAAATGTATCAAAAACGGATGAAGGTGCTCTTGGCTGATTTGACAGGGAAATTCTGTGGGCAATTTTCGGTCCAGTTTGCATAGACGGTGAGTGGAGGAGGCGATACAACGGCGAACTGTACGGGCTGTACAGCGACATCGACTTAGCCAGAAGAGTGAAGATCCAATGACCAAGTTTTATGAGTCATGTAGAGCAGATGGACGTTCCCGAGGGACAGCGCAGTAGAGGAGGACGGCAACTCAGGCCTCGCATGCAAGTTGAACGTAACCTAAACCAACTTAGTGTGCGAAATTGGAGGCAGCTAGCTAAAGAACGAGCTGGCTGGAGACGCTTGTTGGTTGAGGCCCAGGTCCAATCCGGACTGTAACTCCACCTTAAATAAGAAAGTAAGTTATGATTTGGGTCGCCTTCTGAAGCAGACCCGGGAAGCCTTTGCTTCTTTTATCTTGTCCTTAGCTAATCCTCTCTGGAGGGTCTCATGATCCTTTTCTGGAGAGGATTTTCTGGGCAATGTGGAATAATGGAGGAGGACGAGAAGTACGTTTCTGGTATGAACATTTTTATCAAAAGTGCCATCTGAATTTTTCCACAACGGAATTTCATTAGCGTGCTGTTTGAGGAGGATATTGAGTATACGTGCGTTGCTTCGCGTTTTACAAAGCTCTTCTAATCTCAATGTTGTATCTAGTGAAGCAATCCCTATATCTATTCCATTCTCCATATCTTTTCGCTCTGTTGAAAATTTTCTGGTCTCCGCTCTCATATTCTCGAGTTTTTTAGACCACAGAGGGATGATTCTATTGCCTGCTTTAATTTACTTGTAATGGGGGTGGTTAGGTTGTCCTAAGCAAGTTCAAGGCAATGAATATCTTTTACTACCTTCTTACAACTAGTCATGCTTTCCATGAGTTTTAGCCATATGAGTCCCAGTCTGTGGATCTTGGCTGTTTGTATGCTTCCAGAAGTGTAGCTCCGATATTGAACAGAATGTGGCGATGTTCAGACATTGAAACTTCTGTTGATACAATTTTCAATGAAATTTTTTAAAAATGCGGTGCATAAGGAGAGATCTGGGATTCTGTTTATAAGAGGTCATTTCCAGAATTATTAAAATTAATAAATTCCAAGAGCGACTTACCTCGGAAGTTACTAGGTTTTCGGTGACTGCTCTTTCTACACAGAGTCTAGTTAAAGAATCTTGCCTTCTCAAACATAACCTACCTCATCTTTATGTATCCTTGACTAAATTTGGTAAATTGTTGACAGTGATAGTTAGCGATTTCCTAACACTGGGAATTTTCTGAATATAAGAAGGGAATTCCCCTGAAATTAAACCAAGTCAACACCATTAGTGTGTATTTGACGCAACTACTCGTACCTTTGTGTGTTATTTTTTGCCGTACAACGAAAGAAAAAACAAAAACAAAACAAGGACGAGAATAAATAAATGTAAAACAGGACACACTCATTAATCATCGATACAACTGACCGCACCGTAACCCATGGACCGTGCATAGTCTCCATTTTGCGCTTTGAATTGAAAGCGGAAGGGCAAAATGCCTCCTTCACTTCCACCCGGAGTGGTAATTCTAGCGGAAATGTTTCACGATGTTATCGTCGCGTTCATAAATATTCCACGGAAATAGATCCTTTTCTACCGATATCCTGTGCTGCCGCCATAGCCATGCAAGAATTGCTGTTTTTTTTTTTTTCCCTAGGAATAGTGGGCAGCTTTGTCGGCTGTCGGTAGTGGGTAGTGGGTAGTGGGTAGTTCCGTGGGTGTCGTGTAGTCCTATGTTCGCTTCGTCTCTGTGTAGCGATTTGAAAATTACAAAATTCCGTGCTAATAATGTGATTTACCGCTTAATTGCCGTTTTGAGGGTGTTTAGCCTAATGACCTCTTCAGCGAGTTGGTGTTGGGGTTTCGTTTTTTTTTTTATTTTTTTTTTTTGTTTGCAATGAATTGCACCCCGGTGACCCCGGATAGGAAAGGCATGAACTAAATCATAGAGAGGAAGGACTTTTATGGTATTCTGGCATTTGGAATTCATAATTAATATCGACACTGATTCTCTTTCAGTTCTCACCCTATCAGTGTGGTCTCTCGCGTGGCTAATTTAATGGAACTCGCTCATTATGGACTTCCGTCACGTACAGAATGGAAGCCCAAGTGGCAGTTTTCGCTTCCTGGGTTTTATGCGTGCGCGTCAAATTGAATTGCAAACGCGTCGCCGTTGCTGTTGATGGTGTTGGGACTGCTGGATAGAAATGAACTCGGTGATCCAGCGGGTTGGTGGTGGTAAAAACATCGTAGCCCGGAGCTTACCAATATCCTTAATTATGCAAATTAGTGGGGGTATATATCATTTGGTTGAGTATTTTAATATTTATTATGTTCGCGCTTTGTATACTCACGGCATTCAGCTATTCAGCTAGTCAGTTATCCCTTGCTGAAATTAGCTTAGCTTCGTTGTCTGCATATCAAATGGCAGCCTGGTGTCTCATCACTGTCACAGTTTCGCATTGATAGACGTTTTTTTGTCCTTTTTGTTTTTTTCTTTTTTTTTTAAGTCACAACAATCTGCTACTGACACAGCTACTGTTACTGGTGAAAAGAGGGTTTTAGATTTTGTTCGGGTTCCGGAGGAGGTGCGGATAATTTAACAATGGCTTTGCTCAGAACAGCGGCAAGGGCGAAAATTTATTTGCTGTCATATTATTTATGACAAATTATGTGTCTGCAAAGGATCGTTCCTTGCATTCGAAATCAGGTTGCGCCAGTGATTGGGGGCGGTTATTCGCACTCTTGACTTTCACTTTTCACATTGCTGCGAAGGGATACGGATACGGATACGGATACGAGATGCTCGTACTGGTCCTGGTACTGGAATCTCCTACTGCTGCCTTGTTGACGGTATTCGTAGTGTGTAATATGTGGTAATGCTGTTGTTGTTTGCAAAGGTGCGGATGCTAGAGACAGATTTATTATACACTCATACCTACTCCTGGTCGTTTTCCTTCTTTTTTTTTTTTTGTTTTTTTTTGTTTGGTCCTCCTTTTCGTTTGACACCTTTTTAGCGTGGTTGGTTTGTTTCACACGGCTGTGAGTCGGATTCTGAAAACATATGTCGTCTGGTTGATGATGAATGTTTCTTCAGAGGATTTAGTCCTCATCAGTGCAAAGACCACCTACTTCAGATGGCATGCCTTGGACGTCTTTTCAGGATGTTTGACTTAAACCCAATTAAAAATCAGTTTCCTTGTAACGTAATTGGAAATAATGTTCAGCACCTGACAAGGACACCCTCGTTATCTACACGATATCGATTTTATTTTATTCTTCATCAAATACCATCCATACCTGGGCGTGTATGTGGTTTAAACTGATTTGCATTTTTTGTTCTCTGATAGAGAAAAGAGTAAGAGGAAAAAAAAAAAAGGGATATACAATCTAGTGTGTCCGCAATGTCCTTGTGTGATGCAGACAGAGGAATAGATTAGATTCAGCAGGTGTCACTGAATATGCTATTATATTGCTGATATCTCAGTCTCTTACCTGAGATACATGCATAACTACCATTGCACACCACAGCATAAGACAGCAACAATTGGGAATGAAAAACAAAAATCAAAAAAAAAAGAAAAAAAGAGAAAGCAAACAGGAAGAGGAAACCCTTTTCATCCATATTTGAGCGTATGCAAATGAAAAGTTATTGAATTTCAAATATCCATTCCGTTGCCGCTGCCTATAACCAGTCCGGATTTCTGAAATCAATGTTGGAGTTTATTTTGCCATCGTCCTTCGATGGATAGAGGAAATATGTTTTTACTTAAAATTAAAATGGCGCTGTTCATTCAATTTTGTAGATTGCACACGAAGGGAGTTCCCGATGATCGATACCGGACGTTTAATAATTTTTAAAATATCTCTTTTTTTTTATAATTGCAATTACAGATGAAGTTGGGTTAGTTTCATTGCCGCATACCTTATATTTCATTGATGGACAATTTTCAAATGCATCTTTAGGCTTGAGATCTGATCGTCATTTTTCGCGTCCGATTTCACGGTTTAAGTTGGACAGCCAGCGGGGATCTTTCTTTATTTAAAACTCTCAAAATTTGCATAATAATGGACTTGCTCTTTATCAGAGCGGTCCGACTGAAGAAGAAAAACATAAATTAAAAAAAAAAAGGACCTCTTCATTTATGGGAAACTTGTACTGCCGTGCGGCAACATCTGTTGGCATGTTGGCGAAGTGGCAGTAGATAAAGGAATAATAGAACGAAAATACGGCATTCTGCCCCTGGTCGCCGTGCCAGAGTGCTGTTGTTTGCGCTCGGCCACTGCCCTTACTATATAACTCTGTTATGCAGCCGAAGCAGCGACCCATGTATGTAACAACTGACTAATAGCGGGTTGCGAGTGTGTATTCTATTGATGCACTCTTTAATTTTGTTGTAAGGGCATAAAACCTACAACAATTTGATTCAGTAAAACAATGTCAGATTTTTTAGGTTGCAGCTTTGCTTACTATCGTGAGTGTTTGTGTCTTGTTAATTCTACTATTTAGAATTTTTATGTTTTTTAATTCAATCGCCTAATGCAGCCTCACATTAGATAGCAAAAAGGCTTGGTTCGATTAAATAACAAGACTGAACCGAGTCTTGAAACGACTAAAACGAGGTATCTCGATATTAAGGGTACCTTCAAGGCAAAATTGGAGGTAATCAGGAAAAACACGCAATCAGCATCAGTGCCATTACAAGCTTCACGGTTATCTCCTGTAAATCAAAGTCCAAATCGATGTGAAGTAAGTCAAGAATCAACATCCGACACAGAAAGAACGAACATCAAGAAGTGCCCAGAAAAATTTAAAAAGTTGAATGTGATTAAGAACAACTTTACACGTATTATTGAGAACTTGGAGTTAACTCAGAATGCAGTTTACCTAGCATGCAAATTGGACCAGATTAGAGAATACTGGATAAAGCTGGTGACAATGAATGACGAGATCATGTCCTCATTGGAAGAGGCCGATTACGAGCGTGTCCAACAACGAATTCGTTGAGCTGGAGCAAATATATCAAGATGCTTACATCCAAATTAAGGAAGCAGAAAAACGACATCACCAACCAGAGGTAATAACTCCACAAGCTGCAACACATCGGGAAATCAAACTTCCACCGATAAGCATTCCATCATTCAGTGGCAAGTATGAAGAGTGGACATCATTTTGGGAACTCTTTGATCGATTAGTTCACCAGAAGGGAACTTTAAGCGATGTTGAACGAATTCAATATTTAAAAGGAAATTTGAAAGGAGAAGCAGCAAGGATTGTTAATCATCAAGCAATTATGCTACAGCAATAGAATTGCTTACGAACCGGTTTCAAAATCCAGCAGCATTGGTCAACAACTACATCCAAAAATGGGTTACTTTAAAATCAGTTCGACATGGAAATGAGTTCGATTTGAAAACGATCATGGATATGTCAAGGGAAATCTTGTACGGTATCAAAAATTTAGGGGTCGACGTAAACTCCTAGGATCCATTAGTGATTCAGTTGTTATGTCCGAAACTTGATTCTGAATCAAGGAAACTATATCACCAATCTAGAGGAATTTCAACAGAAATTCCTAAACTAAGCGAATTTTTTGACTTCATCGAGTCTAGATTCAGAGGGTTGGAAAGCAGTCGTGAATTCAACCGTGAACACCAGCAAGTACGAGTAACAGCCACAAAAAACAATTTGACTACAGTTACAGAGTCGAAATGAGTTGTGTGCAGTGAGTCTCATCAATTGTAAAATTGCAAAAGATTTTTAAGCATGAAGACGAAGAACCGATTGGACGTAGTCCAAAGGTCGAAGCTGTGTTTCAACTGTTTGCGAGATGGCCATACCGCAAGGGAATATGTGATGACGAGGGGTTGCAAAATATGCGCACAACAGCATAATTCCTTACTTCATTTCCCTCGAGGTGAGAGTACAGTACTTCAATATCAACACGAATCGCTACCGCATGTCATAGTAATAGGACGGCATTACTAGCCACAGCCATGGTGAATATATGCGTTGGAGGAGAAGTTAAACTCGCACGAGCTCTGATTGATCAAGGGTCTCAATCATGCTTCGTGACAGCGAAATTAGCCCGTCAATTAAAGGTTCCATTGGTCAAGTATGAGTCAAAGATCAATGGAATCAACAGTCATGCTACAGAAATCATCGCAGCATGCCGTTTTATCATCCAATCAATTCAAGATGAAAAGGTCAACTTGGAGGTAGATGCTCTAGTAATGCCAGTTATTACATCAAGACTTCCAGCACAACAAGTTACACCCAACCAGTGGCTACACATCCAGGGGTTGAAGTTGGCTGATCCATGGTACGAACAACCGAAGGAAATTGAATTACTAATTGGATCAGACATTTTGCCGCAATTTTTGACGCATGGACTAGTCAAGGGTCCAGCCAATACTCCAATGGCACAAAATACAAGGTTTGGCTGGATACTATCGGGACCAGTCAGCACCATCTTAACATCAAGGAAGAAGGCACAAGTTAATATACTCACATCATGCATCAGTGTGTGCAGTAAAGATGAAGGCTTAAAGAAATTTTGGGAATGAGAAGAAGTTCCAAGTGCAAAGATCAAGTCTACAGAAGACGAAATGTGCGAGAATCAGTATACATCGTCAAATTGCCACTGCTGAAGGATCGCATGGGTTGGGGAGATTCACGCAAAATGGCATTAAAGCGATTCTTTGTGTTGGAACAAAGATTCGCAAAAAATGAGAGTCTTCGTGATGAATATTCCAATTTTATTCGAGAATGCATTAATCTTAGACATATGGAGGAAGTATCCAACGGTTATACAGGAAAAAGATATTATCTTCCACATCACGCAGTGATAAAAGAAGACAGCACTACTACTAAACTGAGAGTGGTATTCGTCACTTCGGCAAAAACAACATCTGGGGAATCGCTAAACAGTATTATGATGACCGGTCTCACGGTACAAAAGGATTTGTTTTCCTTGCCACTTTGATGGAGAACGGACCCGATCAAAGAATACGTTCTCAAAACCGTCACATACGGCACATCATCCGCACCGTATTTAGCAATTAAAACTCTATGCCAGCTAGCCGAAGATGAAAAACAAAAGTATCCACGGGCAAGCCAAACATTGCTTGACGGATTCTATGTAGACGTTTGTCCAGGAGGTGCAAATTCACTAAGGAAATTCCAAAATTAATATTGACACATAAATATACAAATATTGTTAACCTAATCCATAAATGCGAATAATGAAGGAAAATAACTTTTTTTATGTTCTGTAAATTCAGACCAACTGTTTAGCACTTAGTGAAACACAGGTAAATTCCGTCCACACATCTCAAATCACTCTGATGCGAAGCTACCTGGCTACGAACTAGTGCCACTATTCTTCTCTCACCGCGGTCTCGCCATTTATGTGCGTAGTGATGTAGCTTACCAAACTCCACCACAACGTGGTCCCTGTTCCAATCCGGAATTCAATTTCATGTGGTTAAAATTCCATCACCTTAAGCAAATTATCCACTACTGCTTTATTTACAGAAGCCCCAAACTGGACAACAACTCGACCTTTCACGAGTTTGATGCGTTGTCTGACTCCATTCAAAGAATTGTATCCCTATATCCTCATACTGAAATCGTGATTACAGGCGATTAGAAATTCTGCCTCATCCGGCCTCATTGCGGCTAGTTGAACACTCCCAGATTGTGCCTTGTCCCCGCCTACACTTGGACGAATCCACTTTCGCACTCGTGTAGTAGCAAGAGTACTGACTCGTAAAGAGCTCAACATGCATAAATCCGTTGGTCCAGTTGGAATATCGCCCCTTCTTCTGAAGAGGTGTTTTTCCTCTCTTGCAAAACAACTGCGTAAGCTTTTTCATCAATCCTGCTCTTTAGGACTCTTTCCGAGCAGATGGAAAATAGCATTTGTCCAGCCCGTCCCTAAAAAAGGCGAATCTTCCTCTCTCTCCTCCTACAGACCCATTGCACTTACGTCCCTTCTTTCCAAGGTCATGGAAATGCTGATAAACCGGCAGCTCATGAAATATCTCGAAATACGAAAACTTCTCAATGACCGGCAATATGGTTTTCGTAGCAACAGGTCCACTGGTGTTCTAATGGCATGTCTCACCGAAAAGTGGAAACAAAGTGTATATCAATCTGGTGAAAGCAAGATAGTTGCACTTGGTATTTCTAAGGCATTTGACAGAGTTTGGCATCAGGCTCTTTTGTCGAAAATACGTGCTCTTGTGATCAATGACTCTCTTCTTCATTGGATTAGAAATTACCTTTCGAAACGTTCAATTCAAGTTGTCTTGGACGGTTTCAAGTCTGATATTCACAAAATAAATGCTGGATTGCCCCAGGGTTCCGTTCTGTCTCCGGCACTCTTTTTTAATTTTCATCAACGATCTCTTGTCTGCCACTTCTAATCCAATATATTCCTTCGCTGACGACAGTACTCTCTGCTTCTCTGCTTCTCCCGGACTCACGTCCCTGTTCTTCAGCTGTAGAACGGGAATGAGAGGGTATGTTAAACACATTAAATTCCGATATTATTGTAGCAGCATAACTAATTGGGGTACCACCAATAATGCATCCAAAATACAATGCTGTCTGCTGTTGCGGTAAATTTTTCCGCAACAAGTTTGGCTCTCTTTTTCCCTCTAAGTCCCTTCGGTCCCTCTTCTCTTTGAGTGGGAACACCGAGCTCTGGCGGAGGTGGAGGGCAGCCATGGTCCCATCAGCCAGTGGTCCACCGACCCCAGACCTCGGAAAACAACCCACGTAGGTTCAAGGGCGGGTTTGCCCGCAAGAGGAGTGCGAGGAGGTTCGGTCGGTGAAGCCCTAAGGACAGTAGGGAGACTCACGACGAACCAGGAGCCCCAGGGTGCGACAGGAGGTCCACCGGGAGCACCGTTGTCGGAGCCCATAGACAGACGGGAGACTCGCAACGGGCAGCATCAGACAGGACGTCTGAAAGTCGCCGACGGGTGGGGACGGACGGTCCTTTTAATCCAGACACCCCAACACAATGATGACGGGTGGGGGATGGCGATCCCTGGAACCTACACCCCAACGATAGCCAAGCAATAAGAGGCTAATTGAACACCCCATCCCGCTACCGATGGGGGGGTACAAGCACCAACATCACATCACAATCATGGATGTGGATGCACCGAAACAATTGATCGATGGGTGAAGAGACGACGATCTCTTTTATAGCCACACCCCAACGAGGGAGCAACAAAGGAGCAACAGTGGTGTGCAGGCGGACGGCCAAGACAATCGAGCACACCCCAACGGCGCACCAGCTGTAAAAGTTAGGTTCGATGGGTGAAGGGATGACGACCCCTTTTAAGCCAGCACCCCACCGATGGAGCACCAAAGGAGCAGCAGAGGCTTGTAGGCGGACGGCCACGTAAAAGACAGCCTCCACCGATGGAACAACCAACACACAACAACAAACCACAACAACCAACAACAACCAACAACAACCAACAACAACCAACAACAACCAACAACAACCAACAACTACCAACAACAACCAACAACAACCAACAACAATCAACCACAAACCACAAAGAACACTAACCAACAACAACCAGCAAACACAAAAAAAAAAAATTAGCAATGGTACAAGGAAAAAAGTACAAACTGGCAGAGGGCCAGAGGGCCAGAGGGCAGAAGGGCCCGACTATAATAAAAATAAATAAATAATTGTAAGGAGTGACACGCTATTGGTCAGTCCCCCCCCCCCCCCAAATCTGAACGCCGATCCACCGGAGTAGTTAGGGATTCGCGAAACAAAAAAATTTAAATAACCAAACAAAAGAAAAAAGTTGAAATTTGCACAGGCACTAAACGTAGCTTTCGTGAGGGGCGGCGATCCAACGGGTGGTTGGATCAAGATACAATCCCTTCTGGATTGTATTTAGACTTTTTTTCCTCTCGTCCCGACCCTCCAGCTGCCGACCCATCGCATTTCCTATCTCCTGCACGATCGTGTTAGTTTGGGCAAACAATTGTTATTAGTGTAATCCGATGGGGGAAGAATGCCCGGGTAACAGAAAAAGAAGAAACATTGCTTTTCGCAAATTTATTTGTAGGATCTAAGAGTAGGGAAGTTGATAGGCATAGTTAGGATCCACAGCTTCCATAAACTCTCTCAGTGGAGTTCCCAGTCATTACTGGAAGTGGGAGCGAACTCCGACACTGAGGAGTTTAGCGTGAGTGTGTAAAATTGGTTGAATGAGAGGCCTAGCTGGACACGGGTGCACACACTAGCAAAGCTTGCTAGTTGTGTAGCGAGAAATCCCGTCGTTGGGTCTACTAGCGCTGAATGAATGTGCGAGAGAGTTGGCGGGCGAATATGTGTGTGTGTGGTATGTGTGGGAGCTGTGGAAGTAAAAAGATCTGGAGGTCACTTTTTTTGACGACCAGCAAACAGAGGGTCATCCACAGAAAAGAAAGACAAAAAAAAAGAAAGAAAAAAAAAAAAAAAAAAAAACAAACAAAGAAAAGATCAACCAGTGGGAAATTGCGGAAAGCGATTTTCGTTTTTTTTTTTGTAAAGTAAAAATCGCGAGGTGTGTATTGCCAAAAAGGAAAAAAAAAATACAGAAAGAAAAAAAACAACGAGTGGAAAAAGGGGAAACGAGCAGGATAGAGGAAAAAGGCATTGGACTGTCGGGACCGGAGAAAATACCGCTAGGACCTGAAAAGCTAAGTATAGTGTAGTGCAGTGTAGAAAAAAAAAAAAAAATCCGTTCTTTGGTGCAGAAAATCGAGACTCCGGTAGGCCGCGCGTGCGAGAATTCCCTAGAACAGACGGGACACGCGACCCGTTATTTAACGCTTTTCTTTTCTTTTTTTTTGCTCCGGGACTGTGAAAATAGCGGGTCACTCTGTCGACGAGTGTACCGCTACCCAAAAAAAAAAAAAAAATTTTTAATAAATCGTCGCGCCCCAACGGGGTTTTATAACGTTAAAAGAAAAAAAAAACAAAAGCAGTTTTTTATTTTCTTCCCGTTTTGTTTTGTCGCTTCTTTTTTTGTAGTTTCTTTTTTTCGGGGAAGATTTTCCGTTCGTTTTTTTTTTCGTCGAGAGGAAAAAATCACGTGGCGCCCATTTCGTTTCCCAGGTTTAGCTGCCATCAAAGCGCTACCTGGAGGAACCCACCGCGGGGATAGGTAGATCCCAGAAACATAAAGTGCTACCGTTTGGTTCGGGGCATCGCCGTATCGGTGCCGGGAATTAAACCTAGCACTGCTGTCTGCTGTCGTTAAAGCGTAGAAACCGAAAAACTTTCCGTTCTCGTCATGTGCGTCAATGACAACTTACGTTGGAACAACCACATACTCGATGTCGAATTTCTAGGTTTCCTCAAGCGATGTAAGAAATATTTCACACCCTCTGACCTGGCCTCAATATATAAGGCGTTTATCCGCCCAAAAATGGAGTGCAATGTCTATATCTAATTAGGTGCCCCTAAGACCACTTTGCACTTGCTAGATAGGATCCGAAATCGTGCGATAAAACTTATAGGTGATGTCAATATTACACAGTCATTCGACACCCTCGAACACCGACGTAACGTCTCCTGTCTCACCCTGATGTATCGCTGTTTTCACCACCAGTACTTCACCGAAATTGCCAGTAGCATTCCGCCCCTTCAAACTTTGAGCACCCGTATAGCTGTGAATGTTGAAAGTGATGATTCTTTCAAAAACGTTACTCAAAGGTGGTAGCAGCTAAATAGGGCTGCAATTGAAAATGCAATTTTGCTCGCCATTTTTAAAGAGTGGTACTATTTCATCTGGGCTGACTGCGCTATCAGTATCTGCCGTGAGGAGCTGCCCACAAAGAAGCGTATTATGGGCCCTTCTGTGGTCTTTGGTCAGAGATGTTCTTTAAACAACGTAGGCTACAACAGAATTGGTTATGCGGATGACCTAATCAACATCGTTAGGGGCAGAGAAACTAAGAAAATCACTGCACTTGTGCAAAGCTCCCTTAAGACAGTCCTAGGCTGGTGCACCAGAGAGAATCTCTCCATAAGCCCACGTAAAGCTGACATATTTCATTTCACTAAAAGAAGAAGTATAAACCTAGGTACAGTTTCATTCCGACGACGTCAAAAATCTGGGAGTAATCGTGGAAAAACGACTTAACCGGAATTCTCATTTAAACAACAAAACAACTAAAGTAACCGACGCTTTGTGGGCCTGCCGTCGCATGTATGGTAGTAGCACACGGGGGATCTCTCCAAAGATCACTCACTAGATTTACACAGTGATGGTCAGGCCCATCATAACATATGCTTCTATAGTATGGTGGACTAAAGCCACGCAAAAGACCGACATTTTAAAACTCAACAAAATACAGCGTCTTGCATGTCTGCCCATTTCCGGAACCTTTCGGACCTGCCCCACAGCTGCGATAGAAGCAATAGTAGGACTAACGGTCCTATATATAAACAAAATGGCATTACGCAGCACAGCAAGACTGGTACAAATTAGAGAGTTAAGTCTTAGCAATCAGCCGGACCTACGGACCCTGCTCTCCGAAATACCGGAACTTGACATAATCTGCGCGGTAATAGACCGCCCTCAAAAAATATTATGCTTCAATAAAGGCATCTCCACAGAGAATAATGGGTTGCAAAAACCCCCGACCCTACCATAATGGTATAAAGTGGTATAAGGATGGTTCTAAAATGGAGTCAGGAGTGGGAGCTGCAGATCTCCACGCCATTCAAGTATATGCCAACCATATTTACAATACAACTCTGGTATCAAAAGCGCAAACATCCATATATTCCACGGACAGTCAAGCAACTATAAATGGCCTTAGCACGAACTCCACTGTCTCTAAATCAGTCAGATACTACTTCAAAACCCTCAAAAACTAGGAACAAAACCAAACTGTGGTGGGTTCCTGGTCATGTGGGCATTGATGGGAATAAAAAGGCCGACGAACTGGCCAGAAAGGGCTCAGAAACTCTCATTAATGGACCTAAACGCTACTGCTGTACTCTTAAATTAGCAGCCAATTTAGCTATTAATAGCTGGGAGTATTCGAGATGCACGTCATATTGGGAGAATAAATAGATCAGGTAATAAACGAATCAAAGCATGCAGAGACATTGGCTGAATTCGAAAACGTCAAAAAAATGCGCATCACGACTGCATACTGTGATCGTGATGCATTCAAATGATGCTTTATGCTTGCTTTATATCCGTGATGCTTGACGTTTTGGAATGACATTTGATGAAAAGTAATTTCTTCAATATCAACTACGCTACAGTTGATTACTTGTTTAAACCACCAATAATGTCCACAAAACTAATAACAAGCTTCAAACAACTTCATTAATAACTTTGGCTCAAACAGTGGCAACATATGCAAGCATATTGTACTCTTCAAGAGAAAACAACTTTATCGGAGAATATCTTCAATTTCGACAGTGAACAGAGCAAACAGAAATGTGCCGAAGTGTAACAATTACTCGTACTTAAAAGTTATAAGATCCTATCCCGATTTTTTACTCATTTCGGGTTGAATAAAACTACATTTTCAGTAAGTTAAATGATTTTGTCAAAAAATGCTACAAATGCTCTATCATATTTCATTTTTTTCGAATTTTTTAAGGCACTTCAGGAAATCCTAAAGCCAATGTGCAAATCTCCAAAAACGGGCAGACGGGCATTCATTGGAACAATGCCTATACGTAACAAAATGGAAGCTTGCAAGTCAATGGGAAGAGTGACAGGCTATAGGATATTTACAAAAACATTACTGGCCTTATCAAAGCCGAAGAGTAAATATATAAAGTGGCCGCAAAGTGATGCATCTCGAACAAAAGTTGCCGAACAATTTGAGCGCAAGCGATCCCATCCGGCTCGCGGAAATTACGCCGGAAGAAATTACACCAGATTTTTGTTTGGAAAAAATATGCCAGAAAATGTATTTGCTTTCAAATTTGGAAAAAATAGCAGAATTTTGTTTGGAAAATATGGCAAAAATTAGGGAAATTAGGCCAGACAGATGTTTTCGGCCAGACATTATCAGGAAAGAAAAATGTGTCACAAATGGTGACGTGAAATAAGGCCCAACATACAATTAATAAAGTTTTGTTGGCGTATTTTTTTTTAATACTTTTGCGTCAATGTCTCAAATTTACCTGGTACAACTAATAAGAAACAAACGCTGAAAAAACAATAAGAAAATGTAAGACAATCTTCACTAATAATGTTGAAACTTACCATAGGGTCTTATTATGACTTATATTTGGTTGGAAACCATCTTTGCTTCAAAACTGCTCCGCAACGACTTTGCATAGACTCAATAAGGCCTCGGCATCTCTCCACTAGAATCGCATACCACGCTTCCTTTACTCGTATCTTTTCAAACAAAACGTCCAAGTTCGAAATGTTTTGTGTACTGACGGCATTTTTAACATCCGTCCAAAGATGTTCAATCGGATTAAAGTCCGGACTGGATGATGACCAATCAAGTACACGCATGGAGCTTAGTTCGACAAATTTCTCGGCGAGCTTTGCGGTAAGCTTAGGGTCATTGTCTTGTTGGAATGACCAAATAACTGGCATGCTTTCCTCGGCCCACGGTAGCATTACATTTTTCAGTATGTGAACGTACTGTTCCTCATTCATCCTTCCTTCATTACGATGAATTAGGCCAACGCTGTTCCAAGAAAAACAGCCCCAGATGAAAATTGATCCACTGCCATGCTTTACCACTGGAGAAGTGTACCTGGGATCAAGTTCTTTGTCTTTTGGTCATCGGACGTACCTTCTACCATCCGGACCAATTCGACTCATCTTCGTTTCGTCACCCCAGAGTACAAATTCCCATTGGTTTGCCGTCCAACAAGCTTGGGTCTTAGCAAACTCGATACGGCATTTCCCTTGAGACAATTTGACCAACGGCTTCTTGCGTGCAAGTCTCCCATGAAGTCCTGCTTCCGCCAAACGACGTGCAACAGCTCTCTTGGATATATTGATGTCGGCTTCATCCATAGTTTCCCGTTGGATGACTTTAGCACTTTTCCACGGATCCGCTTTCGACATTCGAATAATTTTTTTGTCGATACTTTGTGTGGTGTTGCGGGGTCTTTTTTTGACGAGTAACAATTTCTGTGGTACTATACTTACGAAAATGTGAAGCATCAAACACCATCTTTTTAGAACATTTTACCAGTGTTGCAATTCCTTGGTAGGAGAGTCTCGCTTTGTTTAGCTCAGCAATAGCCTAACGCGTCTCTGGTGTGCAACTCTTGCCTTTGCCCATTTCGAAAACAGCTTTCTACCACAACTTTTACATTTACAAATGTAAATTAATATTATACTTACCAAAATATTATGTAATACTTAGAATAACTACACAAGTTTGAATGAATTTTAGCTTAAACAAAATCGTTTCTAATTAGTTGTCAACGGCTGTACGAGTATATTCAAATCTGTACTTCTCTTTATACTTACAAATGTATTTGTATTATACGAGTTTTGTCTGATGGCGGCACTAGTGAATGCTAGTTGTGCATCTTTTGACAGTTGCTTACCGAAGTTTCAGTCATTTTGGAAGCGCAGTTTTTAGTTGACAGTCGTTTGAGTAAATCGATGTGAGTGTTTTTTGGGAAAATGGAAAAAATTTAGTATCGAGCTCAAATTCTTGTTTTTGAAAGGCAATATGGCTACGCAAATCAAAAATGAGTTGGACTCTGTGTATGGGGACTCTGCACCATCATTTACCACAGTGAAATTTTGGGCAGCTGAATTTAAACGTGGCCGTAAGAGCTTGGGAGGTGATGAACGTTCGGGACGTCCAAAAACTGCAACCACTGACGATAACTTTGCTAAAGTTCACCAAATGGTGTTAGACGACCGCCAAATTAAAGTGAGAGAGATAGTTGAGGTTATGAAAATGTCCACAGAACCTGTTTGTTACATATTAAATCAAGATTTAGGCATGAGAAAGCTGTCCGCGCGTTGGGTACCGCGTTTGCTTACGTTAGACCAAAAACGTGTTCGAATGAACATGTCCAACGCTCTGTTGGCGCAGTTTAGGCGCAATAAATCCGAGTTTTGGCGTCGATTAATTACTGTAGATGAAACTTGGATATATCATTATACGCCCGAAATAAAAATTCAGTCAAAACTGTGGACTGCAAAGGGCGAGCCGGCTTCAAAAAAGCGAAAACTGTTTTTTCGTCTGGGAAAGTGATGGTGACTGTTTTTTGGGATAGTAAAGGAGTTATCTCCATCGATTATCTTCAAAAAGGAAAAACCATTACAGGAGCATACTACGCATCATTACTTGCCAAGCTGAAGGCAGAAATTGCGGAAAAACGGCCCCATTTGCAGAAAGAGAAAATCCTGTTTCACCAAGACAGCGCGCCGTCTCACACCTCAGCGGTTGCCATGGCGAAAATCCATGAATTACGGTTTGAACTGCTTGACCATCCGCCTTATTCACTAGATCTAGCCCCAAGCGACTTCTTTTTGTTCCCTCATCTAAAAACTGCTCTCGGAGGACAGAGATTTTCGTCAAATGAGGAGGCAATCACCGTCGTGAACAATTATTTTGCAGAGAAAAACCCCAAGTATTATTTGGACGGGTTAGAGAGATGGGAGCGTCGCTGGGAGAAGTGTGTAGAGTTATAAGGAGACTATGTAGAAAAATAAAAAAAAATTTGAGAAAAAATGTCTTGTATCATTGTTCGGTCGGAAACTTTTCAGACAACCCTCGTATATTTTCCCCTTCAGAGTAATACCTGGAATCAATCGTAAAAGAAACTTCAACGACGGAAACAAGTTCAGCCAGTTCCAGGTAACCCACAAGTATTTTCCACCGATGCAACAACACGTCTTTACACAGTACATCCCAGCCAAGACGAGTATTTTTATTTGCTTTTACAATTAGTCAATGTTCGTGGCCCAACATCATTCCATCATCTGTGAACTGATAATGGTGTATTATGCGGCACATACAGAGAAGCCCGTCAACGCTTGGGATTGCTAGAGAATGAAACTCATTGGAACCACACTCTCGAAGATGCTGTGATTTCGTCAAACGCTAAACAAATTGCGAACGTTGTTTTCCATTACTTTGTCTACAAGCTTTCCATCAATATCGATAGATTTATGGAACAAATACTACTTATATAAAGATCACATGGCCGAAGATACTTCCGTGATCAAAAAGTTCCCGGAATATATTCAGAAAATTTGAAATACAAGTTTATTCATCTAAATCTATATTGTCCCCTTCAAAGTGATCCCCATGGACTGCAACACACTTATGCCAGCGCTTGATGCATTCCTCGAAACATTTTTTATATTTGGTTTTCGGTATGTCCATCCGTGCATCCTGCGATTTTTACTTCCATTACTTCCTCTCGGCTGCTGAAACGAGTTCCCCGTAGTGGTTTTTTAACTAGATTGAACAGAAAAAAGTCACAGGGAGCCAAATCAGGTAAATTCGGTGGCTGTTGGATGCTATTTGTTGCATTTTTAGTCAAAAAATTACGAATAATGATGGGACTGTGCGACGGTGCGTTTTCATGGTGCAAAATCCACGAGTTTTCTGCCCACAATTTTGGTCCCTTTCGGCGAATTGCTTCACGTAAACGTCTCATAACGCCCAAATAATACTCTTTGTTTACTGTCTGGCCTTCTTGAAAAAATTCATTATGCCACTACACCGTTGTAATCCATGAAAACCGTGAGCATTGCCTTCTTGTTTTGACTGAAAACGACGTGTGTTTTTTTTCGTTTCGGCTCATTTGGTGAACGCCATTCACTTGCCTGATGTCTGGATTGCGTGTCGTACTCATAAACCCACGTCTTTTCTCCAGTAATATCTTTCTGATGAATGTGGGATCGGATTCAGCCTCGCAAATCATCGACGAATTACGACGTCAACACGGTCTCTTTTTTGCATGAAATTGAGGTCTTTTGGCACCAACTTTGCTGCTACACGACGGAAACCCAAAACATTAACCAAAATGTCTTGGATGGATCCATAGGCAATGCTAAAGTGTTCCGCTATCTCTCTGATGGTTAGTTTGCGGTTATTGACCAACATTTTTTTACTCGTACTTCATCAATGTTTTCGTCGATTTTCGATGTCGATGGTCTGCCACTGCGTTCATCATCTTCGATTGACTCACGATCAATTTTGAACCGCTCGTGCCACTGGTAAACGACCGTTTTCTTTAGGGAATCGTTGCCGAAACACTTTTCCAACAATTCCAACGTTCGCTCACCATTAAATTCGTTTTTTACGCAAAATTTAGTACGAGTACAAGTTCGTTGTTGCAAATTGAAATACACTTCTAAAATTGTAAAAAATCGCCAACATACACGAAGTTAGATGTACTTTTGCAAATGTTAAGCTATGACTCTAAAATTTAAAGAAAATGTCAATAGCAGATTTACCAACTTAACAAAAAAAACAGAACTCAAATCGGAACAATCAGAGCGCCACACGGTGGTGTCCCCCGGGAACTTTTTGGTCATGGTGGTATATCTGGACCAGTGGATCTGTAAATGTTCAGATCTTTAAGTACGAGGGTTGTCCGACCGCAACGTAAAAATAGCGGCACTCGTCAATAAAAGCTAGTGAATGCTAGTTGTGCATCTTTTGACAGTTACTTACCGAAGTTTCAGTCATTTTGGAAGCGCAGTTTTTAGTTGACAGTCGTTTGAATAAGGCGATGTGAGTGTTTTTTGGGAAAATGAAAAAAATTTAGTATCGAGCTGTTATTAAATTCTTGTTTTTGAAAGGCAATATGGCTACGCAAATCAAAAATGAGTTGGACTCTGTGTATGGGGACTCTGCACCCTCATTTACCATAGTGAAATTTTGGGCAGCTGGCCGTAAGAGCTTGGGAGATGATGAACGTTCGGGACGTCCAAAAACTGCAACCACTGACGATAACATTGCTAAAGTTCACCAAATGATGTTAAACGACCGCCAAATTAAAGTGAGAGAGACAGTAGAGGTTATGAAAATGTCCACAGAACGTGTTTGTTACATATTAAATCAAGATTTAGGCATGAACGGTTTGAACTGCTTGACCATCCGCCTTATTCACTAGATCTAGCCCCAAGCGACTTCTTTTTGTTCCCGCATCTAAAAACTGCTCTCGGAGGACAGAGATTTTCGTTAAATGAGGAGGCAATCACCTTCGTGAGCAATTATTTTGCAGAGAAAAACGCCAATTGCTATTTGGACAGGTTAGAGAGATGGGAGCATCGCTGGGAGAAATGTGTAAAGTTACAAGGAGACTATGTGGAAAAATATCTTGTATCATTGTTCGGACAACCCTCGTATTAATTGTAATTTTAACACACTTCTTAAATATATAATTGACTTTCAGGATACCAGCTGCCAGAAAGAAAACCTCTTGTAGAATGCCAAGAAGAATATGCCAGGAAAGCGAATTTTAGTTTAGCGTCATCTGAAATGCTAAGCAACGCTGTCGATCCGCGCGCCATCCATGTGCCAAACTCCAAACTACTACTTCTGCATTTCAGACTGAACACTGGTGTAGGTACGAGCATCACCAACCAGTCTGTTGGTTTCTAGGGCTTCGAACTTTTTCACAAGCCATATTAGGACGCAGTCTTTGAAGGCAGTCTTTAGAGTCTTCCTCCAAATTAGTCTAAGGCATTTTGGAGTTTCTTGCTGCTCTTACGATTCCGTTTAAATCCATTGTCATCCGACGTTCGATATCCCTACAAGATCCAGCATTTTCATATTTAAAAATTAAAAAAAAGGTTTTGGATGTGCAGACTTATTCAGAAGTCAATCTTTCAACTCACTTCCTTGTGTTGAGCGGCCCTTCTACTTGAGTGCTTTAACAAATATGTTAATCCGACCGTCAGTATCCCCTAACTCACTGCCCGCAAAACAGACTCCCACAACTCCTTTAATCTTTCGATGAAAATCACATTATCAGTTGTTTCTAATGTCCTTAACATCCGATTCCATTTGTATGTCAGAGTTGCCTGTTGTTGGGGCAGGAGTACCTACTGGGTAAATCCGGGAAATCCCCTGAAATGGATAAAAATCAATTTAATTCTTCAGCATGAGCGGATTTCACAGCGTTTCATATGCGCACACACGCACATCAATGTTCCACACAAAAGTGACACGGATGATTGGGCAGGAGTAATTGATGAAGCAGTGCCACTACCACAACACTACACACAAACCCATAGTGGCAGTGGGTGGCAGTAGTCGTACTTGTGTCCTCCCACTGGGCTCTCTGGAAATAAGGATATTATCTTGTCCCTAAAGTAAAACTAAGATTGAAGTAACATGATCCCAGGAATTCTCGATGCTTCATCATATTTCTTTTTCATGTTCGCTTTGCTCGCTCGTCTAATGCTTTCTCGTGCGTAATGGGAGGATGACGAGGCGCCACTTGGAACGGGTACTTCGCCTGGGTTTGAGTGGGCCTGAGTAAAATGCCTGTCAACTGAACATACATACTCGTACTCGTGTAACACATCTCTAGGACCCGAAATCATTGAGCGTAAGATTAAACCCTTCAGACAAATATGAAGAAGAACAAGAAGAAGACCCAACAGGGAACGACAACGAAAAAAAGGAAAAAGACAAATGATAACAAAAAGGGTTGTCTGTGCTTTGTGCACATGTGGGACGATGATGGCGGCGCGGCGTGGCGCAGCGGCAGGAAGAATTCAAAGAACCATCAAAAGGACGCTTTATTATTTTAAGATGTTGCTGGTGGTGTTTTCCTTAAGATTTACGAAGGATGGGGTGGTGGGATAGAATCCTTTGGTCGACCATGTGCCATCATCAGCGGAAGCTGTAAAAAAGCGAAAAGGATTTCGTATTGATTGTGATTTCGTGTGCAAGGATTGAATCGGCAAACAGATGTGAGATATCTGTGCGGATTTGTCCTGTTCGGTTGTTTTTACACTTAAACGGTGAATGATCGAGATTTTACAGAAATTTAACGCAATGGGAACGGTGGACCGGCTAGAACCAATTCTAATAAAATTTATTCAGTTGGATAAATTTGAAGGACTACATATTTGGGAGGTGAAAGTAGGCCGAAGATGAGTGTATGTTTCTTTTGTTGCTTGAATGAATTGCCAGCTCTGGATGTGTGGTCGTTTGTGTGTTTTCTGAAAATTGGAAGTGAATTGTTTAATGGATGGTGAGAGAGTGAAACTACTCGAGGATTATAGGTTTTATCGTGGGTCACAGACAGAAAGGGATTGTTCTCATCGACTTGGCAAGGCTTTTGAGAAAGAAGTGGTTCTTCATACTCATGCAGATGCATACATATGCATTCTGAGAATCTTGCTTTTACTTTTCAGCTTTTCGAAAGGCTACTAAAAGTCAGCATTCCCATTGGTCAACTTTAAGTTTACGCGTGATTTGTGAGAACTTATCGTCCTAGTTATTATATTGATAAAAGGGCAACCGTAATGATGATGATTTGTAAATCTTACTCTGTAGTAAAATGCTGAAACTCAAAATATCTAGATGGATGTCTGGCTGGCAGGAGTGAAAGGCTGAACGTAGAGGAAGTACTCTAAAGAAATAGCTGCAGTGAAATAGTAACTGGTAGAACTTCCCTTATCTTATCAGCACATATAAAGTCTGTATTTAGTTTTGCGATGCTAATCTGATGTTTGGTGTCAATTTGACACACGGTTTTATAGGTCGAATCGAGTGGAGAATGCTGAATTGTCATTGGGGATGAAGTAATTCGCATTTCTCGCAAAAGAATAAAATGATGTTCCGTGCAAGTTGATGTAACGCACATGTCACAGCGAACACTGTGAATATTTGCATTCGGAGTTCGAAGGCACATGTGACATCTAGCCCATTTTTTTGTGGTTGGCTGATGAATCAATATGTTGACCGACAGCATTTCGACCGATGCTGATGCTTGTGATGATGTTAATGGAGAATTCAAGCAAGAGGAGTACGGTGAAATCGACGAGCTTGGATCTCGCAGGCGTCGAAAAACTTCTGCCGCATATATACCAAGTGGTGTTCGTGCTCTAGCTTTGATATTATCTTCACATAAGGCCTCGCCCAAGTTCAACAAAAACAATCGTCGGCGGAAACTTTTCTTACTCTTGTTCCATTCCGGGACACAATTGAGTGAAGATCAAGGAGGCATTCAAAGCCGAAATGTCAAGACTTTTGTAGAACAACGTTAGTGGCCATCGGTTGGTCCTGCGTTTACACCGATATATGCCAACCATCTGGTCGAGAGTGTCGACACCAGCCTTCGTTTTATTGTAAAAGTGAATTATGTTGGGCTTTTTTTGCCTGTTCAGCTAGATGGACGTGGACGGCCGCATGATACGTCGAAAGCAAAGTTATGAAGCGATTTTTCTTGGACACGTATGACACCATCGTGACACGATCTGCATGGTTGCAGACGATTTCGGTATGCAGTACTGGTTTTCGTTTCATGTCAATCAGCGCTGACGGTATCTCCTTGCGATTTTTCCTTATGGTGCCGACAATCGTAATTTGCTTCTTCTTCATCTCGAGTGCTAAACTGTAAGATGTAAAAAAATTGACACAAGTTACATTGCGTCCGTTCATTCCTAAAAATGGAAAAGAATCCCAGATCAGAGAAAAATAAAGGCATGTACATGAAGAAGAAATACCTTGGCACAAATCCGGAACAACACGCTAACCTTGATTGATTTCTGCTGAACAGTTTCTGTCACGGCCAACGTAGACTGGAATATTGTAGGCATACAAAGATCCTGCGTCGGCCAGAATCCAAAGTTTGATGCCATACTATCCAGGCTTAGACGAAGTGTATTGTCGAAAACTGCATCGTCCACGAAATGGCAGCAGTTGCTCATCGACGGTCAGAAATTTGCCAGGAACATATATAACTTTCAACCGCTGGACCCACAGATCGAACAAATCGCGAATAGGCGCCAGTTTATGCGTACGCTCTGCTGAACATTATACCGAGTTTCTCGGTTATAGAATCGTATCGATTGGCTAATGGCTCGAAAGCGAATAAATGACATTGTCGCTGCGAAAATTGGTGGCCCATGTTTAGCAGTCCAAAGCTCATCAGCTGCTTCACTTTTCGACCGGGCATATCGGTCGAAAGTCCATAAAAGGCGCGCGTTTCAGACACATCAACCGGCTTCTACGTGACGCCATGCTTGTGAACACCCTATAAATTGGTCATTTGGACCACAATATTCTCGACTGGCTCGATAAAAAACAAAAACACAGTCACTGAACTGCTGATGCGGGATTTCGCAAATGATGTTGGCCCTGCAAAAATTTCAAATGAAAGCGCCTAAACAAAAAAACTAAAAACAAACCTTGACGAGAAGCGAAATCTATTGTCGAGACTGATGGGCATGGTGGCATTTCCTTGTCTTTCGACTTGAGAGCGTTGTCCGGTTCAACAGCGATTTCCAAATGCATTTCTTGTCCGATAAAATCAGAATCACTCTTGTCACTGTTATAATCTTCGGAATCACTTTCAGCCTCGCTTGGTGAACAATCTGTATCATCTTCCGAGAATTCGGCCAGATCATCGCTGTTTTCTGTTTGCCGTACAAACTGTTCGCAGAATCGCTCATAGTCAGACATTTTGCAGTAATTGTTTGAAGAAAAAAAATCTGAAATAATTCACAGCAAAAGGTTACACAATCATCAAACATCAAATATGTAATAACTCTCCTATAAGCCTTCAGAGCCCTCTGGCGACAAGAATTTTGTTTTTACGGAAACTAGACGAGAAAGTAGCCCGGTGAGCCGAGAGCGAGTGTGTCCAATTGACACTAAATATAGACTAGTGTTAATTGAAAACATGCGGCTACCTATGATCAAGGATCGAGAGGTAGTTAAGTTCGAATGGGTCAGAGAAGGAAGGGGCATATTCATCAAATAATGAAACACAGTACTGCAATGCAAACAGTTCCAAAACATAAACAGATCACAGTGATGCAATTCATACCGTTTCGAAACGCATTGTGAATGAATCAACTGCGCAAATAAAAGCAAACGACGCATCGTGAATACTCGTAGCTATGATGCTTATGTCAAATGACATTTCATTGGAATTGCGCGAACGAAAGCAACGTGGATGTGTCGATAGCCTCGTAAGTAAAATTCATTATTAAAATTTTGAATTTGCATTGTTTTTCGATTTGCAGAAACAAGAAATTGACTTACATTAATAAGCACAAGGCTGCAATTCGAGTCAGAACTTCCAGCGAAACGGAGTAAAAAAACTGTGACCGACCATGATACACTCGGTTGACTTTGCTCTGAACTTGGATTTTCCAGAGCGTTTGTCAAGCATAGATGCCTTGCATCCAAAGACCTTGGAAAGGGAAACAGTAGGCTTTTTGCCACACCAGGCTTCATAAGGCGTGGCCGTGGCTCAAGTGGTAGTGTCTTGGCTTCCCAATCGGACGGTTCGGGGTTCAATACCAGCCGTGACCGAAAGGCTTTTTTTCAGGCAACTAAAATCTTGTGAGATGAATGGTTGCCTAAATATAACATCAAGTCCAATTTACACTAGTAATTTAGTCTCCCCATTAAATGTTGGATGCCACCCATGGAGCGAAATAACCACTGAGCCCAAAAATCTTTCTCTCTCTCTCTCTCTATCCAATTTTCCGAAAAACTTAACTCGTGCTCCAGCATTTTAAGAGTAGTAATACCCTCTTGAGTGTTAAGTTCTTTTTTAAAAAAAAAACAAAATATAATATCTTTGTAGGGAAGGGATTCCGGATATAAACTGCTGTGTTGACTGCCTCAGCCCCGAGATATTCAGGAACGTTTGAATGGAGCATCATACACCTACCCATTTCAACAACAGTTTTGTTGGCATGCTCTACCACTCTGTTCTGCTTAGGAATGAATTGCACAGTTAGCTGACGTTTGATTCCAGCTTCCTCCAGAAAACTACTAAATTTGCCGCTTAAATACTCGCTACCGTTATCGGTTCTAATTGATTATATTTTTTATGAAGTTTCTAATTCAACCGAGGATTTAAAGCGTTTAAATGCATCGAACACTTCACTCTTTTGTTTCAAGAAATACACGAACATTTTCCTGCTAAAATCGTCAACAAACAATGCAAAGTACCGCGCACCACCGATTGATCCGTATCGGGCCGTAAATGTCGCTATGTATCAGTTCGAGAAAACAATTGGTGCGATATGATGAGCACTTTTGAAATGGTATGGAGGTAATTTTTCCCTTCAAACATGTTTCACATTTAAATCCATCGCTCACAAAACTTTTGATGTTGATTCCTTCGACCAAGTTATTCTTTAATAAAGAACTCAAATTTTTTAACATTTAAATGACCGAACCGTTCATGCCATTTAATAAACGAATTCTTCTGCGTGTTCAAATTGAAAAGTTTCTCTCCGGCTTGGAGCACAAATAAATTTCCCAATTTGTTGTCTATTCCGTCTTTGTTTTTTACTACATAGAGCCCTTTTTTCCATTTAAGATAACACGATTCTAATTTTCGGTAAGTAAATAAAATTCGTTTTTAAGCTGCCCAAAATAAAGCACATCACGGAGTTTAATTTCGCACTTCGCCAATCCCATCTGACTGTATAAAGTTGTCAGCTGCTAGCTCGATGTTTCTGAAGGTTTGTGAAGAGCGATTTGTTGCAACACATATGGCATGTAGATCCAGAGCATAGCAAACGAAGTTGTTATTTTGTTGTCCGCAAGTTTTGCTGCTAAAACATTCGTACAGTACTCTGAGGCTATGTGGCCTTTTCTGTCACACTTAAAGCACTTGCTGGTAAATCCTCTTTTCTCCGTTGCTTGGAAAAGAACGTTACCGCGGATGATGTCATTGGTTCGATCTCTCGTGTGATGTCTCCCTCTAGTCTTCTCCCCTCTTCTAACAACTTTGTCTTCAACGCACTTACTTCCGGCAGGTCATCTCTTGATTCGATGGCTATAGCAAAGTTCTCGTAACTTTTGGGAAGACTTGACAATATTAAAATGTCCAGCAACTCACCATGCAGTTTTATGTCAATTTCTGTTAATTTTTCGAGCATGTCGAAAAAATTATTCAGATGGATTGACATTGACATATTTTCTGCCATTTTAAGATTGAGTAGCTGCTTGAATAAAGTGACCTTCCTTGCAGGACCACTCGGACGGTGAATTTCTCCGAGTTTTATCCAGGCATCAGGTGAAGTTTTGCACTGCTTTATATGTAAAATTTGAGATTATTTCACGGATAACAAGATCATTGCCAGAGCCTTTTCATCTTTTGCAGACCACGCGCCAATCGCGTCAGCATCTGCTGTTTGTTTAGCCTTTGCACCCGACACGTATGCCCATAACTCGCAATGAACAGTCCACCCGTCGTAATTTTTGTCGTCGAGTTTTTCAATCTGGTATAAGCCAGAACCTAAGAACTTTGAAAAAATACTGGGCCCATAGCCTTTGTTAGAGGAAAAACAAAAGACACGACCTTTATTTCATAAAGTGTACGAAGGTTGACTGCAAAGTTTTCGACTGATACAAGACATTTTTTCTCAAAATTTTTTTTTATTTTTCTACATAGTCTCCTTGTAACTCTACACACTTCTCCCAGCGATGCTGCCATCTCTCTAACCCGTCCAAATAGTACTTGGCGTTTTTCTCTGCAAAATAATTGTTAGCGAAGGTGATTGCCTCCTTATTTGAGGAAAATCTCTGTCCTCCGAGAGCAGTTTTTAGATGAAAGAAGTCGCTTGGGGCTAGATCTAGTGAATAAGGCGGATGGTCAAGCAGTTCAAACCGCAATTCATGGATTTTCGCCATGGCAACCGCTGAGGTGTGAGACGGCGCGTTGTCTTGGTGAAACAGGATTTTCTATTTCTGCAAAAGTGGCCGTTTTTTCCGCAATTTCTGCCTTCAGCTTGGCAAGTAATGATGCTCCTGTATGGGTTTTCCTTTTTGAAGATAATCGACTAAGATAACTCCTTTACTATCCCGAAAAACAGTCGCCATCACTTTCGCAGCCAAAAAAACAGTTTTTGCTTTTTTAGGAGCCGACTCGCCCTCCACGAGGCCCCACTGTTTTGACTGAATTTTTGTTTCGGGCGTATAATGGTGTATCAAAGTTTCATCTACAGTAATTAGTCGGCCCCAAGACTCGAATTTATTGCGGCTAAACTGCGCCAACAGGGCGTTGGAAATATTCATTCGAACACGTTTTTGGTCTAACGTAAGCAAACGCGGCACCCAATCCGCGGACAGCTTTCTCCTGCTTAAATCTTGATTTAATATGTAACAAACACGTTCTTTGGACATTTTCATAACCTCTACTATCCGTCTCCCTTTAATTCGGCGGTCGTCTAACATCACTGGTGAACTTTAGCAATGTTATCGTCAGTGTGTGGGCAATTTCCACTCGGATCAGAGACGTTAAGGCATGATTTTTACGTTGATGATGTGCTCACCGGGGCTGATATATTTCATGATGTAATGTATATCAAAAATGAGTCAAGATTGCTTCTAGATGCATGTGGCTTTGAACTTTGAAAGTGGTGCGCCAATGACGGGGCAGAATCAACGATATACCAGCTAGTGATAGAGAGGAATTTTTTCAAGTCCAGCATGATGACGTCATTAAGAGTCTTGGATTGATATGGGAACCATTAAATGACATGTTTCAGTTAAGCGCCAATCTGTCTCCACTGGCTGTAGTAACAAAGAGGTCAATTCTATTCGATGTAGTGTTGCAATTTTATTTTACCGCGGTTGTTGCAATTTTTTTTTTTTTTTTTATAATTACTATATTCAATAGCCGGTCTGCCGGCAGAAATCAAACTTCAAAATAAAAGCAACACAGCGATCGCGAACCACACAGGTGGTGGTTATTTCGGTAAGGGCGGACTGCAACGCCAACAACAAAAAAAAACCAAAAAAGGGAAATTTGCAACAGGCAGCCGGTTGAGTGCTGCCACTTTCGGCTGCTCAGCTGGGGGTGGGTTTATGGTTAAAAAAACGGAAATAAAAATATACGAAAGTCGCAGATCTCCAAAAAATAAAAATACACAAATGTGTCCGTAGGCGCCACGCAATCTTTTTTTGGGAGGAATTGCGAAACCTTAAAACGATGGAAAAACACAACAAAAGTCGAAAGTCACGTTAGAGCGGGTACTTTATTGATCGGACTTTTTTTTGAAGAAAGGAATTAAGTGGTAGAAACGGCTTACAGAACCAGACAAGCGGCAGTTAAAACTACCGTAGTAGAAACCGCTTAAGAGTGGGCCGCTATCGTCCGTCTTCCCGAACGATTGAAATTAATTTTTTTTCTAGCGGGTCGCGTGAAGGGCAAACGGGCCTTTCTTTGTACGGAGTAATAACTTATTTTTCTTTCGCGTTGGCGAAAGCCTACCGGGATCTCACTATACACTGTGACTACACAAAACTTAGCTTTGCTTGGTATCCTTCTTTCCTCGTCTTCCCAGTTCTCCTGAGATTCCCTCATCCTGTCATCTTTTCTGTTGACTTTTCATTTAAATGTTTTGTTTTTGTTTTGTTGTTTAAATTTTCTTTCTTTGTCACTTAGACTTAGTTCTCTTTGTTTTTTTTTCTTTTTAAAAACCCTGTAGCCAGCGTTGCGGTCAACCAAGACCTGGCTGCCCTGATTCGACTTATGTCCACTCAGATCATTGGTCACTCACCCATACATTCGTGCATTACATCTACTCGGTTAGCGGGCCCAATGTCTGGTATATGTGTACAGCGCTCTGCTACCTACCTGGAGCGTGTAACCATGGCTTGGGGCACCGCTAGACCGCTCTTTCATACACTCAAGTGTGCCACTTTGACTGCCCAGATTCCCGGGGAAATTTCCGAATTCTGGGGATTTCCTTTGGCCTGAGTGAACATTTCCCCTGAGTTGTCTTGGGTTCAAATAACCACTTCTTTCCCGGAATTTGATCCCTGAAGTAAGTCGAAGTGACAAAGAAAGTTCCTTTTCTATTCATTTGCGATTTTGAATTAGGAACTAAGTCAGGATCTAGGGATCTCAGGTTAAACTTTTGAAAAGTAACAGAGGAAGAAGGAAACTTTTCTCGAATTAAATTCCCTAATGAAAGGTGGACCCGGTGGGCTTCCGTGCAGATTTTGGAGGGGGAGAAAAGGGAACATCAGATAGCGTCCCACTCTTTTTTCTTTTCTGTCTTCTGTTTCGTTTGCTATGTTTGTTTTTTTTTTGTTTTTATGGGTGTGTTGTGTGGTGTGTGTTGCAGAGAGTTGCAGGCAGTCCGCCTGCCTCTAGGTAACGTGTGCGGGTTGTAGATGTTTCATTTACACAGAGGGTTCCAGACCGCCCATCTGGCTCTAGGTGTATAGTCCAAATAATTTCCGAGGAGCGTAAAGGTGGAAGTCCGGGATTGGAAGAATCCACGGGTACCTTTCACAAATAGGTTCCTCCAAAGCGACAACGGACATAACAGACAAGGTGGGTCAAAAGGTGAAGGGGTTGGGAGCTGGAAAGATGGAGTTGATGCCTTAGCTCTACTTAAGGCTGGAGACTACCCATTGGGGGAGATAAAACAACATTTGTGACAAGGGTCGGCTATTTCGTGTTGGACCCTTGCACAAAACACAAAACTTATTGCGCTTTCCTGGCGCTCTTGTAGCAAACCGTCCGCCTGCTCTGCGGGGTTCTTCCTCGAGTTTTATATTTTTTTTTTTTTGACCTTCAGTCGTATCTATTTATTTTGTCCTTCCAAGAAGATGAGAAAGTGCACCGATGGCTGATGCGCCCATGGCTGCCCATCACTCTCTCAGAATTTTGGACGAACAACTGTTACAAAGGGAAAGGTTCGAAGGAGTGAAGCGAAGGTTTCAAGGAAAAAGAGTCCAGCTTGTTGTGGTAAATTTTATCGCAACAGTAGTCAAGCTTTATGATCCTTTAGGCTTAATCAATCCCGTAATAGTTAGGGCAAACATTTTCATGCAGCTGTTATGGAAGAGCAAACTGGCTTGGGACGAGGCATTACCGCAAGGATTACACGATTACTGGAAATGTTTCAGAGAAGAACTGAGAACTCTTGAACGCATATCAGTTCGGCGTCATGTGTTATCGTCCTTTGAGTGAGTGTTTTGTTGTGAAAATGGAAACAATTGAGTATCAAGCTCAAATTCTTGTTTTTGAAAGGCAATACGCCTACGCAAATTAAAAATGAGTTGGACTCTTTGTATGGGGACTCTGCACCATCATTTACCACAGTGAAATGTTGGGCAGCTGAATTTAAACGTGGCCGTAAGAGCTTGGGAGATGATGAACGTTCGGGACGTCCAAAAACTGCAACCACTGACGATAACATTGCTAAAGTTCACCAAATGATGTTAGACGACCGCCGAATTAAAGGGAGACGGATAGTAGAGGTTACGAAAATGTCCAAAGAACGTGCTTGTTACATACTAAATCAAGATTTAGGCATGAGAAAGCTGTCCGCGGATTGGGTGCCGCGTTTGCTTACGTTAGACCAAAAACGTGTTCGAATGAATATTTCCAACGCCCTGCGGCTAAACTGCGCCGCAATAAATTCGAGTCTTGGGGCCGACTAATTACTGTAGATGAAACTTTGATACACCATTATACGCCCGAAACAAAAATTCAGTCAAAACAGTGGAGCCTCGTGGAGGGCGAGCCGGCTCCAAAAAAGCAAAAACTGTTTTTTCGGCTGGAAAAGTGATGGCGACTGTTTTTGGGATAGTAGTAGAAGAGTTATCTTAGTCGATTATCTTCAAAAAGGAAAAACCATTACAGAAGCATACTACGAATCATCACTTGCTAAGCTGAAGGAAGAAATTGCGGAAAAAACGGCCACATTTGCAGAAATAGAAAATCCTGTTTCACCAAGACAACGCGCCGTCTCACACCTCAGCGGTTGCCATGGCCAAAATCCATGAATTACGGTTTGAACTGCTTGACCATCCGTCTTATTCACCAGATCTAGCCCCAAGCGACTTCTTTTTGTTCCCGCATCTAAAAACTGCGGTCGGAGGACAGAGATTTTCGTCAAATGAGGGGGCAATCACCTTCGTGAACAAGTATTTTGCAGAGAAAAACGCCAAGTACTATTTGGACGGGTTAGAGAGATTGCAGCATCGCTTGGAGAAGTGTGTAGAGTTACAAGGAAAAAAAAGTTTTGAGAAAAAATGTCTTGTATCATTTTCAGACAACCCTCGTATAAAGTTTCAATGCTGCACTGAGGCAAATATTTTAAGTGTCCTGAAGATAGTTAAGACTTCGGTCGTTCGTTAAGGATATTGGAAATTCATCCTCATACTTTATTCAACTCGCATTTTTAGCATTCCAACTGTCAGCTCTTAAGAAAGCGCTAATCGGTTTGTTGTGAACTTGGCATACAGATTGTGTCGACGCTAAAGAGCGTCGAATATTTTATGGGCAAAGTTCTCAAAACATACAAATCCGCTGGTCCAAATAGCGTTCTTTCTGGTATTCTCGACGTTGGAAAGATTTTAGGACCTTTCCGAATAGATGGAGAATAGCATTTGTCCAGTCCATTTGGTATATCTCATTGTTTCTTCTCCCATAGTCTACATACATTGCAGCTGTCAGCTCATGAGGCAGGAAGCTTTGCGGTTTCCATAGTAACAGGTTCACTGGTGATATGATGGAATATTTCACGGAAACGTGGAGCTGGCACTAATCTGGCTTTAGACAGAGTTTGGCAACAGGTTCTATTGTCTAAAATGCATACATTTGGGGCCCACAAATCGCTTCTTAATTGGATTAGAATCTCCCTTTCTGATATAAATGCTGGTATGCCCCAGGGCTCCGTTTTGTCTCAGACCCACTTTCTAATTGTCATTAATGATCTCTTATTCACTACTTTTAATCCAATATATGGCTCTGCTGGCGGCGGTACACTCTGCTTTTTATATTCGTTTCTGAACTTACAGCTCTTCATCTATAGAACGGGAATTACCCTGTCATTGTTAGTCTCATCGAGTTCCAATATTATCAGCATAACCTATTGGAATCCACTATCAGAGTGGAATTTAGTGTTTCTAAATCAAAAAAACCGTCAATTCAGTGATAACTTTCATTGGAATAACCACATTCCGTTGTAGTCAGAAAGCTACGAAAGGACTAGATTTCCTCACGCAATGTAGGATATAATTCACTCTCTCCTATCAGGGCTCAGTATACAAGGCACTTATATGGAGAGGATTCGGAACACCGATAGAACTCATATTTCACAGTTAGTTGGCACTATCCAACATCAACATAATTTCGGCTGCTTTAACTTGTTTTGTGATTACTTCCACTATCAGTTCTCCAACAAAATTGCCTTTAATATTCCACCCCTTCAAACTGTCAACCGTATCACCAATCTAACTATGAATGCCAATCAGTACACCCTCAATCCAATTCTCGAATGTTCTCTGAAATAAAGGAATGCCAATTCCATATTCAAAACCAACAAACATCGGTATCTCCTACTCTTAGGGAGCCATACAAATCTTACTTATATACTTACTTAGGTGGCGCTAAAGTTCTGATTGAATGTGGGCCTCAACTTGCAAGCCTCTCCAATTAGTCAGGTCTTTAGTGGACTGCCTCCTTCTCATTATCCAAGTCGGTTTAGGTCCACTTTTATTGTGCGCGCCATCTAAAGTTAGGTCTTCCTCTACTGCGTCATCGTTCTGGGGCCCCGTAGCATTGGTGTCCATTCGACCTACATCTAAGGCGACTGATGCGCAGTTTTCTGAATAGGTCAAGGTCGCTGTATAGCTCGTAGAGTTCTTTATGGAATCTTCTCCTCCAAAGCCCGTCTAAGCAAACGGGACGGAACATATTTCGAAGAATTTTTCTCTCGAAACCGCTGAGGATACCTTCATCCTCTTTCGATAGAGTCCATGCTTCAAAGCCATTTAGTAAGACTGGGATCATCAAGGCTTTCTATAGTCTCCTAAGTTTTTCGAGATAGGGCCTTGCTACTCAATTGGCTTCTTAGGCCAAAGAAACTGCGTGATTCCTGGTTCTATTTCTACTGACGTGTTTCTGGTAGAATTGATAACAAAGCCAAGGTAGAAAAAGTCCCTTAATACCTCAAAGCTACAGCTGTCAATTGTGACGTTCTGCCCAATTCATCGATGTTGTGTGTCCCTTCTTATTGTCGGTATATTCTTGGTTTTGCCCTCATTTACCGCTAATCGATTTTGGTAGATTCCGTTTCAACTGCAGCGAACGCACCGGTGACAGCCCTCTGAGTTCTGAAAGTAATTGCACAGACTTTTGAAAGATTGTGCCTCCTGTGTTCGTTTGTGAGTTCCGCGCAATTCCTTCAAGATGGCATCACGTGGTATCACAAGGGGCCAATAGGCCTAGGTGGGTTGGTCTTTCCAACAGCCACTTTTACCTACCCTACCCATGATGTTTAGAAAGTCACATGACAGCGCGTGACCTAGTCTAAAACTTTTCTTGACATCAAAGGTCACGGTTAAGTCGTTACCGACCTCGATGAAGTAGCGAGAGTTCTCAATGGCTCAAAACTAAACAAGGCTCTATATACCTATAGCTCGGCTCTATAATTGATGTCATATGCGTCCTTAAAGTCGATGAAAGTTTCAGGGGCATGAATTTGGACTTCTTGGACTCTTGGACTGTTTAGGATCTGCCGGAGTGTGAAAATTTGGACTTTCCTGGTCTGAAATAGCACTGATAGGGACCAATCAGATTGTAAGCGAAGGGTTTCAGACGTTGCTACAATATGGCGGATAAGATCTTGTATCCAATGTTGAGGGGACTTATACCTCTATAGTTGACGCAGTTGAGGGTGCTGCTTTTTTTTGTGGATCGGCCATACGGTGCTAAGATTCCATTCACCAGACATACACTCTTCTGAGAAATAGGTTGCATTTCCAGCAGCTTTGATTACATCGGCAAGTAAACCGTCAGGTCCAGCTGATTTGTTGGGTTTTAGCTTAGATATTTCTATTCTTACTTCGTTGAAGTCAGGTGGACCGAAGTTTTGGCTATCATGGTCTATTGTGCCAGACGACAAGATGTTGGACTTCTTCGCCGTTATACAGTCTGCAGGAAAAGTTGTTCCACTATCGCACCACTGTAACTGACTGTGCTTCAACTCTGATTTCCTGCTTCATCTCTACAGGCTTCTATACGAGTCTTCTTGCCTTGATACGTTCTTATTATCTTTTACTTAAACTTCCGTACGTTACTTCTGAAGTATAACCTCTCAATATTTTCGATTGCTGGGTTCTCGTGCTCTGTTTTCTTCTTCTGGAGAAGCTAAGGTTCTTCCCGTCTGTTCTACTCTTAAGGCTCACGAGCAGCTTCCGCCCTTCGTTGCAACTCCGCTTTGTGGGCTTCTTATTTAGCTGCATGTACTTGCCGGCATTCTTCATCAAATCAGAGATTTCTTGATGGTGGTCGGTTGAAACCCAGCACATAAGTTGCGGCATCTCTGATGGCACCTCGGCAGCGTTCCCACTTGTCTTCGGTACTTCGGCGACATAGGAGCTGTTGAAAGTTTGCGGGATACGCGTTCGTCTAACATTCTGGCAGTCTCTTGCAATTGAAGTTCTTGTACGCTATATCTTCTCGCAGGAGTTCTTCTTTGTTGTGGAGCTTGGCTGAAACAAGGTGGTCAAGGGCATTGGCTAATTCCGAACATTCCACGTGCAGGTCTGAAGGTCGTTGTCCTTTGAACGTTTATCAGGGTCGTCAACAGTGAGTCCATTTGACTTGAACTCCTGAATGCGCAGCCGGCTTTCTGGCTTAACACCGAGGAAGATCTGAGATTTGCCTAGTCTTCATATAGTCTGCATCCGCTTTTGACGCGTTCGTGTATGATGATTCGCTCGCTTTATATTGATTCATGGGTTGCACGCTCAGACCTATTTTCTGATTAAGGAGATGTGGGGCATAAGCTTTTGATTTTTTTTTTTTATGGACATGCCATCTAACGTAATGGCATGACACAAGTCCAGCCGTTTCGGAAATATGAAATCAACTTTGGATCAAACGGATAAGAGGCATAGCCAAAGCATTCAAATTCAATCCAGGATAAGACCTGCAGTTCCTATGAAACGTGATAACCTTTATTTGACTTCATTCATGTCAAAGTAAATGAAAGTCTGTCCTCCACGCTGTTACGTGAATAATTCAAATATCGTTAAGCTGCAAGCTCATAGATACATTTTAAGAACACTTCCAAATGTGTTCGATAATGTAAGGCATCTCTGAACGCAGTCGAAAAACGAAATTCGCTGAGTCTTGTCTGTGCCCTGGGTTGCAATAGCACCACAGTATCAAGATTGCCGACGAATTTTCTATGCGAAACTCAGGGCAGTTCTTCTCAGAACCTTAATCAGCACTAGGAGTGATTGGACCTTCGATTAGGGTTTCCATTGATGATATAGTTTCTCAGTTTATCATGAATCAAACTAGGATGCAGGCAAATCAAATGTTCTTCTGGATAAATGGCTACAGCCAGCTTACTATCATTCAAGCACTTGATTTTTGAATAGCACTTTACAATACTTAACATAATGACCGCACATTTTACGACACCTACAATACACAGACATAGGTGGTGACGAAAATGCTAAACTCATTGGAAAAACTCAACAAGCCTCGGTCTTATTTACCCGATTTTCGAAAAGGCTAGTGAAATTCTACTTCTTTGCTGTATCTTCATAGCTCGATCACCATTTTAGTTACACTCCTCGTTGTATCCAACCGGAAAACATACTTCCTAAGCAGTTTCCGACTTACCTTATTTTCACATAGAAAACAACGGCTATCAGTCTCCTAAAAACGAATTGTAAATATGATGGTCCTAGTACATACCCTTATGGAACACTGCATGATGTAAGAGAGATACTCCCTATCCGATATGAGCTTCTCACAAAGTAATGTCAAGTAAGCCATTATTTTTTCAAAGTGGTGCACGAGTACATGTGTTAGCCGATTACTCAATAAGCCACGTTGCAACCATTAACTCACAAAGACCCAATGACAACAAACAACATGAAGCGAAGAAGAAAAACAAAAGGCAATTGTCAACGAATATTTAAATTTCGATTTACAATGCTGAACATGTCCAATAGGCAGATGTCCTATCCGTTTTTCAAGTGACAATTCCCATCAGCCCTACTCTGCTTAACCCAGCCGATTGTGTGCCTATGCCGACGACTGACAACAGAACATTGCTGCTTTTGTTTGAGCTGTTCGCGTGCGGTTTCATCTCTCTCCGTCTCTCTTAAATTCGTTCGCCTCATTGTTCTCGCATTGGGCCAGTCGTAGCCACAAATCACATCCCTGGCAGAGCACAGCTGCACTTAATGGACTGGAAAAGCGCTAAAAAGCGTATGCACCTCAACACTACGAGTATATGACTGGTTGTGTGTACGTATGCATGTATTGTGGAATTCTGTTGCGGGACGGGGCTGCAAAATGCAGTTTGCAACCGCGGTGGCGGCACAAAACACGCTCGTCATCGGTCATCGGCGTTATTGTGAAGCCATTATTGTCATTTCCACTTCTACCAAACTAGGGATGAGACCGAGGTGGTGTGGTAGATAGTTTTATTTTACATTTTCCCTGACAAGGATAGGGGTACAGTTAGTTGTTTAACAGTTTAACAGCGTAACTCAACAGCCAATTCCAGTTGTGAACAAGAGCAGGAAGAAAAAAATATTTCTATCTGGCGATGGTCGAGTCGATTGTTTCACACGCGTGTAGCGACAATTATTTTTACTGACACTGATGCCGATGCCGATACTGCTGCTACTGCTGCTCAATGAAATGTAAAATGCACCGCATGCTGACTGCACTCTGATGGATGTTGTGGCATGAACGCAGCCATGAGAGACAAAAGGCTCTTCGTGCTAAACCGAGCGCAAGTTAGCAACCGGAAATAGTTTATCAGCCATAAGCGTGACTGGTCAGCAAGCGTCTAAATTGTTTAGATATTTTCGACAGGACACTGAAATTGCAAACATACATTTAAGTACGAGTCCTTATGCACACCCGTGTATACGTATGCAAGTGTACGTGTCGAGTGTGTTGTTTTATGCTAATTAATGGCATATCTGGCAAGTGCGCTGTCAAATTAAATTTCAATCGTTATACCGTTGTAGCGAGTGAGTGTGAATGTCCTTATGCGGTTTCATCACACCGCATGCACATACCCACACTTATATGTTACACAAGCACACACATTTGGTCGTAAATGCACGGCATACTCGTATAAGCGACCAGGATCGTTTGAAACCGCATTTTGGATGACAGTATGCTCGCTGATGAAAACAATTTGCCTTGTGGTGGATATTAGTACGAATCCCTGCGCTGTGCTGGGAATTGTGCTGTATAACGGTATGCCGCCATTGATAGTTTAATTGAGGGTCGATCGATTTGGTTGGGCTTGATTGTGGTGGCAAATTATTTCAATAATCAGGTCGTGCAAGTTTGTAAAATTGTTGGTAGTATACTCGTAGTTATTAGCAGACGATGGATTGAAGAACGTCTAATCAGCTTTAAAGTTGCTTTTAAGTATTTTTTCCGCTCAGCTAACTGTCAGCGGTGCACGAAGATAGGGCTGAGGGAGTCAATTGATAGAACATTGCAGCACAGATATCGCCATGCCTAAAAACGGTAGCGGACCCAAAACGAAGACCAGAGCCGAAACGGAGACAAAAACCACCTCCAGAGCAGACCAGACCAGAGGCCTCCAAAGACCAACAAACCGGACACAGGTCACGATAACAACACTTGTAGTTACAAAGGTCATCCAAAAGGAAAAAGCAAGGGTCCACCAAAGGAGTTTCTCGACGCAATTGTGATGACAGAGAAGCGGGAGCTTTGCTATGCAGAAATACTCCCCAAAGTTAACACGGACTTAATACTCAGCGTTCTCAGTGAATCGGCTAAGTGAATCAAGTTGATCTGCTGATGCAGCTGAACGAAGGAGGAGAAGAAACAGACCAATATAAAAAGATAATTACTGAAACCCTTCGCAACGATGTGAAGATTCGGGCTCTGACAAATCGCATTACTATGGAAGTAAAGGACATCGATAAGGCCACGATAGAGGAATAATTGGCCTGGAAAACGCCTATAGTCACACCCGATTTGGGACGATTAGATTGCCTGCAAGCAATGCACACAAAATGTTAAGATCAGGCAGAATCAAAATTGGATGGGTAAACTGCTGCGTCCGGAAACGAAAAACTTAACTACATGTTTCAGATGTCTTGAATTCGGTCACACTGCATGCCATTGCAAAAATGAGATGAACCGCTCCAAACAATGTAGAAGATGTGGAAGGCCATATAGTCAAAGACAACAACGAAGACTCGCTTTGTTTTTTTTGCAAGAAGGACAACCCGGAGAACGCTAGGCATATAGTCGATAGCTGCAAAAGGTCGATCTTCAGGAGAGCCATTACCAGCGGACAACTACGTAAGACAGCCCAAGACAACTTGGCACAAACGTCTAGACACGAAGGAGCGAACATCATTTAGAGTAGTAAGCCATATGAAACTCTTGAAAGCGACATCGAAGGAGCTGGTACTCCAGAAATGCACAACTGCGGTTGCATGCTGAGGTGTCTTCTTATTTTACCCATGCTCTGATCGACCTGTTTGGGCTTCGCGGGGATTGATCGGAGTGTCCTACGTATAACTTGGATTGGCCCAGCAGCGCAACAATCAAATTCGTAGCGAAAAGCTTGTCTTTCCTCCCAGTAGTGATCCGCGGTAACTATATGAGTAAACACTTATTCAAGCAAGATAAAATGACAAGGGCATGCGCGGCCAGTAACACTATACCGGCCTACTCTGCCATAAGGCTCACAACCCTTTACCGAGGAGATTAAAATATGTGACGAACCAACTACTTGCCTCGGTCTCACTGTTGACGAGCCTTGCAAATGTTTAAAGCGCAACGACCTTCAGATCCGCAAGTGGAATACTCGGAACCTTAACAGCCCACGTACAGCCGAACAATTAGCAGAGTAAGAGGCAGAATTCTATAGAGAAAAGAAACAGTGCTTATTCGAATGACGATTTGCCATATGCGGCAGACATAGGCAAGAAGTCTAGAGCTTAAAACACATGAGAGAGCGTCTTATGACAATCCACATCAAAACTAAATTCGCTAACATAAGCCTAATATATGCGCATGTCCCTACGGAAGACAAGGACGACGTCACCAAGGAATGTTTCTGTGAGCTCCTGGACAAGATTTATAAGGAATGTCCAACTAGGCGATTGTACCTCCGGCACGTGGAAGGAGAACATTTTTGGTAGGACAGTTGGCAAGCATAGTCTACACGACACCACATCTCGCAACGGGCCTAGGCTTATTCACTTTGCGGCGGGATGAAATATTTCTATAGCAAGCACACCGTTTCTTCAACACAGCATACACAAGGGAACATGGCGGTCTCATTTCGTGATAGACATATGGCATGCCTTCTGCATTCTGGACGTTCGATCCGTTCCGGGCATTCAACACTAGCTCGAATCATGAACTACTGTGAGAAGATATAGCGTAGAACAGCTGCAATCGCAAGAGACCGCTAGAATCTTCGCCGAAAGCCTACCCTGAAAACGCTCAACAGCTTCTATGCCACCAGCGTCAAGTACCGAAGACTAGTGGCTACGCCGCCAAGGTGTCATCAGAGACGCCGCAACTTATGTGCTGGATTTTACCCGACCACAACAAAGAAATTCCTTGTTTGATGAAGAATGCCGATAAGCACATGTAGCTAAACGAGAAGCCTACAAAGCGGCCCTGCAACGAAGTGTGAGATCTGCTCGTGAGCTCAACGAGCAGCAGAAACGGAAGAACGTCGTATTCTTTGGAAGAAAAAAACAGAGCACGAGAAGCGCACGGTCGAAGACAATGAGAGGTTGTGTTACAGGAATAACATACATAAGCTTTACCAACGGGTAAAAGGAACGTGTCAAGGCAAGAAGACCCGCACCGAAACCTGTACAAGTGAAGAAGGAAATCTTGTAATAGAGCCACAGTCGGTGCTGAGAATATGCAGACTGTATAACTTCGAAGAAGTACAATGTCCCGCCGCCAGTCAGGCTAGACGATTCAAGTTAGACGATGATATCCAAAACTTCCATCCACCTGACCAGAACGAAGTAAAGATAGCAATATCTAGGCTAAAATCCAACAAATCAGCTGGGCCTGACAGCTTACCTGCCGAGCCATTGAAAGCTGGTGGAAATGACTATGTGGAGGGCATTCACGAACTCATTTCTCAGATCTAGCCATAAGAGTGCATGCCTGATGAATGGCATCTCATTCCGATTAACATCGGATGACAGATCTTTTCTGTCATATTGTACAAACGTCTGAGACCATTCGCCAACAACCTGATTGGTCCCTATAAGTGGGGTTTCAGACCATGAAAGTCAACAATCGACCAAATTTTCACACTCCGGCAGATCCTGGAAGAAACTCAAGAAGCCCACATATTTTCATTGACTTTAAGGCTTGAAAACGCTCGTTGCTCCATCAACGTCGGTAGCGGTTTTACTGAGACCGTTGATGCCAAAGAAGAAAGCAAAATCTTTCAAAAGTTTGAGCAACTATTGTGCTAGCGTAAGCCAATAGCATTGACATAATTGGGAGAACTCAGCGGGATATCACCGGCGCGTGATGAGGGCAAAAAAGCCAATGGAGTAGTAAGATCTTAATCCCAGAAAAGTAAGGAAACTCTATACAAGACCTTGATCATCCCAAAGGGTGAAAATATCACCATCAACAAGGAGTTCCAGCATCGGCTTCGATAATAGAGCAACAACAACAACACACAAGTGCCTCTCAACATAATCAGCCAATAATGTTGGAAACTGTTTACAACGAAATTCTTGCACTCCGAGCTGACAATACTCGCGCTCTCTCTTGATATCGACACTGCTAGAAGAAAAAAAATATTGTCATGCTGACTGTTCGGGATCTACAGAGAAAAGTCAACCGCTTGCAAGAAAAAGAAAGAGAAAAGTGCATTGAAATTGTTGGTGTTCCAGATGTTGACAGCAATAATGCTCTTAGCTGTGCGTTGCAAACTTTTCAACAGGGTGTCTCTACAAATGTATCCGAATTCGAAATAGATAAGTGTTTTGTTAAAAATATTAACTATTCAAATAATGTTAATGTTGGTAAAAGGAAACCTATTTTAGTAGTGAAATTTGTTTCTAAGCTAAAAACAGATATTATAATGAAGAAAAAAACTATACATAAAAATGACTTAACATCTAAGATTTTTGGCTGTGACAAGAACAATAAAATTTTTATAAATGAATCACTTAATACGCAAACGAAAACTCTTTTAAACGCTGCTAAAAAAATTAAAAAAGAAAAGATGTATAGGTATGTTTGGGTCAAAAAGGGGAAAGTGCTCATGCGTAAAGGGGAAAATGATGACATCATTTTTATAAATTCAATTGAAGATCTTTCTTCTCTTAACTAAAATGCAAGATCGACATAGTAATCTTTTAGATGTCCCCTCTGTCAATTGTACTGACATTAACCCTCTCGATCTCTTTTTTGACCAAACGTACTTACCAAATTATCTTGTTATCCACCAAAACATAAGAAGCATGCGTAAGAATTTCGACTATTTTCTTGCTCATTTAAATTCATTTGTAAAGAAGCCTGACTTCATTTTCTTGACAGAAACTTGGATATATGACAAAGAAAAGACGCGTTATAAAATTGATGGGTACGAATTATTAACTTGCTGTAACAACAATTATGCGGCTGGTGGCGTTGCAGCCTTTGTAATTGATTCGTTTCGCCCTAAATCTTATAGCTTTAATTTGAACACATGTGATGTATTGGGTCTACAAGTAAGTTGGGCAGAAATGTCAGACCCCATGTGTTTTATTTGTAGGTTTTGTATCTGTCAACAACTTTGCAGCGTTATATTTGAGCAGTTCTATCGGTGTCGTACATTTTATCGACCAAAATCATGGCAAGTTTTCAGCCAAATAATTATTCTTTAATATGAAGAAAAGTGCGGCTGAGGCCTATCGTTTGCTTTCGGAAACTTATGGGGCGGAATGTATTGGTGAATCGACGTGCCGCGAGTGGTTCAAACGGTTCAAAAGTGGTGATTTTGGAGTTGAAGACAAAGATCACCCCGGAAAACCGAAAAGTTTTGAAGACGAGGAATTGGACGCTTTACTGGATGAGGATCCATGTCAGATTCAAGAAAAACTTGCTGCATCATTGGGCGTCACGCAACAAGCCGTTTCCCTGCGCCTAAAAGCACTGGGATTCATTCAAAAGGTTGGAAACTGGGTGCCGTACGAATTGAAGCCAAGAGACGTCGAACGGCGATTTTGCATGTCCGAAATGTTACTGCAGCTGTATAAAAATAAATCATTTTTGCATCGTATTGTCACTGGTGATGAGAAATGGATTTATTATGATAATCCTAAACGCAGAAAATCGTATACAAAGCCCGGCGAGCCCGCCCCGAAACGAAATATTCACATGAATAAGGTCATGCTCTGCATATGGTGGGATCAAAAGGGTGTCGTATACCACGAACTGCTTCCGAGTGGCGCAACCATCAAAGGACCATTATATCGAATCCAACTAATTCGTTTGAAGCGGGCATTAAAAGAAAAACGGCCAGAATATGAGACCAGGCATGAGTCCGTCATTTTTCATCACGACAACGCTGGGCCACATGTTGGGGTTTCGGTGAAAAACTATTCGGCAAATAGTGGATGGGAAATTCTGCCTCACCCGCCTTACAGTCCAGACTTGGCACCATCTGACTACCACTTGTTTCGTTCGATGCAGAACGCTCTTACGGGAATACGCTTCAGCTCAGTAGAGGAAATCAAAAATTGGCTCGATACGTTCTTGGGCTCGAAAGACGAGTAATTTTTTTGGTCCGGAATTCATAAATTGCCAGAAAGATGGGGGAAAGTTGTAGCTTCTGATGGACGATGCTTTGGATAAAGCATTGTAACTATGTTTTCATAATAAAAATTCAAATTTTGGAAAAAAACGCTGGAAACTTACTTGTAGACCCAATACTAAAAGTTGCAATTTGGGAGTTGAAATTATCGTTTCTTTGTGTCTATAGATTTAATACGTCTTCGTCAATTAATATGTTTTATGAGGAGTTGGAAGACTTATTGTCTGATGTTTCTAATGACGTTATTCTTCTGTGAGATATTAATTTAGATATCTTACAAAACACAACCTTGGTGGATAATTATTTGTTTCGCGTATTTCTGTCTCTTCTAGTACTTGTACTGATCACATTATGATACGTCTTTTCAAACCTCAAAATGTAGGAATTTGTAGCTCTGTTGTTGATTTACAAGTCTCTGATCATTGTTCCACGTGTCTTAGTTTGAAATATTCTTGTTCCCCTATAATTAAAAGGCTTCCAAATGATGATGTTTTTGTTAAAAACGATTTTGCCTCTCTTAATAATCTCCTTAGGTTTGAACATTGAGAAAATGTATTGAATGAATGTAATCCTTCCACTGCCTTCTCTAAGTTTATCAAGACAATAGAATACCATATCCTTCAGTGTTCCAAAAAAATAGTAAAAAAGAAGAACAAGTTAAAAAAAAACTCAAGCCTTGGATATCTTTTGATTTATTGAGAAAAATCAAGAATAAAAACAAATGATACAAAAAGAAAATTAATAATCCTGACAATGATAATATCAAGACTAAGTATAAAAAAATGTGTAAAGATATCTGTAAAGATTAGAAAAACATCTTAAAAAACAATTACTATCTTAACAAATTAAGTGAGGCTCATGGTAACTCCAAAAAGGAATGGGAATTAGTTAAAGATATATTAAATGGATCAAATCGAAAAGAACAGCTCCTGAGTATAAAAGAAAATAATGCTCTTATTTCAGACTCTAATACGTTAGTAGACACATTTAATAAGTTCTTTTGCTCGATAGGTGCTAAAGTAGTTTCCGATTGTACTGATTCATTCTCTAACTGTAATTGCTTAGCTCAGGAAGGCTCATGTCCTCAGAGTTTTTTCTTTGACCCTATAACCTCTTATGAAGTATATAAAATTATTAAGTCTCTTAAAAATTCTAACACACAAACCTCTGATGGATTTCCAAACAACATCGTTAAAAAACTGCTTTAAACATCTGTGATATTCTATGTTTTAAGTTTAACAGAAGCGGTGTGTTTCCAAATTATTTAAAAATAGCTGAAGTGATACTTTTGTATAAGAAAGGCGACAAAACCTTAATAAACAACTATAGATCTATCTCGTTACTGTCAGTTTTCTCGAAAATTTTTGAAAAAGCTGTTAAAATAAGAATGGTCAGTTTCTTAGAAAGAAATCGTTTTTTCAGTGAGTGTCAGTTTGGCTTTCGTTCTAGTTGTTCAACCGAGGATGCCCTCCTTAAATCCTGCGCTGAAATATATAACGGTTTTAATAACAGGAACCTAACCGCTGCACTCTTCATAGACATAATTAAAGCCTTTGATACTGTAGATCATGATATACTTCTGAGTAAACTCTACAAATGTGGTTTTAGAGGTATTATCCATGATTGGTTTCGATCCTACATTTCCAATAGAGTGCAAAGAGTAAAAATTAGTGGCGTCTTTAGTTCCTTACGTTCTGTCCCTGTCGGTGTTCCTCAAGGTTCTGTTCTTGGTCCTGTTCTATTTATTATATTTATTAACTCATTATTCTTACAAAAATATCAAAGCAAAGTCACTGCATTTGCGGACGATATGGCGTGTGTTTTCACAAACAATTCAGCATTAAATCTTTGTGCTGATATCAATCATGATATTGAAACTCTAAGTAATTGGTTCAAAAGGCATAAAATGGTTATTAGTGACAAAACAAAAATTATGATGTTTAATCAGAGTGGAATAGAGTGGAACAGAAGTAGTGTTTCATAGTAGCAACTGTAATAGATATAAGCATAGTATAACTGTTTGTAATTCTGATGTAAGTTCACAGACGTATTTTGATAAAAAATCATGCTCTGACAAATGTTTTGGTATAGTTAAAGTTAATCAGTTCAGATATATTGGAGTTCTCCTTGACTGGAAGATGAATTGGTCGGCACACACAACTGCGCTTAAGAAGTCTTACTGCTCACAGGATCTTCTAAAGCGTATTTATTGTGGTTTAGTGCATTCTAAACTCGAATATGGTTTATCTTCCTGGAGTGGCACTCACCTTAATAAAATGCATCCTCTCCTCATAACACAAAAACATGTTACTCGTCTTATTTGTAACAAAAACCGACGGTATAATAGCTTTGTACGCTGCGAGAGTTTTCACAACGCCAACTCAAGATTTCTATATATATAGCTTATTTCGGGAACTTCGATTGCTGGTTCTATGATGGTTTTGAGCGACGAACCAATCAATAGATGTGCGGGCGTTAGGGCTTCCAGGTCATTGGAGTCAGACGACATCGGTGTAATGGGTCGAGAATTCATCACCGCTTCTATCTCGACCAGTGCTGTAGAGAGCTCCTCGAATGTCAACTTTGCTCCTCCTAAGCTTCGATATAAGTGACCCTTTGCGACTTTCACAGCCGCCTCCCATATTCCGCCAAAGTGAGGTGCCCTGGGGGGTATAAAATTAAAATTGATGCCAAGATTAGAACAAAAATGTTGCAAGATTTCTTGTGAACACTTTTTAAAGAACATATTGCGTAGCTGTTTGAGTTTTGACTGTGATCCAACAAAATTGGTTGCATTGTCGGAATAGATGGAACTTGGCAGACCTCTACGATCAATCATCCGTTTCAGTGCTGCAATGAATGCTTCGGCTGACAAGTCAGACACTGATTCTAAGTGAACGGCCTTTGAAGAAAAACATATAAAGACTGCTGCATAACTTTTATAAGGTAACTTGCCTCTAATCTTAAGGTACGTTAAGATAGGGCCGCAGAAGTCTACGCCACAACAAAGAAACAGACGCGAGGGAGTGACTCTCTGTTGAGGCAGGTCACCCATGATTTGCTCCAATAGCTTGGGCCGATATCTAACGCAGTGAATACATTGCCTTACAATCTGCCTCGTGCCCCACGTTGGGCGCCAAAAATGTACGCTGCGAGAGTTTTCACAACGCCAACTCAAGATTTCTCTCTTTGATTAATAGATTAATCTTAGTTGATACAACTTACTTTAATTTTATTTTACACTATCGAATATAGTCTGTACTAAGGAAGAATGGCTATAGCGAGTGGAGCGAAACGAGCAAAACAAAGGCGATCTTTTCTTTAATGAGTTCTTCAAGCAACTAACTTTATTACAAAATGTGACATGATAAGTAAGCGGTCTTCTCTACATAATTTAAACATCGAATAAAATAAATATGGTGGTCACCGTGTTTCAAAATTTCTATATTTTCTACAAAGTGTTATAATGTTATAATTATAAATATTTCAGAATGAATTCTTAAAACAAAAACTACAGCTTACAATTGTGCGTGTAAAAAATTCAAATTTTTATAAATGTATGTACTCGTATATGTATATCTAGGATCTAACAAGCTTAGTGCTTTTTAAAAACCTTAACATTTTACCTTTGAAACATTTATATTGCTATAAAGTCTTAAAAAATATTCTTCAAAAGATCTGGCTATTTATTAAATAGACGCTCATCTAACTACCGACTTAGAATAAATGAACTAAATCTCGTCCAAGTACCTCCTCACAATGCGCAAATCTTTTTTAATTTTTTTATGACAACCCCTCCTAGACTTTTTAAGAAACTACCTTATAATACAAGACATATACGTAATGAATCCAGTTTCCTCAAACAAATGAAATCATGGATTTTAGACTTCAACTACCGAGATGTTATTGAACTGCTCTGTATATTGACATAGATAATTTTGTCTTTAAATGTATTTATTTTTTTCTTTTCTTTCTTTTATTGCTATTAATTACCATCTTTTCATATTTGTTACTGCTTTTTAAGTTATTCTTTAATGACCCCACTCATTCAATTTGTAATTTAATTTCGTTAATCGTTTTTGCCTGTGAATCTGCTCTCGCTTCTTGTTCCTTAAGAACTATAGTTTGCAGATACTTTTTTCTTCCCAATACATTTCTTCTATTTGTATATACTGTTTCTTGTACTTTTTGTTTATAACGTATTTGTAAAAAAAGTATTAAATAAATAATAATAAATAATAATATAAAAAAAAAAATATCCTCAGTCGTTTCGAGAGAAAATCTTTCGAAATCCGTTCGCGTGGATGGGCTTTGGAAGAGATGATTCAAAGATGAACTGTACGAGCTGTAGAGCAACATCGAAGTAGTAAAAATACTGCCCATCAGAGATGGCTAGGACACCAATGCTCCTGTCCGCATGGTCTTCGAAGTCAACTCGGAGGGACAACGCAGCAGACTAGTGCCTCATCTTAGATGGTGCGCTCAGGTAGAAGAGGATATCAATCGACTTGTAGTATGCAACTAGAGGCAGGCTTTTTAATTGTGTCCCATGTACCCCCCGAACTGTAGCGCCCATTGAAGTAAATAAGTTTGCTGTGATTGACAAGCACAAAGTGATCAGAGTCGACATTCGCGCTTCCGAAAATGCTTAGAGGTCTTTAATATCGTCTTTGATACAGTCTTCACCTCCCTCAGACAGAGACTGTAAACTTAAAAGTTATTTCAAAAAATTCGGCTCTCTTGCCGGTCATGCGAGTAGGAAAGCGATCGGTCATCAGATTAAAGTCCATCACTTTCCGATCCAAGCCGATTTCTCATAGCGAATTCTCAACCTGATATGGGTAGTCCTTTGGCAACTGTAGTGAACTTAGGCATGTTTTCTTTAAGCATATATGCACCAATTCGTAACGAACTGTGGAAGGATATTTCCATTTTCTGGCTTATGTGCAGCTAGAGCAGATAGCGCACGTACATTCCAAGTAGTAGTAGTTGTCCTTTATGTGATCTTAAATCGCCCGCGCTGTGTGCAAACATTTGAATGGTACACTAAATCCAATTATAATTATAAACGATGCACAAATCCTTACCTAAGCCGGTGTTTTTATGTGGCATGGCTATTCTGACAAACCTTTAGAAAACTTGAAAGTACTTTAACTTCGAATATGTTGAAGGAGTTTTATGAGTGTCCCACTGTTCTAACTAAAGACTTCAATGAGAGAATTCTTCCACCGATAATCCTCATGCTGATGGACTTTTTTCAGATTTCTGACGCAATCTTTCCAAAAGTCAAGTCAACGAGATGTGCCTTATTTCTTGCAGCGATTTCATCGCCCCACGAAGACTATTAAATTGTTTTCCGAATCTCACGAAAACATGAAACCTCCTTCCAAGTTCTGGCATAAAAACATTATTGGTTCTAAGTTTGTAGATAAATCACTAGTCCCGGTGATAATCACGACTTTTGGAATCCTTTGAATCCACTAGTCGACTAGTGTTGTCAAAGAAATCCCCTTATGGCCTCGAAACAAAAGCAATTCCAGTCGAAACTTCTTCAGGTGACACGACCACACCATGGTAACCTCTTTCTTTTCGAATGGGTTAAACTGTCACTAAACTCGCTTACACCCCCTATTATCTTCCAATCAAATCAAATTTCCTTTGTCTACCGGCAAAAAGATTAGAAACCCGGAAAACCTTCCGATTGTCCAAAAGTCCCACCGTATCCGCCAAAAAAAGGATCCCATTTCCCTTCGAATAACAGAACTGGAAAAGAAAATTACGAAAATGCAATTTCGCTGCACCACCCTCTATATCAAGTTGCCAATAAATCTTTCTCTTATTTCACCCATTTCTCACCTCTTTCGATTTCTCTGTCATGTCAAGAAATGGAATACTACGAGTGTATAAGAAAACCGTTTCTATCGCTTTCCACAAAATTACCTAAAATGCATAGACAGTTCCTATTTCCTATTTGGCATATCGCGCATGTCTGACAAAGGGCGGGCAAAAAAAAAAAATACGGAAACGCCACAATTGGATATCTTGAAAGTCGATGTTCATCATTCCGAGTGCCAAATCTCTTCAAAAAGCCACAAAAAAACAATATCGACGGAACAAGAAGAAATAAAAAGAAAATACAAGTAGAACCCAACAAAAACACTTCTGGCTTCCATCCAAAAACAGGAACTCCTTCCTTCCAAGTGAGCAATTTACTATGCTTTCCGTAAACGAGCTAAAATCCTTCTAAAAACATTCATATACTCGCAGTATTTATGTATCCCCCTCCCTCTACTCTACCGTCTAAAGAGCATCATTAAGCCAAGAGTCCTCAAAGGGCTTTTGACTTTGAAGGACCCTTAACAGTCTTGTCGCACAATTAAAATGGAAGAAACAAATGTCAACATTTTTGTCCACCCAAAATCTCAAACCCTTTTAAGGTAAACATACGAGTAAACGGTGACTACAACAATGACGACTACACTGATGACGATGATTGACGACGAGCCTAACAAATCGAATTTACTAAACAAACACTAGAAACCAGCCGCCCATGCATAGAAGGATTGTGGATGGAGAGAAGGCTATTTGGTAGCTGAAGCTCTTTACAAAAAAAAAAAAAAAAACCTCCGCCTGGTCAAACACTAATTAAGGCTGCAGTATAATTAAAACCTGTACACATACTCAAGTTCAACACTGTTGAAGTATCCGTATCCAAGTAATGCGCCTTCCTGCTACAAATTTCGAATTGATTAAGGAAAACAGGGGTCAGTAGGGTGCTGTATAAATGAAATGGAACCAGTGAGATGGGGCAAATGTCCTGTAATTCATTATTTATTTACCCGATGCCAATATTAGACGGATGAGCTTTATGGCTGGCTGACTGGGGTGAATTTTAATTTGAAGGACTGCCGGACTCAGGGTCGTTTTTATTCAAAATTCAATCAGCGATAAGCTGATTTTAATACGACGGAGGATTGCCGATTGGGTATGGAATTTTATTTTGATTGGAAAAGGGACACAAATAGGTGCTCGGTGACCGTTCGGTGGTTAGTGTCCGGGATTGCATAGTAAGCGGGATTTTTAATTTGTCGCAATCGAATTCCAATAAATGGCCAGGCTTCCTAATTCATTTTTAACGGTGATGGAGTTTGACTTGGGATTGTGTTTTCGATTCCAATTAAATGAATGAGTATTTCATCGAAATTAGCTTCCTTACCATTGAGCTTGCTCTTTAAAATTCGTTGATTGCTTTATATTATACTTATATGCTTAGGTCTTCGGATCTATTATGTCCGTGAGGTTCCCCTAGCAGGATATAGGGCCTCCACTACTCCCACGCGCCGTCGTGTACTCTTCCCCAGTTGTGCTGATTTCTCTTCGACCGTTCTTCGCCAAGTACTTCTACGTCGATCCACTTCTGGATGAGAGGTTTCCATTGCATCGCTGGACTCGCAATGCAATCGCGACCAATCCACTGCCACTTACGTCTTCATATGATAGAGCCAATGGGTTCCTAACCTGTTTTCGCATGAAGTTCATCATTAAAGATACGGTGGGCTCAGAAAATTCGCAAGATGATTCGCAGACATCTATTCACGAACGTTTGCAGCTTTCTTGTTTTTTTTTCTGCACACAGCGCGGGCGAAGGAAAATCAGGGAGGAGGTACCGGTGAACGTTGGTTTTAAATGTTTGAAGGTTATAATGACTAGGAAATAAAAGTAGGAAAGTAGGCTTTAGGTTATACTGATGAGCATTCATAGCAAGTCGAGTGTTAAAAGTTCGAAGGGGCGGAATCCTACAGGCGATTTCAATGGAGCACTGGTGGTGCTGCGGACTCAACATTGGAGCGGAACAGTCGTAGATTGCTCTTTAGGCTGATACAGTTTTTTCTCCATATTTTGGACAGCATTCCGAACGCAGCCTTTGCTTTTCTGATTCTGTTGGTTATATGTAGTTCAGTCAGTAGAGACAATACTCCCAAGATAATGAAAATTCTCTACCATCCCTACGGGTTGTCCAGAAATTTCTACTTTGTTAGATGAAGAAGTTCCAAAGCTGATCCTTTTTGTTTTTGCCGTATTGACTTTAACTCAACGATTTCAGCTTCTCTCACCACCCTTGTTGTCATTTGATGGAGATCCATGGTCCTATGAGAGAGTAAGCATACGTCGTTCGTGTAGTCCAGATGTTTGAGGCAGAGTTCACTGCATTCCTCCTTTTCTAATCAACAAAGCTACAGGCAGTACATCACCTATCACCAACAGGAACAGTCCTGCCTAAACCCACTTTGGATTTCAAACTGACAGAACGTGACATTTGGATCCATCATATGTAGCCTTGATAATAGCAATGCCCCTCCTGCGCAAAGCAAGCCAGATAAGTCCTCTATTGACATTGTCGAAGTCGATGAACAGCAGGTGAAGGGATGATCGACATTCGACGCACTTTTCGATGATGATCCGCAAGGTGTTGATGTGGTCCACACAGGAAGATCCGAGTATGTCTTCAAGGTGGTCTTTCGTTCGCTCCAAGAAGATTTTTTCTATTACCTTGCGTACTGCAGGCAGCACGCAAATACCTCTTCAGCTTTCGCAATGCGTAAGGTCTCCTTTTTTGGAGCTTGAGAATCATTCTCTCTTTTCCAAGCTTCCTTAATGTATGGGTGCAGGAGCTCTGCGGAAATACCGTCAAGTCTAACCCCATTGCTGTTATTCAGTGGTTTGATTGCGGTAAAGATTTCTTCTCTACTGATGGAAACATAAAAAAAAACGAGAGAAGAAGGGGAGGATGGTAGTTAAAAATTATTGAGAGACATAAGGGAAAAAGTTAGACTGAGGTCTAATTGCCTGCCCGTGTAATCGGATATACTGCGGACTTGGCATAGACTTGAGTCTGTTAAGCGATCTAAAAAGAGACATTCCTTAGCTGAGTTGGCATTTGAAGCGGTGGAAAACGATTGATCATCTGATGGCGTCCACCACAAGATGATAAGGCAAATTTAGGTGCCGGAAAAATAATATCCCCGAAAATAAACAAAGACCTTAATTTTAAATTAAGATAAAGACAAATGCGAATGCGAATTAACGGCCGACGATATGTTTTACCACCTACGTTTCATTCATATTTTTTACGACTTAATTACGTGTGTACTGCGAAATGAACAACTTTTATACTGTACATATATTGGTTCGGCCTCGACTCATACCAAGGGTGGGACTTGTGCCTCCAACACAGTTCCGAATTGGTATAATTCAAATCCCGAAAGATTAGCGATGGCAAGGCGTATCCTTGCTCCCTATGGGTGTATGGGCACCTCGTAAACATTAAGTCTACATGACAGGAGGTTTACGTTAAAAATCCAGGTACGTTCTGTACATATATTGGGGGCCCCCGCCCAATTATCAAGGCTTCGCCCATCAATGACGTTGTCTAATAAAAAGCGGGGGTAGATTATTCTATAACTGGTCTTATCGAAAACATCCAGATATTTTGCATGAATGGATGATACGATTTGACCAGTTACAAGTTGCCGGTCATAGGTCTTGTTAGTAGGCTTGACCACCGGTAGTCCATACCAGGACTTAAATCACGGTACCATGGGAGTCAGGAGCCCCCCGGATTTCGGTCCGGGCCTGACTTGTTAGAGGTAGGCCCCCTTGTGGGAGCGTCATGGTGGCTGTGGTTTAAACCCAAATCGCGGGTATGGGTTTCCTTTTTGGTTTAGCCCATTGTAGAGTTGTAAATGAAGTACTGGGTGCTGCGACCCTAAGAGCAGTAAGAGGCTTTAGGTCGGCCTCGACTCATACCAAGTGTGGAACTTGTGCCTCCAACACAGTTCCGAATTGGTATCAAAGGATTGACGGAGAGCGATGGCAAGGTGAATCCTTGCTCCCATGGATGTATGGGCATCCCGTAAACATAAGTCTACATGACAGGTGGTTTACGTTAAAAACCAGAGACTAATGTACATATATTGGTCCCTCCGGAGTTAACAACTGAAGAAGTCGAGTATGGTGTTTCACTTCTTCGCTCCAGGAATGACTGGAGAGATGGTGAAAGCCATCTGGAAGGCCGTCCCAGAATACCTGCTTTATCTTTATAGCAAATGCCTTGCCTGCAGCTATTTCCACAAGGATTGGAAAGAGGAACGGGTGGTTGCTGGAAAGGGTTATGGTGGAAAGGGTTTCGGAGAGCATGACGGAACCAATGTCTCCCTTCCAATTCGGCTTTACAAAAGGCAAGTATGTCGAGGATGCATGGTCTTTCCTAAAAGATAGGGTCCTGAGAAGCAGCGCCAAAGTGGTTGTAGGCATCTTTATTGATTCCAAAGGTGCCTTTGATAACCTGAGCTGGCAGAAAATAGTAGCCAGGTTGCAGGAATTGGGCTGCCGGGAAATTTGGCTTTGGGGAAGCTATTTCTCCAACAGAAAAGTGAGTGTGGTAAATACGCACGACAGCGTCTCAATTAGTGTTGAGAGAGGTTACCCCCAGGGGTGTATCTGTGGTAATTTTATTTGGATCCTGATGATGGACCCACTCTTGTGGCGACTAAACGAGCTCTGTGGGTGCTGCGCCTGCTCAGATGACCTGCTCCTCATCCTCGAAGGCCAGTCCAGGGCCCTAATCGAGGTATTAGGAGAAAGTGGTCTAGCAGTCGTTACTGAATGGGGAGAAAGCGTTGGTGTAAGTGTGTCGCAAAATAAGACTGTTTCAATGCAGCTTAAGGGCAAATTGAATACAAGGACTCCTGCGATATGTTTGAACGGCGTTAGCATTAAATGTGTAACTGAGGTCACATATCTGGGCATAACGTTGGGTGAGCGTATGAAATTCATGTCTCACCTGGTTCGAATCAGGCAACGCATGCTGAGTGCTGTGGCCCAGATAAGGCGTATTTTGCGATCTGACTGGGGACTCAACAGGTGTTCTGTCCGTATCATATGTGATGGCCTTTTTGTTGCTTGTGCAACATATGGAGCATCGGTATGGTACGACAGGGTTATGACTATGGATGGTCGATTTGTCTTACCAAAGAGTCGCCTTGCTTGGGTGTTTACCTGTGTGCCACACTGTCTCCACAGAGGCAATTCAGGTGTTGCTGGGAGTGCCACCTCTGAATCTGGTATTGCTTTCAAGATCAGAAAAGGTCTGCCTCTAAATGGGCGAGATTGGGTTTCCCCGGAAGAAGAGGATGGCCTATCCCTGAAGCAGCGTAAAACCTTGCTACATGCATGTGTTCTATCTAGATGGCAATCTAGATGGGATGATGGCGAAAATGGCAATGCTACTTACGGATGTTCTAACCATGAGATTATTTCCTGAACGAAATTTTACCCTCAGCCTGGGCTTTTTGTTGACCGGGCATGGCTCTCTTAATGCATTTTTGTATAAGAGAGGGCTTAGCAGGGTTGCGAGCTGCTCATGTGGAGCCATCTATGAGGACTGGCTTCATGTCCTATGTGAGTGTCCCAATTACGCTGACATTAGGGATTTGCAGGCTATGGGCATCATCTTTAATGGTGAGGCCTACGATGTCAGTGGAATTATCACTGATACCGTATGGTTCGAAAGAACCCGTAGTTTTGCAAAAGAGGTATTTAATAGAAGACGCAGTAGGCAGCTAGCGGGTGGCCACATAGGAATTTTTAAATGTGTTGAAAGGCCGCCAGTCCTAGGCAGTGAGGTTGCGAAGCTCGACTGGAAGCTTTTTTCTGGTACCACGGGAGGTCAGAAGCCCCCGGAACTCTGGTTCCGGGCTGGTCTAGGAGTTGGCCCCCTTGTAGGAGTATCGTGGTGGCTGTAGATTTGTCGCGGGGAGAATAGAACTAATGGTGCTTGGACATCTCATGGCTTAGAATATGTGTAGTGTACTACGACCTGTGCTAAACCATGGGATTGCTATGGAACCAATTGGTCTGCACGATGTGGAGTTGCATTGCAACCGGGTGCCATGACCCCCAGAATGGCTGAGGTATTAGGTAGGCTTCGACCCTTCACCAAAGGGGAAGTTTGTGCCTTACACACGACTTCGAATCTGGTACTCGTGGTAGTACTTGTACTACCTGAAGGGAGCTTATCAACGCATTGTTTTTATATCTTGTGCGAAGATGCACCGTAGGCTTAAGCCTTCACGGCAGGTACCTACGTAAAACACAAGAGACATCTGTACATATATTTTCCTTTATCCTTGACAAATAAATCCCGTCCCCCTAGTTTTCTTTTATGCTCTGCATTTATTTATTTGTCGAAAATGATAGCCGCCTGATTGACATTGCGAAAAGTTTATTTCCCGGAAATTATAGTTCCGTCAAAAATGTATAGCGAAACTCCAACTCTTGTATCCATCTGTATGCAAACTATATGCGCTCGCGATAAAGCTATTTATGTCTCATAGAAAATTTTCTGCTTATCTCCCCTAACCACAGAACGCATCATATGCAGTGATGATACCACTACCAAAGTGTACAAAAGGGCATTATTCACAGCCCTTATCCTTTCGGTTTTTTTTTTTTGTGAAAATTATGAGGCGTTAAAAATTCTAATTACCCTCTAATGTCTTCTCTTTTACGCCTAGCACACTGGCTTTATCTAGATCTAATTCCGCACCCTTGTATTCGTATCTGACGATTTACCACGAACCGACATATTCTGCCTGAGACATTATCACTTCCACACCGACACGTCGAATACTCACGACATCGAAAAATCTCGAATCTGCCACCCTATTTCGACACCTTGTCGACCCATTAAGGGCCCAACGCACCGACACCGAAAACACTGTGGAGATACGAGTATAGGCGGCATAATCCGTTTCACTTCGTGCCACTTCGATTTCGCTTATCTTTCTGAGTTCTCGTTTCTTGAGATTTTTGAACCACACCCGCTCCAAAAAAGGGGATTCGATGAATACTAAAGCCATTGAGGGGATTTTCACCCTCACAGGGCTCACTAGACGACAACGATGAAGCTACACATGACAAGTATCAATTTTTGCGATCTTAATTCGAATTTGTTTTTTCGCTTCGCATTCGGTGTCCCTTTTATCCTTCCTGTGGGAGGGATTCGGCTTCCGCTTCTGTTTTTCGCTTGGAAATTTCTGTAGTTGTAGGTGGGAGTTTCATATGGTTTAGATATGAGTGTTAGCATCATAAAGATATCAGTGATCTGAGGATTATTCGAATGAATGTATCTGCACCAAGAGATTTCAATATGAGGGCATTCAGATTCATTTATGCATTGCTATCACATCGATTTGTTCCACGATGGTGACGTAAAGTAATTGTATAAAGAACAGGAAAAAGAAAAAGATACCGAGGGTTGTTCGGTTGGGGAAGTTATGACTCGGATGAGTGAGGTTTTGAGATTAAAACATGTGTGCGAGGAGTTGTTTTTTTTTTAATACGCTACCAAGGCTGTTTCCTGGAATTCAGATTATTAAGACGAATATAATTTGCGTAGGATGACACATTGCCAGGCTGCTCTGAGTATTTCGAATGGAAATCGAGACTAAACTCTTAAATCCCAGATCAGTATTCGCTGAACATAAATTATACAAAAATTGTGGGCTACAATGTAGGCTACCTACATCGAAAAGTGTATCTATTTAATATAATTAAATAAAAATCGCTTAATTTATGCACTCAGTTTCGGCCGTAGAGAACAACATGTCCCTTAGTCATATCCATAATTGTTATGTCGAATAATTTTGCTTTTCTACATCTCTGATTTTGTAACCCACGTCAATACTTGTCGCAGCAAAAGGTGTGTCGTAACCAGTTCTTAAATTTTATTTATGTGTAAATTGATGTTGGAAATGCCTTTCGCCCACATGGTCTTCAGAATGCGATTCATGCATTTGTTGATACAAGCCTTGGATTTATTTAGTAAAGCCTCTATCACTAATGGTATTCCGCAACATAATTCTATGAAGACTATTATCAGTGCAACATTGGTGAGAGTATACTGATCCTGACTGTACGCATTAGTGAAGAAAGATACTCGTATGTAAAAAGAAATAAAATTAAACATGACAAAAAAAACTATCCACAAAACCGGGACCTCGCTGTCTGCCACCAAGAATTTACGGAACCTACTACCTAGAGCTTAAGCCCCAAAATGAAACAGTAGATGTAGCCAAAAATTACTAGACCTACAGCACCTAATGTTTCAGTCATTTACCGCAAATTTTTCCTCTTCACACATAGCACAGCATTAATTAATAGCATGCACAGAAGTGTTAACCTCACTTCTCTTTACTTCTACTTTCAGGAAAAAAGTATGAACTGGGAATGGGTAGTTGCACTTCCCTATTTTAAACTGAGATACACGAAGTAGAACTCTACATCAGAGAGAACCTTAACAAATCAATACTAGTCGACGTTTCGGAAATTGGGTCCTAGACGTTCGAAACAAATGTGGAGCCGATATTGGAATGTCGCGCGACCATTACTTTATTTTGGCCACTATACGCCATCGTACTGCATCCGTTAATAGCAACCGTTCAAACTTGCTTCGAGTTGCCAGGTATAATCCCGACAGACTTCGCGACCCCCTAGCCATCTTGTCACAATCAGCAAACAATCAGCAGCTCAACGCGTTAAGACATGGATGACCATTGGAATGCTGTGGAAGATGTTTTTGTACCTCGGGCAGTTGCCTAAATTTTGGTGGGGGCTGAGGCCCCCATTTATTGGATTAATACAAGCGCTTAATCTAACTTAAAAACTAACAGAAAGAGTTAAGAGCTAGGGACCAAGGAGGTGATGAAGGAGATCTTGTTTCAGACGAAGAGTGCTCAGGTGGAAATCAAAAAGGGAGAGGTTTGAGTTGACCTTTCGGAGCATTCGGGAGATTGGTTCGTTGGAGCCATAAGAGGTGCGGTGGACCGGTAGATACGGACGAGGACAACGTAGATTGCGGGAGTTGGTATTGAAGGAAATGGTGTTCAACATGGATGCACAGTCGTTGGAGCCTGAGAGAAGTCGATGAATGAAAAGAATGTCAGCAGTATTCCTGCGCTCTTCTTACGAATTCATATTTAGAAGTTTGAGGCGGTCCTGATAGGGAGCTAAGTTTGAAGGGTCGTTCCACGGCAGATCACGGAGAGCAAATCGGAGGAATCGACGTTGAATACCCTCGAATCGGCAAACATGAACCCGGTGAAAGAGTGACCAAGCTTGACTGGCATACTCAAGCGGGGGGCGAATAAAGGTGACATAGAGAGATCTGGTTACATACGGGTTGGAAAATTCCTTGGACCATCGTTTAATAAAGCCAAGTGATGAGTTAGCTTTGAGGATCATCTTATCGATATGCGAACGGAAATTAAGCTCACAATCGAATAATATGCCAAGGTCTTGAAGAGACTGAACCAGGGGAATTGGTTGACCATGGAGAAAATAAAGTCGGGGAGGAGACGGGTTTCATTTACGTGAGAAGGTTATAGATTGACATTTGGCTATACTCAGTTCTAGACAGTTTTTGAGGCACCAGATTGAAAACCGATCAAGGTCTTCTTGAAAAAGGGCAGAGTCATGGGGGAGGAAATAGTTTTAAAAAATTTTGTGTCGTCAGCGTAAAGGGAGAGGGAGGAGTGTTTAATGACACTCTCAACATCGTTGATAGTAAGAATGAAGAGAAGAGGGCCAAGATGACTGCCTTGTGGAACTCCAGATGATTCCAGGAATGGAACAGAAAGAGGCTCAAAGCCGAAAGCAGACAATTTGAAGAAGGTCAATTGATGAGATATCTTATCAAACGCTTTAGTGAAATCAGTTGCGATAACATCGATTTCTTTGCCATTTTCTAAGGCTGAGAGAGCAAAAGACACGAATTCAACAAGATTTGTGGTAGTTGATCCACCTTTTAGAAAACCATGTTGTCGGGGTGAAATAAAAGGCTTCCATTCGAAGCTTAAGGCTTCGTATAAAATGCTTTCAAAGAGTTTGGGTAGATGGGAGAGTTTAGCAATGGGACGATAATTGGTAACTTCATGCTTAGATCCGTTTTTGTGTATCTGGATTATAAAATCTGGGGAAATTTTCCCTGTGTAAGGGAAAGACGAAAAAGGTAGGAAAGGAGTAGAGACAGGAGTAGAGACAGGTTTAAGAAACACGGCGGGGAGTCCATCTGGGCCAGGTACAAATTCATCTTCAAGATTCTGTAACTTTTCTTCAATAACTGCAGGATCGAAATTTTGAGTGAGAAAGGGACTAATTGAGAAATTTGGTAGATCATTGAAGTAAGAGGGATCTGGTACGAAGGAGTTGTTGGGAAATGATTGTTTGAAAAATGTAGTAAAAAATTTGGCGATTGTAGGAGGATCACTTGAAGGTTTGGTTTCAAAAGCGAGGGAGGAAGGATAACAATCAGTCTTACTTTGCAATTGACAAATTGAAAAAAGGACTTGAGGTCATTTATGAGATTGGCTTGCGCACTATTCAGGTAGCGCTGATAGAGACAGTTATAGAGTTCAATGAAATGAAGATATATCCTAAATAATTTGAATAGTAGAAAGAAGAGTGAGTGCGAGGGAATACCGCCCATAACTTGTTTCAGATGGAGTCCACTTCAGCTGAGGCAGATAATGATATCATCAAGCGAGTCTGATAAGTCGATCAAATTATCAATTGCTGCAATAGCAAGTTGGTAGGATTCGATAGGTTGCGCCGGAAGAATATAACAACACATAGCATACAAGCATCTACTAGTGAGGCTTATTTTAACCGACACAAAGTCGAGCTTAGGAAAAGATGAAGTGGCAACGAGAGAGGAGTCCAAGCTGTTGTGAATAGTCAGTAGGACACCTCGATAAGGAGATTCAATCAAGGGGTGGTGTCTGATCATCATCCCGAAAAATATTAAAAGAAAGAGGGAACAACTCCTTTTTTTTTATGTTGGGGTTAAGATTAGTTTCGGTCAGAGCGTAGATATCAAATGGGAGAGTATGAGATTGGCGGAAAACGGCATGGGTTTTAGAACGCAGTCCTCTTATGTTCTGGTAATAGAAGGTGAGAGGGAGGTATAAGGCAGAAAAGTCACAGCACAGATACCTGGAGACCGATCGATTAGCGGATTTCAGTTAAGGCTCGGATTGCAGCTGCATCAGCAGTAGAGAAACTCGATATAGAAGCCCAATATAGTGTGAAGAGGAAGGAAGGATGCGTAGTGTCAGACATGGCAAGTGTTCATACACCAACACCCTGGCTTTTAAAGCTGAAGAAGCAGCTAGCAGGAGTTCTAAACAACATCCAATCAAAAGTTTAGCTGGCAGTCTGCTAATGCTTAACAGATGGAGAGAATATTTTGCGTTAGCGTAAACTAATTTCCAACGAGCATGCCGCAAAAAAAAATCCCGAATTCGAACCGGACCTTCCAGCTACACAAACATTGTAGCCGCTATCAGATCCCTCGAAAGAAATAAAGTGGTAAGTATTGATGGTATCCCTGCCGAGATTTTTCAAGCGGCGTCAACTATGTCGGCAGAGTTACCTCAGATGGAGTAAGTAAAAGAGAGGAGTGTTCGTCATGCTTCCAAAGATGGACTATTTGATGGAATGTGGGAACTAGAGAGGAATAAGCATTTTCCTAGCCGTAGCGAAGATAATTCTAAAGCTGATTAGAGAGCATCTAGACTCTAGACTCAAAACTCGATGTCGAACATCCGGGATTATTGGATACTGTTTCGTAGATCACATCAATACCTTGCCAATCATCATTGAGCACTGCGTCGAATACAGGTCTCAGTTACATCTACTGTTCATTGACTTTGAAAATAGTTTCGACAGTTTGAACAGAGATGCTATCTGGATAGCCTTGAGTAGGAGAAGTATCCCGGGAAAACTTATAGATATTGTTAAGGTTACTTATGAGGATGTTAAGTGTCTCACGTTCTGCACAATAGCAAGGTGTCATATGATTTTGAAGTCCATAGTGGGGTACATCAGGGCAGTACGATTTCACAGCTGTTTTGCCTGTAGTCATCAGCGATGTACTTCGGGCAGCACTAACTGAACGAAACCAGGGGTTGAGGTGGACACAAAATGTGCAAACTGAGGCAAACAAAGTAAGGGCTTAATATATAATAAATAGGGAAAGCGCTGAGCATTTCAAACTCCGACACTCAACTCAACTTTTCCGGCCAATAGGTTGTAGGATTTTTTGGCTGATCGATATTACCAACGAACAGCTTTATCTTAGTACGAGTCATGACCCTATAGATGTCACCATACGGAGGAGAAAGTGTCCACACCGTACAGCGTGAAAACGGCCGTATTTTCAAATATGCCACGAGATAGAATCCACTTACCCACTTAGCCATAAGATCAGGGCAGCCTAAGCAAACATGCCGAAGAACAGTCGATGAGGAATCAAGACTACAGGGAAAGAGCTGGAGTGAGTTGGAACGCTTGCAGAAATCCGAACAAGATGGTGCACAGGCGTTGTTGATGCTCTATGCCCCTTGACGGGGGACAGGATTTAAGTAAGTAGTAAGTAACAATCTCCAATTGAAGATAGCAACACAACACATACATCACTTGTTCCGACAGGTTCATCCGACACCCATGACAGCGTATCGCCTTGTCTATGTAAATCCTATTTTGACATCAAAGGTCTCGGTGAGTTCTTTACCGAACTTGATGGAGCAGCGTGAATTCTCCATCGTCATCGTGCACAAACGGTCGAGCTTAGCAGGCATGCCAAAACTAGATATTTCTTTGTATAGCTCATCTTTATAGATGCTGTCATACTTTCATACTTACTTAGGCGGCGCTACAGTCCGGGGTGAACCTTGGCCTCAACTAATAAGCCTTTGCAATTAGCGCGGTCTTTAGCTAACCACCTCCAGTTGCGCACTCCAAGTTGGTTGAGGTCCCCTTCCACTTGCGCGCGCTACCTAAGGCGAGGCCTTCCTCTACTGCGTCGTCCCTCCGGATTAGAGTCGAAGATTCTGCGTGCTGGAGCGTTGGTGTTTATTCGCTCTACATGTCCCAGCCATCTCAAACGCCCAATACGTCGTTTTTTGTCCAGGTCGATGTCGCTGTACAGCTCGTAAAGTTTATCGTTGAATCGTGTCCTCCAGAACCCGTTAACGCATACGGGACCAAGGATATCTTCATCCGCTTTAGAAATGGTTCATGCTTCGGAACCATAGAGCAGGACTGGGATTACTAGGGTCTTATATATAGTTTCCTTGGTTGTTTGGGAGCGGGCCTTACTAAAGAGTTACCTTCTCATCCCAAAGAAGCAGTGATTGGCAAGCGAGATGTCGTTTTTAGATATGATAGCAGAGCCGAGGTGGACAAAGTCCCTTACTACATCAAAGTTATAGCTGTCGATTGTGACATTCTGCGAATTCATCGATGTTGAGTCTCCTTCCTTGTTGACAGCATATGTGACTTGAGTCGTTACCGTCCTTCATGCAGCAGCCTTCATCCAGCACAAGCGGATGAGTTTGGCAGAGATGCCAAAACTAGACATGGCTCTGTATAGCCCGTCTCTGTAGATGCTGGCATATGCGGATTTAAAATCGATAAAAAAGTGATGAGTATCGATCTGAACTTCTTACCTACCGGGCTTACCGGGCTTACCGGGCTTACCGGGCCTAAAACTGCTCTGATACTGCCACATCAAATCGTTGACAAATAGTATCAGGCGCTCCCACAGTACAGCAGACAAGATCTAATATGCGATGTTTAAGAGACTGATACCTCTATAGTCGAAGCAGTTTAGAGGGTCTCATTTCTTGTGGAGCGGGGAAACGCTACTAGCGTTCCATTCATCAGGCATACATTCATCCGACCAAATCTTGGAAATAAGTTGCTGTATGCTCTCTACTAAGTCATCTTCTGCTGCCTTAAATAGTTTGGCGGGTAGATCGTCCGGTGCGTGTACGCATAAAGGACTAATATTGGCAGATTTAGGATTTACAAGTTCAAGTTTACTACTAAGCAAAACATCGCTTAAGTTCGACAATTCGCTCTTCGATGAGTCGGTTTCACCTGCAATAGCTTCTCGAGGGAAGTTGAAAACTAACAGCTCATTTCCTTAGCATGTTCCCAAGATGGTAATAGTCATAACCCACTGACCATATTCTGTAACTCTTCTCCAGAAATCGCCAGTAAGGACAAGCACAAATCACACAAAAAACCATTAAATTCCACTGACAATGCTTGACGGATTAGGTGCACTTAGACTCGAACATTTACTCAACCGTAGGACGAGAACCAATTTATTGTTAGTTGTGCAGAACGTCCGAATGTCTTATAAGATTAAACTTAAAGATTCAACCAGCAATCAAAAAAAAAAGAAACACTCTACTTGACTCTGTCAACCCACGAGGGCGGTATCATTTTTTGATTACCCCAAACCACCATAAATTTTTGTCACTAGACTCTACAAATAACTCCGTCGTTGTCACAATCTTTTGAAGAGGATTTCCACATTCTCTCACCCTGTGCATACAGAATTCCAATCTCAGAGACGACATCATTAGTATGAGTCGAGAGAAACAAACTTTAATTATCTTTGTTGCTACGTCTAGCGGTGTGAGAACGGATATGTCTAGCTGTCACCGGCACAAGTCATCTTGTTTTTTTTTTTGTTTTTATTTCACAGAATTTTTCGAGCTCAATCTACCGCAAAGGTGAACATCCTTGCCTAGATGAAGAAAGTACACGCAAAAGTGGAATTTATAGTTTAGTCAACAACCGAAGCCAACAATCCAGGCCATATGCGAGAAGTCCTTGTAGCCGTCATACACATGAAGACCTAACGCTAACATGGAATGCACATCCGCATCCTTGCGTTTAATATTCATGGAATTTTAAACGTTCCGAGGCAAATAAACAATAATCTTTCTGTTGCATATCCAAATGGCGGCTGTAGTACGAGTATGTCCTATCAGTTGGAGCATAAGTGAGGTTAAACGCCTGCTGTAAAGCATCCGCTTGCGATTATGAATCCTTCAAGTCTTACGATTCACAGATTTCTGCAGCTGCATAATCCATGCACACCAGCTTGTGTTATCGCATACCTGCCGGTACATTATACAGATCAACTCTGCCAGCGGTGAAGGCATTTAAAGTTTTAATAGATTCTCCGAACTCGTAGAGTATCTCAACTCTAACGAGATTTTCCACCAAAAGAGCTATGACTGGAAGTGGAGCCAAAGCTGTAGCTAGCACAGGAATAAGAGTGAGAAAATGAACCACATGAAACCACTGGTCCCCCCCTCGTATGATGGCATAGTAAGTGTACGCGCAAAAAACCTCAGGACGATAGAAATATTTTTGGTAACACGATAAGCTACAGCGCGCCAATACCGCAAACTCCGCTGACTTTGGAATCGCCCCAAAGCTGACGCTGCTGTGGCAAACGATGCCACTGGAAAACTTTTCGCATTATTTAAGGTACAACAATTAATGAACTTATTCGAGAGTACTTTGTTGGAAGCTTGCTTTGATTGTGTACCTGGATACGGGATTCTAGATGTGCTTCATGTTCAAGTACCACCAGGGAGGCTGAGTTGGAGCCAAAGTGACAGCGGGAATGGGATACTATTCCGATGAGAGAGGTGGTATCATTTCGGGTATCAGAAACAGAACTTTGAAGTAATTATTCATTTCAAGTGGCGAATAGATCTGATGTGGCGTTGTTGTGTTGTTATGGCGCTGGGGTGGGGATCTAAATTGGTGAATGTGAAACCACTGTCAAAGGCAAAAGTATCGGTATCGGCGAAAACACGTAGACGAATAATTAGAGGCTTTTCTAGAATTTCAAAGAATAGTAGACGCTTTTGTCTCTACCTAACAATGTATCTAACTGATTAATGGAGCGGCGTGGTTGATGTTAGATGAAAGTTTTGACAATTTTCAAGGGCCTTGGATTACGCCGAAGGATTATGGAGTAGGTGAATTGTTTTTTTCTGTTTCAACGACTTGAATTACAATAGTTTTGAAATGAAACAATCTATTAGTTTTTACAAACAATCTTCACAAGTACTCGTAATAAAAGTTTACTAACTACACAAGCATTCTATATAGAGCACAACTGTTTTGGAAATTGTTGAAGGAAACCCTTATTGTAATTTTCCATCTTGATTTGTTCGTTTGGAATGAATTTTCACAACTAAGTTTGCATCAAATACTCGTAGGTGCATATTTCAACTTGAAATGTGGGAGATACTTTCCTCTTCGTACAAAGTCCGTTCTAAAGTCAACAGGACTATCTAGAAATAGGTATTTCTAGTGAGGCTATCTATTGCTAATTACATGCGTCGGAAAGGTAGATCCTTCACTGATGTACTGTCAAAATTTCATGACATTTGGACGAATAGAAGCGAATTGAAAGGGGTCTCTTGCGATATCAGAAATAACTTATGAAATTTGGCCATCTTTGGACAGCAGGACTACCACTAGCTGTGAGAAGCACAGTTAGGCATCTTGGTAACTGGCTTGATAAGTATTTATATTTTGATAAACATATGGATAGGTGCCTGGCTGGGGCCAAGAAGGCTTTAGCTTTGACAAGAAAATTGTTTCAAGGCAGTCACCTTGATTCCAGGGTGAAAGTCATATGCTACGTGGCCCTAATCAGGCCAATTATCGCTTACGGTTGCCCGGTGTGGCTTAATGTAGGGCCGTCTTACATGGAAATGATTCGTGTGTTTGTGAGACTGAGTACATAAAATATTATTTCAACAAAGTCCTTTAGAAGGGAGCCGGACTAAATAGAATTGACAATTTTGTAATTAAGGTGATTCGAAGGCACGTCGCAAGAGCAATGACCAGCGATAATAGCATGATCTTTGGGGCATATTACCCCAATATAATGCACCACGAGTGTACATTTCAATCTGGCTTTATCCCGCCTGAAGTATTTCTCCATATTGACGCAAAAGATTAGTGCAAAGTAGGGATGGTATTCTGGTATTATACCACTGCTACAGCGGCTCATCTACGACGGGTACATCGTCAGTGCTCAGGAGCTCTTCCGTTTTAACCCTGCAATCGCGGACAGGAATAGGATCGATGCCAAAAAGCAGTACTCCAAATAATGGTGGCTTAAAGAAGGGTAGAGATTCGATACGCTCTCCTAAGCTCCTCCTAGGTTTAAGTGGACTAGGATTAGCTAGGGGGTTTTGGTGGAGAGGCTCGTTATCACGTAGGCGTGCCTCCGAGAGTTGACTGACGCTCGACGGTCTCGCTCAAGTTTCGGAGCTGCATGTGGACTATGATGACGAATGCCAGGCGCCCGAAAACGCAATCGAGATGGTGGCGACCCGGAGCAAAATCAAATGAGTGCTCGCCACTTGGATTATAGTTAAGTCAAATTGAGAAGCATAGGTAGGTTAAGTAGATAGGTAGCCTAAGTAAAATTGAAAAAGTATAAAACATATAGAGAATCGTATATGTAAGTAACAGATGCCGCAAAATTAATCACCCTATCGGAAGATGGTATACTTTTTGCAAATTGCGTCGTACGTCCATCATATTTGACATTTGTAAACTAGACACCTGCAGTATACAAACAAACAATGGAGTGCAGTACTAATCAAGAGCGTGGAATAATTATGCCGATGTTTTTGACCAATAATCGGACGGTGGTGTTAGCGCAGCGTGAATTTCGAAGTCGGTTTCCTAATCGTGTCGCGCCAACTGGGCAAACATTCCAGCACTTAGCTACTCGACTCGAACAGAGTGAAACCACAGGAAACCATGTACGGCGTGGCCGCTACCGGACTGGTCGTTTGGCCGATGTCGCTGAGAACGAAGAAACATCAACCAGACGACCGGCCACGCAATTAGGCATCACCAGATGGATCCTACAGCGAATTTTAGTGAAAGACTTACATATATTCCCGTACAAAGTGCAAACAGTGCATCAGTTAATACCTCCTGACCGTCAGTTGCGTGTGAATTACTGTGAAGCCATCCTCAATCTCGACAACAAAGAGGACTATTTTTTGGCGAGAATCATCATGAGCGACGAGGCGCATTTCCACTTAAGCGGTTACGGCAATAAGCAAAATCTTCGTTTCTGGGGCACTGTAAATCCGCATGTGGTGCGGCGTTCACGCAGGAGGACTAATTGGGCCACTCTTACTCTTACTCACTCTTACTGGCGCACGCTACACGACTATGTTAAACGACTTCTTACTACCGGAATTGGATGTGCAGGGCTTGGTGAACATGTGGTTTCAACAAGACGGTGCAACCGCACACAGAGCACTAGACAAACTTAAGGTCGAAGGGCATCAGTTGTAGTTATGTCGTTAAGTTTAGAGCGCTCGCTAAGAGCCACCGAGCCAAAACCCAAAAAATCTCGTTTAGTGAAGTCAAAAGTGAAGACAGTGTTGATTTGCTTTTACGATTCCGAGGGCATTGTCCACAAAGAGTTTCTTTCACCGGGCCAAACAGTTTATCCTGGTGTTTTGAAGCATTTGGTGCATCGTATTTGCTGTATTCGGCCAGAATATCGTGCAGAAGTTGGTATTTGTTGCACGATAATGCGCCATCTCATCGATTGACACTTATGACCGATTCGTTGGCTAAAAATCGTATTTTAAGTGTCAACCCCTCCACGTATTCACCTAATTCGCTGCCGTGCGACTTTTGCTTTTTCGAAAATATACGTTTGCCTATGAAAGCGAAGCGTTTTGTGAACGTAAAAGCCCTTCAAAAGGCTTGTACCCATATCCAGAAGGGCATCCCGGCCGATGATCTAAAACACTCATTCGGCATGCTTTTAGACCGTGCAAATCGCTGTATTGAGTCGGAAGGGGCATAAATAGGTTTTGCCAAAAACACTTTTTGTTATTCTTATTTTTGAAAAATTATGTTTACTTTGAGCCGCACTTGTATAGTACATTGCATGTCAGAATAAATGGAAATAATTTTGCCAGGCTTGAGATTCATTGCTTCTTTGTCCACTTGAATACCAAAAAGGAATCTCAGCCCTTTCTAGACTCTGCTGTCATATAAAATTCACCCTTTCTGGTAGACCCTGATCCACTTAAATTATAAAGAGTAATAAATTCAGAAACTTAAAATTTTTAATATGATCCTGTACCAACACGAAGTCCTGAGCTATACTAATGGAATCAGCCATTTAGCTTACCTAAAAAAAGAAGTAAGCAATTAAGGACTAGAATCAATCCTCGCACGAGGAAGGGCTTGCAATTAGATTTGACTCAGTAGACGATGGTCATAATCGACATGCAAATCGATAAAAGGTGATTCGTATCTATGTCAAATTTTGGAGTCTTTTTTCCTAAGAGTTTAGTATGAAGAATTTGTAACCCGAGAATCTTTTTAAACCGCACTTATGAAGACCAATCAGTGTGATTTTGAAAGCCTTAAACCGTTCAGCTATCTTCTAAACGTTGTTTTGGACTTTAAGTGTAAAACCAAAATATCTATCATCAACATTTCCTGACTAGCAAATCTGACAATTGACATCTATTTCGTCCCGAAATGCAAATAGTTTTGGGTGCCTGAATTGGGTCATAAACGAAACGAGGGGCGGTTCAAACTGCACAAAGTATCTGCAGTATCTCGAGAAAGAAAAATACGCTTAAATTCAAGTGCTTCTTAACACGGTAGTCATTCGCCTGGCGTTAGCAAACACACCAAAGTGTTAAAAAATCCACGAGATATGAAAATGCTAGTGACGAAATCGGAAATGTTTTTGTTGATGTACAAGAAAGTTTGTTGGAATATTTCTAAAAAGTAATCCACAACCATTTCATCGACTTTATGGTTGCATTTGACTCTATAATATATCTTTTGAAACGAGCTGCATGAAGGCAATGCTAGTTTTGATAATTCTGCCAAATTCCGACGGCTTTCTAAGATCGTAATTAATTAGCTAAGCCCCGGATCGCTACGTATAGCTTCATAATTGTGCTTAACACTGGGTGTACCAAATTAAACTGACTATTTTGAAAGATGTGTAACTTTCATAGCGTTTAAAGTTTAATTGTTTTGAATTGGCTATTGATAAGCTAAGTTTGGTTTGAAATTTCAATATAAATAGACTTGCGCTAATTTATTTCGAAAATTTTAATAAACTTCGACAAATTTATCGTGTGCTACGTCCATATTACGTTTCCTACACGTACTCGTCCACACAAGAAAGTAATTCGCATGTCCATGGATAGTTTTCGCACCATGAAAAATCTAACTGATAATACGCATCCGCAGAGGCGTAGCACAATGTAACTGGTGAGCGTAGTATTAAAGCTAAATACAGGCGGTTGCCAGATTTGATAATATTGTCAGGTCTACAAATGCTCTGACAGTGAGCTGACAATAATCATCTACCCTAAAATGCTAAACGAGAGACTAGGCGATCCAGAAATTCAGCACTCAAAAATTCGGTTGTGGCTCGTGTGGTATGCGCTGTTGCTTCATCCTGTTGGCATCACATGTTCTTCAGTCCCAAATCATCCAATTGAAGAAGGAGAAAGTCGTTGAGCATGGCACTGTAGCGCTCGCCATCCACAATACTCGTTTGACCCGCGGCATTTTCATGCTCAACCACAGCTGCGATATTCTCAGCAGAACGGCTGCTCCGGGCCTTGTCAGATCTGGAAGTATCTCGTGTTATCCCATACTCTTCTAGACGAGCGGCTAAGCATCGTGACAATTATTCCGCATTCTTTAGGAATACAGCGATCCATACCTTATTAACGTGTCTTTACTTCAAAAATGTCAAAGTTGAATTGACATTTGCCGTCATTTGCAAAAATTATAGCATCTTCCGATGTGCAGCGTTGTGTGCCGCCTTGTAGAATAGAGTCGTCGATCCCAAATGCACGTATATTCGACAAAAGAGCCTGATGCCAAATTCTGTCAAATGCCTTAGAAATATCAAGTGCAACTAACTTGCTTTCGCCTGATTGATGTACGCTTTGGTTCCACTTTTCGGTGAGACATGCCATCAAATCAACATTGGACCTGTTGCTACGAAAACCATATTGCCGGTCATTGAGATGTTTTCGTGTTTCGAGATATTTCATGAGCTGGCGGTTTATCAGCGTTTCCATGACCTTAGAAAGAAGGCACGTAACTGCGATGGGTCTGCAGTAGGAATGAGTCCTAAAGAGTTGGATATGTGAAAAAGCTTACACAGTGGTTATGCCAGCGTGGAAGAACGCCTCTTCAGAAGAATGGAAAATATACCACCTGGACCAGCGGATTTGTGTTTATTAAGATCTTTACGTACACTTGCTACTTACGTGTGCGAGTGTGGATTCGTCTTATTGAAATTCGACGCACTCAAGTGTAGGCGTATTCAGCAAAGAGATTGGCCTCACCCAAAGAACTGACAGCTCGAATGTCATTATAAATGATCGCTGGGATGGAGGATGAGGTAGAAATTCTAAAATTTATGGCGAACGACCAAAAATGTTTACTACCTTTGGGACATTGTAGAATTTGTTGCCTCAATTTTTGGTCGCATTGAAATTTCACGCGTTTGGGTAAGACGTTGCAGTCATTCCTGGCCCGTTTAAACTTTTTTCGGTTTTCCCCTGTTGGGTTGGTCTTGAAAGACCAACAGCTCGAGTCGTATCATGCCTTTTCGTTTGGTGTGATACCTACTCATCATCCGATGAGGGATAACGAATCTCATTCTAATAGTGTATCTGATCATATGAGCAGCGGCATCCACGTCGTTACCGAGGAAACCTAACGAGTAGTTAAAATTCCTAAAGAAGCTGTTAAGTCCGCTCCAATTGGCTTTCTCGTATTGCCATACGGTTCTATTTGGAATCTTTTCTCTAACTGCGTGGTCGGTGTATGAGAAGTTAGCTAATACGACACACAGTACTGATCAGGATGAAAAGTTAAAAACAAGTCCGGGGTGTTGGTGGAATGACTATCAACGTCTGGTATTCGTGTGGGTTCATTTACAGGCAGGGTTAAGTTATTTTCCGCAACGAAGATCTCAACACACCGTCCTTCGGGTGATGTCTGTCTGGAATGTCGAAGCCACCCAGAATTGCGTATATTGAAATCGCCCGTAATAACGATTTCAATATGAGGATATAGGGATACAACTCTTTACATGGAGTCAGACAGCAGATTAAGCTCTTGCTGTCCAGTTTAAGACTTCAGTAAATAGAGCAATAGAAGTTAATTTCCTTACGGAGATGGAATTTTAACCACATGAAATTGAATTCCGGGTTGGATCAGAGACCACATTGTTGTGGAGTTTCGTTAGCTACATCACTACGCACGTAAGGCAGTAAAAAAATGAAGCGTAACCATGCAGTTGGATCGAATCACATGCCCTTGCATATGTGCACGCAATCGGGAAACTTGGGCTTATGCAATATAAGTTGGAGTATACCAAAGTAGTGTACGAAATTCATTGCTTTTTATTGTCATGCAGGATTTGCGTACAGCACATAAGAGTCTCAAGCTACATTTCTTCCTTTTTCCAATGATAGCACTCTCATAAGCACCTACGTGGCAGCCCTTCAGTCAACTGCGTTAATGACAGGATAAAGGCGCTATTTAGTAATAGGTTACGAATCAGTCGTGCTAAGACCGATCTGCATTTTAAAAGACCAGAACACCCAACTCCTGCCAATGCTTTGTGACAGAAAATTGTCGCTTAGTTCGTTAAACGCGACATTCGTCTAGCTTTAGCTTTCGCATCACACTATTGGACGAGTATACAAAAAATGACCGCGATGAATATGAAAATGCTACGGGTGCCAACGGATGTAACTCAGCGTGATCTAATAATTTGTAGAAGTCTGATTGTGGACAAACTCTAGGCTGAGTAAGTCAGCTGGTGGTACTTTCAATATGACACTGATCCCAAGCCAGCTTGTCAAAGTTGGTCTTATCATGGCTGAGTCATCATCACATATCGGTGCTACTCATCAAATACTCGGAATAACATCATCAATGATTCCTTTCCATTTCAATTACATTAACATCTTACAATCCCACCTCTTACCTTGAAAAGACCACGGTAATGAAAGGCAGACATCAAAATAAGAAATATGTCCTCGCATAATTATTGTATTAGCTCTGTTACAATCCTGAACAACAGATCAATAACTCAAGAGTTTCTTGAGAGGGGTCTGTCTCACAACGTAAGAACCCATTATCCATTTCCAAAATAAAACTCAAGTTTAATCGCAATATACGACCTACAACCTTATCATGCCCCAGCTCAACTGAAAGTTAAAAAAAAAAAAATCCTGTACTCGTACATACTCGCAACCTTTTCTCCTCGAAAATGTCAGAATAATTGCAAAATGCCTCTCACAAGACCGCTCGAATGTCAAATCAATTTGTCTCTCGGCAATTTTCCTGTCACTTACTGTTGACTGACTTTTGTAGAAAAAAAAAAAAAAAAAGAAAAAAAACCAACTTAACTGAAGAGCAGTTTCATTTCGAAAGCTTTCACCAAAACACGCATTTAAAATTCATCAATCAGAAAAAACGAAAACCCTGACATCAGTCCCAGAATATAAAATGCACGTAATATATCCTGCCAGTTATATGGTATAGCCCTCCTTCAAAAATTTCAGATTCAGGATACACATAATCGACGAACGATGACCTACAATATTTCTAGTCTCGAATTACAAACCATTTAAGGAGAATAAATCAAATGTAATCGAGGGTTCCAGAACAAACACTGATTCACTCGAATGTTTAGCAAAAATAAATGTCCCGAGAAGGGCCTTTTGTCCTCTTCGATAAAAATCCTGCAACAGGACATTTGTTTCGTTTCATATCTAAAAGTTTTGGATAAGAAAAATCGAGAGCACGACTTTGACTTGGATTGGTCCCGAATAAATATCGACGACTCCTTCCTACAAATAAATTGAGTTGAAAGACTTCCCTTTGACCTGGGTGTGTGTGTTTATATGTAATAAATAAGCTCTAAGGATTTGCTGTAGTCATATCTCGGTATTTTGAATCTTTGGAAGCTGCACACAGAACCAAGGAAATTTTAATTAGATTTACACTCATTGTCAGGTTGTAGTTGGAATAGTACGAGTAGTAATCCTCCGTTCTGATCATAAAGGTAGCCTGGGCGTGTGTCCAATACAAAGAATTGCTTTCTCTGGATGCCACTTGTCGTTGCTTTTGGTATTAACAGAGAGCAAGTTTTCTTTTACAATTACATAGGTGACGTGTACCAATATGTTTCTATTGTTTTCAAAAAAAATGAAAAATAGTAGTGATCGGCGTGCGAGCCCTTGCCGATTATTGATCTGAAATGTTCATCATCATCATGGCCGATGTTGTTGAGTATCGGTGATCTAAAGATGCGTCGATATTATAGACGCCTAGTGAGTAGTGTTTGCCAATAGGTGATCAGAGCCAGCTGAAATGCAGACTGAAATCTTGTAGTACTATGGTTGAGTACATGCCATGCTAAGAGTTTAGAGGAATTGCTTACCGGGCCAGTGGTCATTATTCAACCCTGCTTCGCAATTAGATATTTAAGAGATCTTGCTATTCGGAGTTGTAACGCATTAGTTAATATCACCAGCTTCTACGTCAGAGATTGTGCGTTAAACTATTTGGCCGTTCACCGAAAAAACAGAAAATAATTTTTTGACATCGCATTCCTTCCAACGAGCAGTGGCAAATTTCTGAAAATGAAAACTTCTGCCAAAGTGAAGAATATGCCGCGCAGGCGCACTACGTGTTGAATTTCTCCTTGCATGTTCTTTTTCTCAGTCTTTCGTAGTATTATGGATGTTCCGAGGGGTAAACATTGACTCGGACCACTACTCTGATGTAGCCAAGGTACGGTGCTGGATATCTCTAACATGGCAAGCGCAAGCAAGTGTTATGAGGAATGATGTTGGACGACTATAATCGCAAGACATTGCCAAATTCTTTTCCAATCGAAGCTCCTTTAATTTCTTAAGAGGTCCTATGCCGCCAGCATCAAGCATTCAAGCTTACTGGCAACATTGCCAAAAAGCCAGCAGAGATGCCGCTGGGATCACTCGGACACTACAACGAAAGCTCTGGTTTGACGACGAGTGCCGATAAGCACATGCAGCAAAGCAAGAGGCATGCAAAGTGGCGGTATATAGACGGACTAGAGCTCCGCGCCAGCTATACGAGCAGAAGAGGAGAAACGAGCATATGAGAGATGCCACTCCAGGAATGAGATTCGGAACTTTTACCAAAAGGTAAAAAAAAACATGCCACGGACACAAACCCTGAATCGAAGCCTGTAGAGACGAACAAAGGAACATCGTAGTAGAGTTGCTGTTGATGTTGAGGATTTGGAGAGAGCATTTCTGTAGACGGTATAACTGCCAAATACCGCTGTCACGCAGAATGAACCTTTCAAGCTGAGAGAACTGAAGATAGTCATTTGAAATCAAAAGTCGAACAAATCTGCTAGAGCGGACGGCCTGACCGCCGGCCTCTTCAAAGCGGCAGGCGATGACTTGGTAAGGAACATACACCAACTCATCCGTAAAACATGGTCGGACGAAAGTATGCCAGATGAATGGAACTTCAGCATTTGGAGTGCGCCAACTACAGAGGCATCAGCCTTCTTAACATCGCCCACAAGATCCTCTCTGTCATATTGTATGAACCCCTCTATATCGATACACACCATCGATTTTAAGGCCGCGGATGCCAGTATCTGTAGAGACGTGGTATATAGAACAATGTCTAGTTTTCTCCGACATCTCCGCCAAATTCATCCACTTGTGCAGAATCACGATACAGAATGCACGCTGCTCCATCAAGATCGGTAAATAACTCACTGACACCTTTAATGTCAAAAAAGTATTTATACCGCTATCATGCGATCTTTTTAACATCATTCATGAAGGAATGGTGGTTGCACCATTCTCACGCGCGAATATAAAAGGCACTATCTTTAGAAGAGCGATGATATTGACATAATAGGATGAAAGTAGCTTGACGTCAGTGGCACTTTCCGAATATTGAGACGGAAGCGGGAATGATGGTTTTAACGGCAAAGGAGGGATAGACCAATTATATGCTGTCAAAAAGAGAGGACACCCCCGACAGATATAACTTGAGGTAGTTAAGGATTTTGTCCACCTAGGCTCCGCTATCAATTCAGACAACGACACCGGTCTCGGGTGCTGAGATCAAACGAAGAATAATTCTTGTCAATCATTGCTTCTTTGGGGTACTCGTAAAAAAGCAATTGACTTGCGAAGCCCTCTCTAAGACCCTAATAATCCCAGCTCAGCTCTATGGCGCTGGGGTATGGACTTTATCAAAAATGGATGAGATAACTCTTGGCTGTTTTGAAAGGAAAATTCGTCGGGTGACTTTCGGTCCCGTCCGTCTAAGCGGTGAGTGGAGGAAGAGATACAACGACACACTGCACGGGCTAGACAGTGACATCTGGAAGAGTGCAGGTCGAATCCGCCCTCGGTGGACAACGCAGTACAGGAATGCAGCGACTGAAGTGTCACACGCAAGTGGAAGGGGACCTCAACCAACTTAGCGTGCGAAACTGGATGCAGCTAGATAAAGATCGAGCTGGCTAGAGGCGCTTGATGGTTGAGGCCCAGGTCCACCCCGAACTGTAGCGCCACATTAAGTAAGAAAGTATGTCTACAGTATCAACACCGGGTACCTGTCGCCTGATTCGAGTGTACTCTTTGCAGGAAGCGTTTTATGTCCAGCGTACTTTGCGTAGTGCCAGTAGGTAGGTCTTTCCTGTTGAGAAACAGCGAAGAAAGTCGTTCAACATTCATTTGATCATATTCAGTAAAGATCATATAAAATCCAACTATTAACTGCAGCCCTAACCTAGGAAACATATAGTCCTAATGCAGGTTCAGATCCTGAAAAATCATCCTCTCAGGCTGAAAAGAAGAACTAAGAGTGTCCAAAAGACTACCGGACGCAAGCAGTGTCTTCCAATCGGAGGTCCTGGCTGTCGTTAGGGTTGCTGAGCTAATGCTGGTGAGATCGGTATCCGGAAGTGATATCACTATCGCTATCGATAGCCAGGCCGCACTTATGTCAATGGAATCGACTAACATCAATTCTGCTACAGTCAGGGGCTGTCGCACAGTGCTCAAATCATTATGCAATCAGAGTCCGGTAACACTGTGCTGGGTGCCAGGATACTGCGGTATAGAGGGAAATGAACAAGCGGAAGAGCTTGCAAAAAGGCGATGGGAGGCTACTCGATAATAGTGAGGTTGCTAACATTACACAACATAAAGACAGCCAACCTAAAGTCATGAAGGACACTGAGTATCCAAGGTTCTCTGGCCACTTTTTGACGGTAAAAGATCTAGGGAGTGTTTTGACTGATCCGATGTATTTTCAGCCTATGATTTGGCTTGGAAGTTTATCAGTGATTTCATTTCCCGTGATCCCATTGTGAAACCTAAACAAGACTCAATAATTTCTCCCTCCGACCGCTTTCAGAGAAGTCCTGCATTCTCACACTAGCTTGGAAGTCATGAGAGAGTTCAGCAAGGTTTACGCGAAGCTTGGTTATTGCGACATGTTCCAATACTTCGCCCTCTCCAACCGATTCTTCATGATGTAGTTCATTGCCATCAGTATTGGGCATATCTTCGCTTAGAGGATAGATGCAAGTTTTCCTAACTACGAGCAAAATCTAACGTTATCGTTCCATGGAAGACGCCAGAGCTTCGATTTCGATTTCTTATTTCCGCAGCAATTGGGGTTCTGGTGTTGTTCCATCAGATAGCTTGTCAATAATATCAGACTCAAAAGTGTGTCGGTGCGCAAGTTAACCAAAACTCCAGTGCGTGTCGTACGGAAGACAACTTCTTCTGAACGGAAGATGACTCTGAAGAGGGATACTCATCAGTGCATCAAGAATAGAGACAGGCGTGCTAGAGAAGTTTCATGCATCCAAGGCCGACAATTATAGGAACCCATATATAGGGCAAACTTGGTCTTAGTACTATTAAGAGCGTTAAGCAGTAAGTCAACCAACATGCACAGTAGCGGTGGAGACAGTACACTTCTTTGCAGGCATCCACTGTTTAGCCCCGCTGTCACATATTGCATCCGCAAACAGCGGATTGTCTTTTTCCACAAAGCAAGTGATTCGTATACGCCACGTTGTCTGGTCGAGTTATTTATGCCCAGCACGTATTATCTTCCAGTCGAGTGCGCTTTGAATACTGCCTATCAGATTTTGGAGCGGAGTCCTGCAGGACATTTTCCGTTGCATTCGGAAAGTAGTTTAGCGCACATGAGGCTTGACGATTCTTTTCATGCTCTTCAACATGAAGAAAGTCAGACTTATAGATCTGAAACTCTTGCCCCGTAGTAGCCATTTTTTTCGGATTTTCGACAGCTTAACTCTTTGATAGTGCAGCGATTTTTTGAAGAAGAAAATTTCTGTGCATCCTGCACCATCGGACGAGTTTGGCAGGGATGCCAAAACTAGACCTGACTCTGTATAGTTCATCTCTGTAGATGCTGTCATATGCGGCTTTAAAATCGATGAAAAGGTGGTGAGTGTCGATCTGAACTTCTCGGGTTTTACCCAGGATCTGCCGAAGTGGGAATATTTGGTCAATGGTAGACCTATCGGTCCTAAAATCCTACTGCTAGGGGCCAATCAGTTCGTTGACATATAGTTTCAGGAGCTCGAACAATACCGCAGACAAAATCTTATATGCGAAGTTTGGAAGATTGATACGAGTACCTCTAGAGTTGGCGCAGTTTAGAGGGTGTCCTTTCTGGAGAACCGGGCAAACAATGCTGAGGTTCCATTCATCAGGCATACATTCATCCATTCAAATCTTGGAAATAAGTTGGTATATGCTCTCTACCAAGTTATCTCCTGCTGCTTTAAATAGTTCGGCGGGTAGACTGTCCGGTCCGGCAGCCTTGTTCGTCTTCAGTTTAGATATTGGTATCCTCACTTAATTATGGTCGGATAGGCGGAATTCTTGACATACGTCGTCAATATTGAATAGTTCGCTCTGCCTGACAGCGGAATTTATGTCGTCTTCGCCGTTTAGCAGTCTGCAGAAATGATTTTTCCATATCCTCAGCAGTAAATGTGATTCTACTACAAAGGTTTCCTTGTTCATCTCTACAGGTTTCCGTTCGGGTCTTATTACCCCGACACGTTCTTTTTACCTTTTGCTAAAACCTCCAAATATTATTCTTGGAGTAGCACCTTTCTATTTCCCCGATCGCGCGCTTCTCATGCTCTTTCTTTTTTCTCCGGAAAGCCGATGTTCCTTCCTCCTCTTTTGCTCGTAGAGCTCACGAGTCGTTCTCATTCTTTTGTGCAGCGCCGCTTTATGGGCGGCATGTCGTTTTGCTGCATGTACTTGCCGGCACTCTTCATCAAACCAGGCGTTTCGTAGTGGTGGGCGGATGAAACCCAGCATATCAGTTGCGACTTTTCTGATGACTTCTCGGTGTCTAGGTCACTGGTCTTCAGCACTTGATGGTGGCTGCAAAGGACTTTTCGAGAGGTTAAGGGATACGCGATCGGCAAAGATTCTGGCAGCTTGTTGCGATTGCAACCGTTCAACTTTGAATCTTCTTATAGTATTTCCCCGTTGTTGTGGCGTCTGAGATATCCGTATACGTACCTTGGCTGCAACTAGGTAGTGGTCCGAGTCCATATTAGCCGCTCGGAATGTTCGGACATCTAAAATACTTGAGAAGTGCTTTGCGTCGATTGCAGCATTATCAGTTTGGTTGACAATTTGCTGATCTGGTGTCTGCTATGTTTCCTTGTAAATATTGAGGTGGGGAAACCGTGTGCTTGCTAGAGGAACGTTACGTTCCGCAGCGAAATCGATTAGCCTAAGTATGTTTCTAGACGTGGTGTCGTGTAGGATATGTTTTCCGATTGTGCTACCAAAGATGTCCTCCCTTAGAATTTTGGCATTAAAGTCGCCTAGGACGATTTTAACGTCATACATCGGACATAGCTCGTATGTTTAATCGAGGAGATCGTAGAAACTATCTTTGGTAGCATCGTCCATTTCCTCTGTTGGGGCGTAAGCGCATATGAGGCTGATGTTAGCGAATTCACCTTTGATACAGTTTGTTATAAGGCATTCACTCACGTGTCGAATGTTCAAGACTTATGGACTAAGTCTGGCGCTTACAATAATTAGGCATCCAAATAGATCGTAGTAAACATCACAGTTTTTCATCTTTCTTTTGTCCGGCCCATCCCACCGCAATTTCTGGATGGCGGTGATATCTGCTTAATAGCAGTCTAGGGCCCCCGATAATTGTTCGATTGCACGCGGCCTGTTCAAGGTCCGAACATTCCACGTACAGATCCGAAAGTTGTTGTTCTTTGTTCGTTTTGCAGGGTGATCAACAGTGTATCCGTTTTTATCCGAGGCTATAGGTCGCTTCATAACAATCACTTTTTTACGTGGTTGGGCAGTTAACCCCACGCAAAATCTCTAACCTGGAGGGCCAGGCCCTTTTTGGGACCTCTAGGACAAAAGGAGCCGCACCAAATTCCGGAGCCAGTAACTCGCTTCGGGTATGTGAGCGCTGCTGTTGGGCGTAATTAAGTGCTCTTATGCCACCAACTGTTTTTCAACACCCTAACTAAGTGTTGGAGATCCCTATAGACTTGGTATTGAAGTACTTTGAAGCAGCTGATATAGAGATAACTCTAGTTCGACCTAACTGGAACTCTGAACGCCACTGTTGATTCTATCCTTAGAATTCGTCCACTGCCGCCCCTCTTGTCAGCTGCCACCAACAACCTTCCACAAGGGTTGGTTACCCCATCTCCAGTCGATGTACTAGGCACCAAGTAGTCACCACGTGGAAGTGCGAGGTATGAGCTGCTGGTTTGAGGCTAAAGTGAGAACGCTTGTACCACCGCCTGTGCTTGTCATTGCTCCATAAAAAAAACATCTACGCTCATCTTTAAGGAACAATTTAAAACGAAAAGGATAAGACAAACCCCAGTGCACTAGCTGGTCCTTAGATGAAATCAGCATAGCTTCTAATGTGATGCATAAATAGAATTTACCCGTTAGTTACTCGTAGATACTTTTTAAAAACACGTTTGCAGTGGCATCACTGCCCAGACGGCACTCGTTCAAGTCGTAAAATAAAAATAAATTCCTCAAACACTGGAACAAGATGTTTTGCATGGTCTCGGTGCTTATCCGAAATCCTTGTTGCTTACCATGACCATGGCCACTTGTGACAATGATAAATGGCAATACTTGCGTGAAACTATTAAAATACGATTTGACTTGGTCGCCAAAATTTACACTATCAACAGGGTGTCGTCGGTTGTGGCATTGCCTGCATAGAAATTTTCAAATTGAGAGAATTTGGAATGGGATATGTTCCAGTAGACCACAGTTGGACAGCAAACATTCCAAGATCATCACCGAAGGATTTATGGGAGACTTGACGGTAAATGCTTGTATCTGCATGTAGTACGGATTTCCGATAAGCCAACACTGCTGTATCTGAGTGTTCGGTGTTCAGTATACGCTACTGCTGCTGCTACTGCTGCTGTATTGCACTCTGGCCTGGTTCGCATAAATTCTGGAACATGACAAGCCAACTGAGGGTGGACTTGAGTTGAGATTAGTTGCCTAGTATGTCTGTACAACTCTGACCTAATGTAAGTGCATTAATTATACGAAAAGTTCAAGTAACTGCCAACAAAATTAACCACAAATGGATATTCGAGTTGTGAGCGTGTAACATGATTTTTGGATTAAAGCTCTCTGTTGTTGGTACTGTTGGCTGCTGTTGGTTTAAATGACAGTAGATTTGGTACTGCGGTCGGCATATCAGGGTATGAAGTCAGATAAATGATACGAATAGAGGCAAAGCAAATGGATTATAAATAGACTTGAACAATCTTTTAGAGATTGCTGAAGATGATTTAACAATGATGAGAATGGTGATGGTCATGATGATGGTGATGATGACGATTTCAATCGAATGAGTTTCTGTTTTCAATTATTGTTCGTTAGTTCTGAAATTGTTTAAGGTAAGCCCTGAAGCTTAGTACGAAATAGGTTTTGGGTTATCAGAATGCATAAGCTGAAACACATGTTTATTAATCTCAATGCGATATAAGACCAATGTATCTCGGTATGTCTCTTAATTCTCATTTGACGTAAGGAAAAAGAACATAAAACACTTACAATTTTGATTCAAGATCTTCTTAAAATAATCGGCTCAATTTTTTTTTGTTTGTTTTCTCCATAAAACCGATGGTTTATACTCTTTAAGGGTAGGCTATCAGGAATCACTCAAATGTCTATTTAATTCCCCGAATCCAAGTAGTATTATCCCATAGATCCTTTTAAGTATGCGGAAATGCTGCTTTCGAACGAGGATGTAGGGGTGGTTCTTATGGTTAACTTGAATGTAAATTTAACCATATATCTAAGACAGATTAGACATTGTCAAGACTACTAAGAGAATACTAGATTTATTTTGTTATGAATTCTGAGGATAATAGTCAAAATGATAATTCCGTTGAGCCTACACACACATATGTTCTCATTTATATCTGCGATTAAATGGAACATCTTTTGCAAACGGCTTAAACCAGATCCATGTATTACAGAATCCATATGAGCTCGGGCTTTCACAGACAGTACAGAATCAAAAAGAAAGATGCTCAAGTTATTCATACCAAAATGACTTACTAACTTTTATACGATTTGGCCCTGAACCTTAGCTTATGCGAGGGTAGTCCCAGAGGTGCCCGACCTGACGTAGAGTTGGCGATGGTAATGGCTCGGTGGTAAAAGACTTACCAACAGTAAAGAGGTGTAATCTGCTGTTGTTGCCAATTTTAAGGAGCTCGACGATTCTCACTATAAACATGGTATCGAAGCTATTGAACATCGCTGGGAAAAGTATATTGAACTAAACGGAGACTACGTAGAGAAATAAACATATTTTTCCACAATTTTTTTGTGTTTTCTTTGTTAGGTCGGGTATTTCTGGGATTACCTTCGTAAGTCTCTCAAGTTAACAAGGTTTTTGCTCGATTGCCTTCAGTTGTGCACTCCAATCTCGATAAATTGTGTGCGGCCTCTAATGCGAGGTCTTTCTCAACTGCGTTGTCCATCCGTGTTGAAATCGAAGTATCTGTTCGCCCCACATGTACCAGCCATCTAAAGCGAGGGACATGTACTTTTCTGACCAAGTCATATCTGGCATTCGCAGATATTCATCCTGCTGTATCATAGACTGGGCCTTAGGGTTACCGCAAGGCTCAATATTGTGTCCGACATCACTTTTATTGTTCATAAATGACATTGACAATTATTGCATATATGTACATACCACCTTGAGAAAATTATAAATACAAGTTTATTCATCTAAATCTATATTGTCCCCTTCAAAGTAATCCCCATGGACTGCAACACACTTATGCCAGCGCTTGATCCATTCCTCGAAACATTTTTTATATTCGGTTTTCGGTATGTCGTAGTGGTTTTTTAACTCGATTGAACAGAAAGAAGTCACAGGGAGCCAAATCAGGTAAATTCGGTGGCTGTTGGATGCTATTTGTTACATTTTTCGTCAAAAAATTACGAATAATGAAAGCACTGTGCAACGGTGCGTCATCATGGTGCAAAATCCACGAGTTTTTTGCCCACAATTCTGGTCTCTTTCGGCGAATTGCTTCACGCAAACGTCTCATAACGCCCAAATAATACTCTTTGCTTACTGTCTGGCCTTCTGGCAAAAATTCATGATGCACTACACCGTTATAATCCATGAAAACCGTGAGCATTGCCGTCTTTTTTGACTGAAAACGACGTGTTTTTTTTGGTCTCGGCTCATTTGGTGAACGCCATTCACTTTCCTGATGCCTGGGTTGTCGTACTCATAAACCCACGTCTCGTCTCCAGTAATGATCCTTTTGATGAATGTAGGATCGGATTCAGCCTCGCAAATCATCCCTTTTGCGACGTCAACACGGTCTCTTTTTTGCATGAAATTGAGGTCTTTTAGCACCAACTTTGCGGTTATTGACCAACATTTCTTTTACTCGTAGTTCATCAATGTTTTCGTCGGTTTTCGATGTCGATGGTCTGCCACTGCGTTCATCATCTTCGATTGACTCACGACCACTTTTAAACCGCTCGTGCTACTGGTAAACGACCGCTTTCTTTAGAGAATCGTTGCCGAAACACTTTTCCAACATTTCCAACGTTCGTGCACCATAAAATTCGTTTTTTGCGCAAAATGTCATACAAGTTCGTTGTTGCAAATTTAAATGCATTTCTAGAGTTGTAAAACACGCCAACACACACGAAGTTAGATGTACTTTTGCAAATGTCAAGCTATGACTCTAAAATTTAAAGAAAATGTCAATAGCAGATTTACCAACTTAACAACAGAAACAGAACTCAAATCGGAACAATGGGAGCGCCATACGGTGACGTCCCCCGGGAACTTTTTGGTCATGGTGGTATATCTGGACCAGTGGATCTGTGAATGTTCAGATCTTTAAGTACTCTTGCTGCTACACGAGTGTGAAAGTGGATTCGTCCCATTGAGGATTCGACGTATTCAAGTGTAGGTGGAGACAAAGCACAATCTGGAAGTGTTGAACTGGCCGCAAAGTGTGCAGAAGCAGATCGTCCTTACCCAAAGAGCTGACACCTGGAATGTCATAAATGAGCGTTGGCATGGAGGGTGAGGCAGAATTTCTAATATTTTTGACGAACGACCAAAAATTGTTGCTACCTTTGGGACATTGTATGTAGTATTTTTTGCCTCAGTTTTTGATCGTGTTGGAATTTTACACCTTTAAGACGTTGCAGTCATTCCTGGCCCGTTTAAACTTTTTTCGGTTTTCCTCTGTTGGATTGGTCTTGAAGGACCAAGAATTCATTTCTCTACCCTTGACAGCCTCTTTAAAGCTCGAGTCGTACCACGCCTTTTCTTTCGGTTTGATACTCTTCATCCGATGAGGGATAAAGTTTCTCATTCCAAAGAGAATGGTGTTTATGATCACATCAGTAGCGGCATCTATGTCGTTATCGAGGAAATATAACGATCCGGTAAAATTCCTAAAGAAGCTGTTAAAAAGGCTCCAATTGGCTTTCTCGTATTGCTATACTGTTCTTTTAGGAATCTTTTCTCTAACTGTGTGGTCGGCGTACGAGAAATTAGCTGATATGACACAGTGGTCCAACGAGCCTACAGGGGATACGAGTATTGTAAACTTAAGCAAGAATTAAAGATGTATGTTAAATATTTAAAACCATTTTTGGGTAGTTGCTTAAGTATTTGATTATTTATCTTATCGAGTCCTGGCGATTTATTACTGTGCAAATCAGCTATACAAAATTCAAGATCCTCATATGTGATTAGTTTATCAATGGGAGTGCTCACACTACTTCTGTTGAATTCATTTATTGTATCTTCAACTGTTGCGTCTAATGGTGAAGTGAGTGCTACTGGTGCGCTGTGGTTAATTAAGAAAGTATCGGCAAAGAGTTCAGATTTACTTTCAGGGGTAAAGCAGATTTGACCCGCATATTCTAAAAATGGAATTTGTTTATTTTTCTTTTTTAGAATTTTGGCAATGTTCCGGAAAGGCTTGGACCCTTTATCGAGGAGACAGGAAGGTGGTTTGAACTGAGCGCGTTAATTGCTACAGGTTGTGTAATAAGATTAGAGACATTAGTAAGAAACAAGTCTAGTGTCGATGGAGAGGACCTCACAGATTTAGGAATGAATATTAATTGGGTATCTCATTTGGATATCTGAAAGAATATTTCCCCAGGAATTTGCCATCTGACATCCCCATCCACGATGTCTGCAGTTTAAATCTCCACCTACAAGAATTGGTTCGTTACAGTTAAGTATCTTTCTTAGATCATGTTTGAACAAATTTGCTTTATGTTTATTCGAATTTCCACCAGGAAAATAAACTGAAAATAGTTTTAAGCTAGAAGAATCTTCCAGCACGATTTCAATACCAATTGCCTCAATAACTTTAGTATTAATTACTGACAATAAATTGTGTTTAATGTTTTTCTTAATAACAATAGCAACGCCGCCATTCTATTTACTCGATCAAACCTATAACAAGAAAAGTTGGAATCGGAGAATTGGACGTCATTACTGAGCCACGTTTCACATATAAGACCTAGATCAACATTTAGTATGCAAAGAAAGCTGAAAAATTCTGTACACATATTTCGGATGCTTCTAGCATTCCAAGTTAAAGTCTTCAACGAATTATTATTAACATTATATGACATTGGAGTAAAGATATTTTGTAGCAAGCTGTGCTATTACATTGAATTGTTGAGCTTTTGTTTTACATTCACTCAATTTGGAAATCATTTCTATTGTTAGAGAAGAAAGCTCCTCGTGAGAGAAAAGCGTTGTAGACGAAGACTTCTTTTGTGTGGGTATTGGTGCCTGAATCACCTGATCTGCAATTAAAGATGACCATGTTGGTGCAGTTGCTCCTGCCGGTGTTTGATGACGATGAGTTGAGCGCTTTGGGAGACAAGGAAACTCTTCGGTGCTCATATGATTTATTGGCTTTTATTGAAAAAGAGAAATTTGTTTTTTGTGGGTCGATGGCGATGAAAGAGAATTATTTTTGGATATTTTTTCTTTCATTTCTTTATACTTAATGCGATTTAAGCAAATTTGGTCTGTGGAGCGGTGGTTGCCTTTGCAGTTTGCGTACTTAAATATTCCTTCAGAGGAACAGTCAGATGTTTTATGAGGTCCGGAACAGTTTGCACAATATGTTTTAACACTGCAGTTTCTCTCACCATGCCCGAACATCTGACAAAAAATGTCACTATATTATTTCTATTATATATTTTTTTTTAATATATTTAATGAATTATTCTGTTGAAATCATGTAAATTTTACACATGTATTATATATAATGAAATAAAAAATACTACTACTACTCGACCATAATGTAGTCCCTGTTCCAATACGGAATTCAATTTCATGTGGTTAAAATTCCATCTCCGTAAGCAAATTATCTACTACTGCTTTATTTACCGAAACCCCAAAATGGACAGCAACTCGACCTTTAATGAGTTTGATGCGCTGTCTGACTCCACACAAAGAATTGCATCCCTGTACCCTTATACTGAAATTGTCATTATGGACTATTTCAATGTACACAATTTTGGGTGGCTTCGACATTCTGGACAGACAAAACCCAAAGAACGACGTGTTGAGATCTTCGCTGCAGAAAATAACTTAACCCAGCTTGCAAATGAGGCCACACGAACACCAGACGTTGATAGTCATACCGCCAACACCCTGGACTGGTTTTTAATTTCTCACCCTGACAAATACAGGGTCAATGTAATATCCCCTGTAGGCTCGTTGGACCACTGTGTCATATCAGCTAATTTCTCGTACGCCGACCACACAGTTAGAGAAAAGATTCCTAAAAGAACAGTATAGCAATACGAGAAAGCCAATTGGAGCCTTTTTAACAGCTTCTTTAGGAATTTTACCGGATCGTTATATTTCCTCGATAACGACATAGATGCCGCTACTGATGTGATCATAAACACCATTCTCTTTGGAATGAGAAACTTTATCCCTCATCGGATGAAGAGTATCAAACCAAAAGAAAAGGCGTGTCAAGGGTAGATAAATGAATTCTTGGTCCTTCAAGACCAATCCAACAGAGGAAAACCGAAAAAAGTTTAAACGGGCCAGGAATGACTGCAACGTCTTAAACGTGTAAAATTCCAACACGATGAAAAACTGAGGCAAAAAATACTACATACAATGTCCCAAAGGTAGCAACAATTTTTGGTCGTTCGTCAAAAATATTAGAAATTCTGCCTCATCCTCCATGCCAACGTTCATTTAGGAAATTGTAGGTGTCAGCTCTTTGGACAAGGCCAATCTGCTTCTGCACACTTTGCGGCCAGTTCAACACTTCCAGATTGTGCTTTGTCTCCGCCTACACTTGAATACGTCGAATCTTCAATGGGACGAATCCACTTTCACACTCGTGTAGCAGCAAGAGTACTATACTAGGGTTATCTGAAAAGTTTCCCACCGAACAATGATACAACACATTTTTTCTCAAATTTTTTTTATTTTTCCACATATGTAGTCTTCTTGTAACTCTACACACTTCTCCCAGCGATGCTCCCATCTCTCTAACCCGTCCAAATAGCACTTGGCGTTTTTCTCTGCAAAATAATTGTTAGCGAAGGTGATTGCTTCCTTATTTGACGAAAATCTCTGTCCTCCGAGAGCAGTTTTCAGATGAGGGAGCAACCGCTGAGGTGTGAGACGGCGCGTTGTCTTGGTGAAATAGGATTTTCTATTTCTGCAAATGTGGCCGTTTTTTCCGCAATTTCTGGCTTCAGCTTGGCAAGTAATAATGCGTAGTATGATACTGTAATAGTTTTCCCTTTTTGAAGATAATCGATTAAGATAACTCCTTTACTATCCCAAAAAACAGTCGCCATCACTTTCCCAGCTGAAAAAACAGTTTTTGCTTTTCATGGACCCAGCTCGCCCTTTGCAGTTCACTGTTTTCACTGAATTTTTGTTTCGGGCGTATAATGGTGTATCCAAGTTTCATCACAAACACGTTCTTTGGACATTTTCATAACGTCTACTATCTCTCTTACTTTAATTCGGCGGTCGTCTAATACCATTTGGTGAGATTTAGTAATGTTATCGTCAGTGGTTGCAGTTTTTATTTTACGGCCACGTTCAAATTCAGCTGCTTAAAATTTCACTGTGGTAAGGGATGGTGCAGAGTCCCCATACACAGAGTCCAACTCATTTTTGATTTGCGTAGGCGTATTGCCTTTCAAAAACAAGAGTTTAAAACAGCTCGATACTCAATTTTTCCCATTTTCGCAAAAAACACTCACATCGACTCACTCAAATGACTGTCAACTAAAATCTGCGCGTCCAAAATGACTGAAACTTCGGTAAGTAATTGTCAAAAGATGCAAAACTAGCATTCACTAGCTTTTATTGACGAATGCCGCTATTTTTACGTTGAGGTCGGAAACTTTTCAGGCAACCCTCGTATTTAAAGATCTGAACATTTACAGATCCACTGGTCCAGATACACCACCATGATCAAAAAGTTCCCGGGGACATCACCGTGAGCCTTGAGTTCGGTTTTTTTTGTTAAGTTGTTAAATCTGTTGTTGAGATTCCCTCTAAATCTAAGCGTCATAGCTTGACATTTGCAAAAAGTACGTAGCCAAGAGTACATCTATTAAGTGTGTGTTGGCGATTTTTTACAATTTTAGAAATGGATTTAAATTTGCAACAACGAACTTGTATGACATTTTGCGTAAAAAACGGATTTTATGGTGCACGAACGTTGGAAATGTTTCGGCAACGATTCTCTAAAGAAAACGGTCGTTTACCAGTGGCACGAGAGGCTCAAAAGTGGTCGTGAGTCAATCGAAGATGATGAATGCAGTGGCAGACCATCGACATCGAAAACCGACGAAAACATTGATGAAGTACGAGTAAAAGAAATGTTGGTCAATAACCGCAAATTAACCATCAGAGAGGTAACGGAGGACTTGTACATTGCCTATGGATCCGTTCAAGACATTTTGGTTAACGATTTCGGTTTCCGTATTGTAGCAGCAAAGTTGGTGCTAAAAGACCTCAATTTCATGCAAAAAAGAGACCGTGTTGACTTCGCAAAAGAGATGATTTGCGAGGCTGAATCCGATCCCACATTCATCAAAACGATCGTTACTGGAGACGAGACGTGGCCGTGGGTTTATGAGTACGACACGCAATCCAGACATCAGGCAAGTGAATGGCGTTCACCAAATGAGCCGAGACCAAAAACACCACGTCGTTTTCAGTCAAAAAAGAAGGCAATGCTCACGGTTTTCATGGATTACAACGGTGTAGTGCATCATGAATTTTTGCCAGAAGGCCAGACAGTAAACAAAGTGTATTATTTGGGCGTTATGAGACGTTTTCGTGAAGTAATTCGCCGAAAGAGACCAGAATTGTGGGCAGAAAACTCGTGGACTTTGCACCATGATAACGTACCGTCGCAAAGTGCCATCATTATTTGTAATTTTTTGACGAAAAATGCAACAAATACCATCCAACAGCCACCGAATTTACCTGATTTGGCTCCCTGTGACTTCTTTCTGTTCAATCGAGTTAAAAAACCACTACGACATACCGAAAACCGAATATAAAAAATGTTTCGAGGAATGGATCAAGCGCTGGCATAAGTATGTTGCAGTCCGTGGGGATCACTTTGAAGGGGACAATATAGATTTAGATGAATAAACTTGTATTTATAATTTTCTCAAGGTGGTATGTACATATATGCGATAATTGTCAATGTCATTTATGAACAATAAAAGTGATGTCGGACACAATATTGAGCCTTGCGGTAACCCTAAGGCCCAGTCTATGATACAGCAGGATGAATATCTGCGAATGCCAGATATTGACTTGGTCAGAAAAGTACATGTCCCTCGCTTTAGATGGCTGGTACATGTGGGGCGAACAGATACTTCGATTTCAACACGGATGGACAACGCAGTTGAGAAAGACCTCGCATTAGAGGCCGCACACAATTTATCGAGATTGGAGTGCACAACTGAAGGCAATCGAGCAAAAACCTTGTTAACTTGAGAGACTTACGAAGGTAATCCCAGAAATACCCGACCTAACAAAGAAAACACAAAAAAATTGTGGAAAAATATGTTTATTTCTCTACGTAGTCTCCGTTTAGTTCAATATACTTTTCCCAGCGATGTTCAATAGCTTCGATACCATGTTTATAGTGAGAATCGTCGAGCTCCTTAAAATTGGCAACAACAGCAGATTACACCTCTTTACTGTTGGTAAGTCTTTTACCACCGAGCCATTACCATCGCCAACTCTACGTCAACTCGGGCACCTCTGGGACTACCCTCGCATAAGATAAGGTTCAGGGCCAAATAGTAAGTCATTTTGGTATGAATAACTTGAGCATCTTTCTTTTTGATTCTGTACTGTCTGTGAAAGCCCGAGCTCATATGGATTCTGTAATACATGGATCTGGTTTAAGCCGTTTGCAAAAGATGTTCCATTTAATCGCAGATATAAATGAGAACATATGTGTGTGTAGGCTCAACGGAATTATCATTTTGACTATTATCCTCAGAATTCATAACAAAATAAATCTAGTATTCTCTTAGTAGTCTTGACAATGTCTAATCTGTCTTAGATATTTGGTTAAATTTACATTCAAGTTAACCACAAGAACCACCCCTACATCCTCGTTCGAAAGCAGCATTTCCGCATACTTAAAAGGATCTATGGGATAATACTACTTGGATTCGGGGAATTAAATAGACATTTGAGTAATTCCTGATAGCCTACCCTTAAAGAGTACTCGTACTTTCCTGATGATTGGAAAGTCGCTAAAATTATTCCAATCTTAAAAGTAGGAAAAAGCCCAAATAATGCTAAAAGCTATAGACCAATAAGCCTACTTAGTAGTTGCAGTAAACTACTTGAAAAAGTAATAAAAACAAAAATAAAAGATTTTCTCTTCATGCATGATATTTTACCATTGGAACAATTTGGTTTCAGGAAAAATCACAGCACCTCTCATCAAGTGCTTAGAATTTGTAACCATATTAAATGCAATTTATCTTCTAAGCAATCCACAGGGCTGGTGCTTCTTGATATCGAGAAAGCCTTCGATTCAGTGTGGCACGATGGGCTAATATATAAATTAATTAGATTAAGGTGTCCCCCATATCTAATCAAACTAATCCAAAGTTTCCTAACAAATAGATGTTTTACGGTATACACAAATAATGTTTTTTCTTCAAGAAGAACGATACCAGCAGGCGTCCCCCAAGGATCAGTACTGGCTCCTATATTACATAATATTTTTACAGCTGATTTCCCTGACTTGCCCGCATGTAAATATGCTATGTATGCCGATGACATAGCAATTTTTTCCTCACATGAATTAGGGGGGGTCATAGAGATAAATTTGCAAAGAGCACTAGGTATTATATTTGAGTACTACGAGTACAAGCACTGGAACGTCAAAATTAATGCTGACAAAACTCAATCTATTTTTTTTACGAGAAAAAGAAAGAATTGTTTTTTACCTAGCAAAAATCTAGTGCTTGGTAATACAGAAATCAATTGGGTCGATACAGTTAAGTATCTTGGGGTTATCTTACATAAAACATTAACGTTTAAAATGTATACTGCTAACATAACTAATAAAATAAACATTGCCACCAAAATGTTATACCCTCTGATAAATCGGAAATCATTACTTAGTAACCAAAACAAAATTATCATATTTAAAGTGGTATTTCAAGCTATGATTTTATACGCGTCACCTGTGTGGGGTAATTGTGCTCAGATGCATATAAAGAAACTACAAATTGCACAAAATAAAGTTCTGAAAATGATGCTAAATCTTCCATGGTTTTATTCAACCCTCGAACTTCATGAAAAATCCAGAGTGCTTCCTGTTGCAAGAAAAGTTGAAATTGTCAATAAAAAATTCTTTTAAAAATGCCTTTCTTCCGAAAACCCTTTAATTAAGTCATTATCGATATGAAACTCTATTGTCAATTTTTTTTTTTTTTTTTTCGTTACTTGTTTTGAACTGTTTGCATAACTATTTATCTATTGGGTCTACAAGTAAGTTTCCAGCGTTTGTCAGAGATGGCGCCACCAGTAGATCCCGCGTAGAAATGTCAGACCCCATGTGTTTTATTTGTAGGTTTTGTATCTGTCAACAACTTTGCAGCGTTATATTTGAGCAGTTCTATCGGTGTCGTACATTTTATCGAGCAAAATCATGGCAAGTTTCCAGCCAAATAAACGTCATTTGCGGGAAGCGCTGCTTTTATTCTTTAATATGAAGAAAAGTGCGGCTGAGGCCTATCGTTTACTTTCGGAAACTTACGGGGCGGAATGTATTGGTGAATCGACGTGCCGCGAGTGGTTCAAACGGTTCAAAAGTGGTTATTTTGGAGTTGAAGACAAAGATCGCCCCGGAAAGCCGAAAAGTTTTGAAGACGAGGAATTGGACGCTTTACTGGATGAGGATCCGTGTCAGATTCAAGAAGAACTTGCTGCATCATTGGGCGTCACGCAACAAGCCATTTCCCTGCGCCTAAAAGCACTGGGATTCATTCAAAAGGTTGGAAACTGGGTGCCGTACGAATTGAAGCCAAGAGACGTCGAACGGCGATTTTGCATATCCGAAATGTTACTGCAGCGGTATAAAAATAAATCATTCTTGCATCGTATTGTCACTGGTGATGAGAAATGGATTTATTATGATAATCCTAAAGGCAGAAAATCGTATACAAAGCCCGGCGAGCCCGCCCAATCGACGCCGAAACGAAATATTCACGTGAATAAGGTCATGCTCTGCATATGGTGGGATCAAAAGGGTGTCGTATACTACGAACTACTTCCGAGTGGTGAAACCATCAAAGGACCATTATATCGAACCCAACTAATTCGTTTGAAGCGGGCATTAAAAGAAAAACGGCCAGAATATGAGACCAGGCATGAGTCCGTCATTTTTCATCACGACAACGCTCGGCCACATGTTGCGGTTTCGGTGAAAAACTATTTGGAAAATAGTGGATGGGAAATTCTGCCTCACCCGCCTTACAGTCCAGACTTGGCACCATCTGACTACCACTTGTTGCGTTCGATGCAGAACGCTCTTACGGGAATACGCTTCAGCTCAGTAGAGGAAATCAAAAATTGGCTCGATACGTTCTTGGGCTCGAAAGACGAGTAATTTTTTTGGTCTGGAATTCATAAATTGCCAGAAAGATGGGGGAAAGTTGTAGCTTCCGATGGACGATACCTTGAATAAAGCATTGTAACTATGTTTTCATAATAACACTTCAAATTTTGGAAAAAAACGCTGGAAACTTACTTGTAGACCCAATATTATTTGTTTATTTATATATCTATTTATTTATTTTGTGTTTTGTTAATTTGTTATTTATTTATTTATTTATTTATTTATTTATTTAATTGTTCATTTATTTTTATACATATGCATATGTTCTAATTTGCAGATATGTTGCAATTAATGTTAACTTATATTTCCTTTTCATTTTCTCTCTGTGACATTACCCAATAAGTCCTAAATCAATATAAGCTACTTAAGTTGTAATCTCTTTTTATATGAAGGTTTTTGTTAATTGTTTTCCTTCAAATCAACAAACTTTTGTTTTCAACAATCACAAATTTATTATTAAACACCTTTTTCCAGTAGTAAGATATAAATATCATATCTCTGTTCAAGCTGTGCTATATACTATACACAAAATGTAAATCAAAAAATGTTCTTTACCAATTCAATAAATATCTATCTACCTATCTATCTAATGCTCCAAGAAATTCTTATAGCAACCAGTGAAGATGAAACCTTACAGCAACTGCGTATCTTTATTCAGGGTCATTGGCCCGAAAACAAAAAAAGAATTAGTTCTGAAATACAGAAAATTTGGAATTATAGACAGGAGCTAACAGAAATTGATAATCTTATTTTCAAAGGCCATGCGTTAGTCATTCCTCATAAAATGAGGAAACAGATTCTTGGGCATATACATGATGGTCACCCATGCATAGAAAAAAGTAAACAGCGAGCTAGAGGTACGGTATTTTGGCCTCATATGAATTTAGATATTCAAAAATATGTAGAAAACCGTGTCACGTGCAAAAAATACCAAAATTCAATGATTAAAGAGCCTTTATTGCCAAATCTTCCATTTCAAAAGGTAGGCATAGATCTTTTTGAATGGAAAAAGGATTTGTATCTAATATTGGTAGATTATTACTCCAAATTTATGGAAGTCATAAAACCCAAGTCAGCAAAAGCAACTGAAATTTTAACTCACTTAAAGTCAATTTTTGCGCGGCATGGCATACCATCAGTAGTGATGTCCGACAATGGTCCACCATTCAATTCGTCAAAATTCAAAGAGTTTGCTAGTGAATGGATGTTTGACCACATCACCAGTAGCCCGTACTATCCAAAATCTAATGGCTTGGTGGAAAGAACTATACAAACTGTAAAAAAAATGCTGACCAAATGTTGTGAAACCAATGAAGATCCATATTTAGGACTTCTCAATCTTCGAGCCACTACGCAGTTGAATTATTCTCCATCACAGCTGTTGATGTCAAGAAAGCTTAGGACACGACTTCCGACGCATAATATACAACTAAAATCGACTTTGGTAGATGAAAAACTATACAGACAGCAAGTACAGGATTACCAGAACAAAATGAAAGTTTATTATGATAAAAACTCAAAAGAACGAGCTCCAATTGAAGAAAATATACCAGTTTACTTTAAAAAAAATCCGGAGGGTCAATGGGAAAAGGGTGAAGCAGTAGAAGTAACTGAAATGCCAAGATCTGTGGTAGTAGACCACCAAAAAGGGAAGCGATACCGACGTAATAAAAGGGATATTATAAAAGATAAAAGTATTGCAAATGCAGAGCAAGAAAAAATAGTAGCTAACACATTAAATCTAAGATCCGGCAAACAGCTTCCTAGATTTTAGATTCAAATACAATTTTGCTTCTGATCTCGAAACCAACTTCACAATGATAACAAAAAAAAAAAAATAATTGAATTATTAATTATGAATTATGAATTATTTCGATTGCTATTTGATTATGTTTATTTGCTTTTGTTTTTCAAAGGGACATGTTGTATATGTATGCGCAAATTGTAAAATCTAACCTAAGATAGAGTTAGTCAATAAATAGTCATCAACCGATAAACGAGTGGTCTTTCAATTCAATAAATAGAACAGATATCATTAGAAGTGATATCCCTTTACTCGCTCTTTTAATGAAAGTTCCAAAGACATCCAAATGAACTCGTATTGTTTGTCAAGATGCTGCTTTTAGATGAGCTTCACCATTAACATGTTACTTGTGACACCTACTATGTAATCTTTATCAGAAATGGATTTGGTCATCGCATGGCTTAAGATTATGTCAGAAGCTGCTTGAAGTATACACGTAACCATCTAAAACTCATTTATTTTAATTCGTAGCCCAAAGTAGATTCGTCTTTCATCAACAGAAATATTTCTCAATCTTCCCAAATTGACAATTCGATAAGAAAAATAGATTTGCTGTTCTGTCCGATCTGTACACAGACAAAAGAACGACTGACCACAAGACATTTCTTCCAGATTCCATTCAATGCAAGCTCAATATGCTCTCGTGTCATATCGAATGATAAATCGCAACGCGCATCAATTCTGTGTCCATTTGATATCCCCTCAAGCTAAGGAATTCCTTTCCTTCATCCATGTAGCCCTTGTCATCGTTCATTTCCTTTCTTTTTTTAGTTCTGCTGACAACACCAAAGCAATCATTGCTTTCTATTCGGATTTGCCTCTTTCCAGTTCAATTCTATGAAAGTGGTTTCGGTTTGTTTCAAAGTAAGGACGATGGGGATAAAAACTCGACAACAACGACGACGATATACAGGACTTGACAGTTTTGCCACAATTATTTGTACAACAATAAACACCCACAAATCTTATTTTCCTATTGAACATCCTTGTCCAAAAGAATGACCAGCCAGCTAAAGAGAGATCTAACCCCAAGAATACGAATACATACATAGATGTGCGTTTATAATTTGGTCCTTTTGTCCTCTGTTGTTGAGATCGAAAAAATGTTGTTTCTCTTTGGAAACATGAACAATATCCGGTTAAGGGCTGTAGGAAAATGAAGACAACCAACTTAGACAAACAACACAAACAGACAAAACGACAGAGGCAAAATGATTTATGGGAATTGTCTGGTGGCGACTTTTATCTGATAAAAATCCAACGATATCCTTGGCCAAGTTTCTCAAAAAAAAACAAAAAAAAAAAAAAAAACCGACAACCGACTACAGCACTGAACCTGCTACGAGTACTCGTATACCAAAGGACATTCTCTAACGCATTTCCGTATTGGAGGGTATATTGAATGATTATCATCAATGTACGTCAAATTGTTAAGACCTTGTGGCTTGAGTTCAGTTGCAAAGAAAACTGACAGGTACACGTGCTAATGTCATGTCTCTTGCACTAAACGCTGATTGTGTTAGGCTGTGCTAGCGGGCACAATCGAAGGATGTCGAGTAGCCTGTAGGCGATGTGCTATTTAATTGATTTGATTAATAGATTCCTGGAGCTGTTTATATGATGTTTCTGTTGAAAGGAAATATCTCGTCTCTTAGAAATAGCAGACAAGTGCCAGTGGCAGCTGAAGAGGTAAATCAAAGGAGCTTGGCGAAGTAATAGAATACAGAGTTAATTGTTTTCGAAGCGCCTGGAAAGGGACATACAAATTGTAGGTTAGTCAAAAATATGGAGAGTACGATACGTATACGACGGGAGAAGATTTTGATTGCGTCAGGGCAATGTAACATACTCAAGGCGAATTTTACAATCAGACACTGGTGTTAGATATTTTCTAAAAATACATTAATACGATTTTCAGACAGTGATCGATCGATCTTTACTCCTCGGTCAGCATGACTGAACGGGAAGGGGCCAACGTAAGTTTTGAGATTTCGATGTAACAATTCCATAGCAAGCTCACTGGAGGTCGCTTGAGAAATATTGGCGCAAAATAGTCGAAGCACGTTAAGGAAATTTTATGTCGCAGACGATTGGAGGGCATTGAATTGGTATTGGTATACCTAATTTGCGCTACTAGCGTCTCCAGCCAGTTCGATCTTTAGCCAGCTGACTATAGTTTCACACCCTAAGTTGGTTGAGGTCTGTTTTCACTTCTGTGGGCCACCTGAATCGCGGTCTTCCTCTACTCCGCTGTGTCTCTGGAGCGGATTCGAAGACTTTTCGGACAGAAGCATTTATCTGCATCCGCTCTACATGACCCAGCTACATCAGTCGCTGTACAGCCCGTACAACTCGTCGTTGTATCTCCTCCACCACTCACCGTCTACGCAGACAGGGCCGAAAGCCACCCGACGAATTTTCCTCTCAAAACAGCTAAGAGCACCATCATCTCGTTTTGATAAAGTCCATTCCTCTACCCCGTAGAGCGCTGGACTTTTCTAGTCAATTGCCTTCCTAGAGCGAAGAAGCAAAGATTGGCAAGAAGTATTCTTCATTTGATCGCAGCACTGCTGTCGATATCTGAATTGATAGCGGAGCCTAGGTAGACAAAGTCCTTAACTACTCACACCTCAAAGTTATAACTGACGAGGGTGACGTTCTGTCCGGTTTGTAATTTCCTCAAGTTAAAGCTCGGCTATATCTTTGAGTGAGCTGGTAGTGATATCTTCTGCCATCAGGTATGGCTTACCTAGAAGACGTAGACGTGTTTTGCTTAGGCAGTTAAAGTGGCAAAGGATATACTCCTCTGTGTCTTCGACCTCGTTGCACATGCGACGGGTGTTGTCTTGTGCTATTCCCATCGTCGTAAGGCGTATTTTGGCTCTGCAGTGACTCGTTATGAATCCGATTATTGAGTGTATCTGAGCCGTAGACAGCAGTAGGAGTTGTTTCTTTTCTTCTGAAGAAATGGGTTGGTAAGAAGTTGTTGACTTGTCTGTACTTACAGTTTCTGTCCAGTAATGCAGTGCTTTGGTTTTAAGCCAGTTGTTTATGTAGCTGTTTATGGAGATAATTTGTAACCGCCATACAAATTAAATGCTCTCTATTGGTGTTGGCTAATAATTTAAGAAGTATAGAGTTATCCAAACAGAGGAGTAATTTTAAATCAATAGAAAAACGTAACACTTTTTATGAAAAGTGGTGATATTCTTATTTTAGGCTAAAGTTCAACCTCTGAAGTTAGTAATGAAATACAATATCTGCCAAAGGCCCGCCTCTGCTTTGCCTATAAATAGTCATTCTTTTGATGAAATTTTTCATCACGTTTTCGCATGATTACGGCTGTATTTGGCGAATAACAGCTCTGATATTTTCGATGGTGTTACGAGTAAATCGTACGAGCTTGGCGGCCAATTGCAGTCTCCATCTCGAGAAATTACACGTCCAAGAAATTTGTGCGGTTTTTTTTTCAAAATTTGAACGTTTATTTAAGAAAAACATGTAAAATAGTATTATACAAAGTATTGATCATCTAAAGCTATTACTTTTTCTCATCTTTCTGGAAATTTGTGGATCCCATTCCAAAAGAACTGCGCCGGCTTGGCAGCCAAGAATGAATCAAGCCAATTTTTGATATTCTGCTCTGATGTGAACCGTATTTCAGTGAGGGCGTTCTGCATTGACCGGAACAAATGGTAGTTAGAAGGGAAAGGTCTGGGCTATAAGGCGGGTGGAGTAAGACTTCCCATCCACTGTTTTTCAAATAGTTCTTAACCGAAATAGCAACGTGGGGCCGAGCGTTGCCATGATGGAAAATTATTGCCTCGTGTCTGGTCGCATATTCCGGGCGTTTTTCGGCCACTGCTCTCTTCAAACGGATTAATTGTGTTCGGTAGCGTTGTCCATTGATGGTTTCACCCCATTTTAGCAGCTCATAATACAGCACACCCATCTGATCCCACCAAATACAGAGCATTACCTTCGCGCCATGGATATTCGGTTTTGCCGTTGATTTGGCTGCTTGGCCGGGTTTCACATATGATTTTTTGCACTTGGGGTTGTCGTAATGGATCCATTTTTCATCACCAGTAACAATCCGATGCAAAAATGACTTCCTTTTGTGGCGTTCCAGCAGCATTTCGGACATGCAAAACCGCCTTTCGACGTCTCTCGGCTTGAGTTCATGTGGAACCCAATTTCCTTGCTTTTGAATATATCCAGCTGCTTTTAAACGTTTTGAAATGGCTGCTTCAGTGACACCCAAAGATTCTGCGAACCCTTCTTGTGTTTGGCAACAATCTTCATAGAGTAATGCTTCCAGTTCTTCATCTTCAAACTTTTTTGGCTGCCCAGGATGTTCATCGTCTTCCAAGCCAAAATCACCACTTTTAAATCGTGCAAACCACTTTTGGCACATTCGCTCAGCTAGCGCATGTTCACCATAAACTTCCACCAAAATACGATGACTTTCGGCAGCAGTTTTCTTCATATTAGAGTAATGAAGAAGAACTGCCCACAAAAACACTTTTTCAGGCACAAAGTTCGACATATTTGATTGAAAAAAAAATATTGTTGTTTACACTTCAAATGAATGACATATACTGAAATGACGTACAATGACAGTAGCTTTCCAACGCATGTTCCAATGGAATAGTAACAATGGAATAAAACATTAAGTTATAGACCCAATACAATAGGGCCACTGTTTCGCCGGCTGTGTAGCATGAAAGAAGAAAACGTCGTCCATGTCTATAGCGTCAATTGCAGGCAAAAAAGGTCAGTCAAAGTTGTTCGGTAACGCAATCCATTCACTGAAACGGTCACGCAAGCATTATTTTCAAAAAAAACACCAAACTGTTACTCGTGGATGGAGAGATCGTTCCACTATTTCTATTGAATTTTTTGTGCTCGAGATGTGCAGGTTTTATTTGTTCACGTACCCAGATAAATGGAAACGAGCCTCATCACTCAGCATAATTTTGTGTAAAAAATCTTGATCTTTTCCATTCATTCAAAATACGGTGTGGTGCGCAATCTGTTAGCTTCAATTCTTTTGGAAACTGGATGTTATAAGTATGTAGGCCAAGATCTTTACGCAAAATGCGGTGCAGAGTCATTGCAAATTAGCCCAATTCTTTTGATCGCCTCGAAATTGACACTAGTGGGTTTTCAGTCACACTCTCAGCTACGGCGGCGATGTTTGCAGATACATTTTCGGGGTGAACACAAGTTGGAGTCTTCACATCACTAACCTGTCCGATATTCAAATTTATCGGTTACATTCACTATAGCTGTGGGAGAAGGCTTGATGATGACCAAGAGCAGTACGAATTTTAGGAAATGCTTTCGCATATTTTCAACGTTTTTGTAGTGAATTTTCTCTTGTTGGAGGATACTCTATAATGCAGTCCCTGACAATTTTTGAGATTGTCGAGAGAACATAAATGTTCTTCTTGATGGCGGATCTGTTTAAGTTCTCCTTGGTGCAGAGTTCTACTGCGTGTATCTCAACTTGAAGTACAGAGATGCTGCTGTCCATAATTACGTACAATTAGAGCTTGGTAGTTTCTCCTTATATTCTCACCTCCTGAGATAATCATCCTCATCAAAGGTGACGAGGTGAGAGTTCAGTAGAACGTCTAATGGTGTGGTGGATACTGTATTCATTCCACCCGTAGATCTTTGAAGTTAGTTTAGTGCAGCCTATGTATATCCACAGACTCATTCTTGGGTTAATGCCCCAGTTTTTACCCAGTAGACTTTTGTTTGTCCATAGTGAGATCCTGGCTTGTTCTATGGTTTTTCTGATATGTGTGCTCCAAGTGAGTTTTTGATCCAAGATAACACCTAAGAATTTCACTTCATTTGAGAAATTTATGGTTTCACCAAAAAGTGTTGGATCTTTAAGTTTGTCCAAATTTCTTCTCTTGGTGAAGGCAACTATGGTGCTCGTTTGGGCAAGATTGGCTGCCATCTGTATGAGTTCTGAAATAGTTTCTTCGAATTTGCCTCTGATACGGATCATCACCTTATCCTTGGACATAGAAACAGTTCTTGCTGAGTATATTTAGCAGTTCATTTACTAAGATGCACCAGAAAACACCATTCTGAGGGCAATCTTTCGCGGCCGAAATACTGATTCTCTCACTGCCTAATATAGAGTTGATATTTCTACTGATAAGCATATGTATGTAGTATCTACTCCTGTGGTTTTGGATGCATCTGGGCATCGGTATAGTTGAAATCTCCTTCATTCTTTATCTCTGATGGATTTCTCAATTTTTGTGGTGAGTTCCCTGGTTGATAGTCATACGAGTACTAGTTTTTGTGAAGCGGATTCCTATATAGTGGGCCGTTCCTAATATGTCTATCAAGAATTTTTCCATTGTTTTTAGGAAACACGAAGTAAGCCTTATGGGCGCAGATGATTTGGGTAGATCAGTTGGCATACTACCTGCTCAATTTCTAAAATTTTGGAGCCTAATAGGATGTCCAAACAGATTTGTCTATGATCAGACATTCATGTTTCAGGTAAAACATGCCAGTTCCTAATAAATTGTTTTTTATAAATGAGCTGCATAGGGTGAGCTCAAGGACTTCTTCCCTAATTCCATTAAAAAAAGTATTTCCGTAGATTAGAATTTCAAGATTATTTTTGTAAATGAATTCTAGAGGAGACTCACCTCTTTTGTTGATATTTGAGCTGCCCAGTTTACATGGTGAGCTTTTTCCTCAATCCTACTCTCTAGCACGCTTTTCAAGCAGATGGTAAACAGCATTTGTCCAGTCCGTCCCTAAAAAAAGGCCAATCTTCTTCTCTCTTCTCTTACAGACTCATTGCACATATGTCTCTTCTTTGTAAGGTCATGGAAACGCTTATAAACCGTCAGCTCATGCAATATCTCAAAACACGAAAACTTCTCAATGACCGACAGTACGGTTTTCGTAGCAACAGGTCCACTGCTGATCTGATGACATGTCTCACCGAGAAGTAGATCCAAAGCGTACATCATTCTGGCGAAAACAAGATAGTTGCACTTGATATTTCAATGGCATTTCACAGAGTTTGGCATCAGGCTATTTTGTCGAAAATGCGTGCTTTTAAGATCGACGACTTTCTTCTTCAACGGATTAGAAATTACCTTTCGGAATGTTGAATTCAAGTTGTGTTGGATGGTGTCAAGTCTGATATTCACAAAATAAATGCTGGTGTGCCCCAGGGCAACGTTCTGTCTCCGACACTCTTTTTAGTTTTCATCAACGATCACTTGTCTGCTACTTCTAATCCAATTTATTCCTTTGCTGATAACAGCACTCTTTGCTTTTCATATTCGTTCCCGGACTCACGCCCCTGCTCTTCGGCTGTAGAACGGGAACGGCAGCGTAAGTTAAGCTCATTAAACTCCGATATTAACAGCATAACTAAACGGGGAACCGCTAATAGATTAGAATGTAATGCTTCCAAAACACAATGCTGTCTGCTGTCGTTGAAGCGAAATTTAAACACCCAGTCATTATCCATGAATGGCACTTGCATCGTCGAAGCTGATAAACTTTCCATTCTCGGTTTGTGTGTCAATGAAAACTTACGTTGGAATGAACACATATTCGGTGTCGTCAAAAATGCTGTGATATGTCTAGGTTTCCTCAAGCGATGTAACGCATTTATCCCCCCGAAATTGGAGTACAATGCCCACATCTGGTCTGGTGCACCTGCTAGATAGGATTCAAAACCATGCGATAGAACTCATAGGTGATACTAATATCATTCAAACAATGGACACCCTCGAACATCGACCTAATTTCTCGTATCTCACTCTGTTTTATCACTATTTTGACGCCAGTAGTATTCCGCCCATTGAAACTTTTAACCGTGACACCCGTCTCACTATGAATGTTCATCAGTATAACCTGAAGCCCATTTTCGGACGTACTCTAAAATATCGTGATTCTTTCCTAAGCCGCTTATGGAATGCCCCGCCTAGCTCTTTATTTCCTAGTCATTATAATCTTCAAACATTTAAAACCAACGTTCTCTGGTACCTCTCTTTCCATCCTTCCTGATTTTTCTTCGCTCGCGCTGTGTGCCAATATTTAAGGGTACGTAAACTCCTTGAGCGTGCGCAAATTATAAAAAAAATGCAAGTCAAACGGAATCACAAAACGGCAAAACACTCCACCCATGCGGCAGTATTTGCCGTCTGATCCGGGATGGGGATAACTTCAACCCATTTGGTGAAATAATCCGTGAATATTCGGGCATATTTACTTCCCCGTTTCGTAGAGCGAAGAGGTCTCTAGATATCCACTGTAATGCGTTGGAATGGAGCACCAGAAATCTCGTTTTGCGATTTGGCCCACTTTCGGACGTACAAGTATTGTATCACACACAGAGTGGTACTGCTGCACATCCTCTCTGATTCCGGTCCAATAAAAACGTCGTCTTATCTTTTTTAAAGTTTTGTTTGAATCAAAATGTGCTCCAAATGGAGTATCGTGAAACTTCTTAATTCCTTAGCTGGTTAAGCTCTTTACATGAAGTGAGCGCCCATCTTTTGTACAATATTTGACTTTTGAGAAATAAATCTGGAAACTGAGCAAAATATGCTTTCAGATTCACTGCATCACTGTATTCAAAACTGCGTCCGTTTCTTAGACCTCTTGTAACATTTTTATATCGAATTCACTATCTTTGACGGGGTGAACAACTTCAACATCAAAGGTTTTCTCATTGCATTCGGAATATTTGCCAGCTTTACCACTGCATGGGTGTCGCGAATTCTATTTTGCAATAATGATATTGCTAGATTGGCTCTAACCAAAGTCCACCCTGACCTTCAGGATTCAACGAGAGCAGCCAATTAAGAGCTTCATGGTCCGGCCGAATAAATAAACGTGGAAATGTTCGACTGATTTGATCACCGCAAGTAACTCTTTACGTGTGCTACAATAATTTCGCTCAGATTTGCCCAAATCTTTACTAAAGTAGTCGATGACCCTTTCAGATCCGCCTTGAACCTGAGATATTAGTGCTCCTAATCCGCAATCACAAGCATCGGTATCGAAAATAAAATCACAGTCCGGGCGAACATGCGCCAAAATCGGTGGCGAAGTTAAATATTTTTTTTAATAAATTGGACGATTTATGGCAGAGATCCATTTTTCGATTAGACGGCGTAAAAGACGTGCAAGGTTTGCGAATTGGGGTAGAACCCAGCGATATTATGTGCATAATCCAATAAAACTTCTTACCTTAGTTTGTTCAGGGATATTGGCCAACTCTGGATTACCTCGAGGAGACATGGCTGAGAGTGTGACCTAAGAAAGGCACTTCTTTTTGGAACAGTTTGCACTTGGCGGGGTTAATTTTCAAGACGACTAGAAACAGAATCAAGGTTAATAATCATCTCATCGAAACCCTTATCGTGTATCAAAATATCTTCCAGATAAACCAAGCAAGTGTCTGTAGGTAATCCTCGAAGGACGTTTGACATAAGTCGTTCGAATGTGACTCAAGCATTCGTCAGGCCGAAACTCATAATTTTAAATTCCCACAGTCCATCTCTTGTGACGAAATCTGTCTTCTCACAATCTAATGGACACATTTCCACCTGCCGATATCCAGATTGGTAGTCCACTGTGCTAAACCACAGGAAGGCTGCAACTGCGTCGAAAGTGTCATTATTTCTCGGTGAAGGAAGGGAATCCTTGATGGTTGCGTTATTTAATCCGGGGTAATCGACACAAAACCTGGTCGATCCGCCCTACCATTACGATTAGCAATGCCCAGGGACTGTTCGAAGGCTCGATTAGATCGTTTCATAGTGGTAGTCTAGTGGTGGCTATTTAATAAGCTTTGCTTTGCCTACATCAATCTTATGCTGGGCAGTTTTCGTTCGTTTCCACAAATCGTCCTGGTTAAGGGAGAAAATATCTTCATATTATTTTAGAAGTGACTGAACGGGATGGTACTGGGTTGGTTTAGGATGCTGCTGGGATATACGCAAAAGATCATCCAAGGCGCTTAATTCTAAAATTTTCAAATCTTAACACTCTATTGCCTCAAATTTTGCGATTGGAGCATTTGCTGGAAGCGCAACTGCATGATCAGCGATCTTGGCAATATGCACAAGCACTGCACCACTATACGCGTTATAGATCTCCTCACTAAAATCCCTTTTGGTAGATCATCCGCAAGAGCATAAACAACATCCATCAGCAGGTACAGTAGAGAATGTGTAAGGAGTTTAGTCAACCATGAAGGCATCCATGATGCAGTTACGGTACGCATGTGGTTGTTCGGCTCTACCTCGTCGCATTTGGCTCTCAAATGTGATCTTGCTGTTTCCATTTCTCTTTTTTCTATCATTTTTCTCAACAAGGTAAGTTGAATTGAAATGTAAGGGGCACTGACAAGAACCAACCTATTCCGACGAGCTAGAGCCGAGCAAATGCGAGAGTGCTATGGCCGTCTGCTCCTGCATCAAGGATGCTTCCGTGGGTACTAGACTCCTTATAATGGCGCCCAACGTGCGGTCCGAACACACGACCCTGAAATTAAGAGTCCCATGCTATACCGACTGAGCTGGCCGGGCAACTGTGAGCTTGCCACGGCCGTCGTGCATCATAGATGCCTCCGTGGCTACTAAACCCCCTATAATGGCGCCCAACGTGGGGCCCGAACACACCAGCTTGCGATTAAGATTCTCATGCTCTACTGTCTGAGTTAGACGGGCAACCGTAATGTGCCACGACCGTCTACTCCTGCACCATGGATGCTTCCGTTGCCACTAGACTCTTTCAGATGTGCTAGTGGAAATAAACTTCTCAATTCGGGGAGGAATTATATAAAAACTTTCTGTTCGAGCTCCATATCCGGTAGTAAATTGTTTGATGACATATTGAAGGGTGATTCCATTATTACTAACCGAAATCTGATTTGATGAAAAATCAAGGACACTTTTGGAAGCCTTTAATACGTCCAATCCAAGGATGCCCTGACTGAAGTTGGGAAGGGAAAAATCGACCACCATGACATTAATACGACCGACGTTTGAATTTGCCAATCGGAATGATGGTACGCCATTCTTGTAAAATTGCAAAGACTTCCAATAACTGTTTTACAAAATGAAGGCGCCTACTATGAGCCTGTGAGCTAATGTTACTGATGAACCAAGAACCGCGGGCACCGTAAATCTAGGTGACTACATGTTACAATTTAGCGACTATTCGTTAGCATTAGTCCCTCGATACTGATCGCTAATCGTTTCCTGATAGCAGTGCGTGACGCTTCATTAGCTAAATTGTTCTGCTGTTTTCGTGATCTTTGATTTTGGCTGTGGCTAAATTGCTAGATTTTGATATATCGAGCCAAATGAATTGTTTGGGCGACTAAATAGGCAACTTCCGCAGAGCTGGCTTAACTGAATGCTTCCATCATCGTCTTTGGATCCGCCATTCGAACAGCCTACTGAATTGAACGATCTGCAATACCATCTATAAATTGCATGCGCTGATGCCACTACATTTCACTTTTAATTTGGGTGATTTCCACATTCTGGCGAGTCACACATTCGCCAAGTGAGGTTAGGGCTGGGAAGATTTGTTCCATTTTCAGTTACAATTAGCCATATCTACTCGGTATTTTCACTTCTGAGATCAATGGAATGATAATTGCTTTGAGAGTTTTTCGATTAGGAGGAGAAAACACAAAAACATTTCCCAAACATCTCTTCCCTCTAAGACAGTTTACAATCTGACAGTTCTCTGACTGCTCGATTTGTAGTCATCAAAGATACGTGGGATGCGCTCCCAGATGTGACATTTGTTACATATTTGAAAAGAACCTTGATCCTGAACAATTAGGTTTTCACTACATTCCTGCGAAACCCTCTGAATTATCCTCCAGCATTACGTTAAATATCGGCCGTCTTTCCATCGATTACTCATTGAATTTCAAAAGGAATATGGTAACGTCAAAAGGAAGTTATTTTTGTAAAACGGCCACATCCGAAAGACTGGTAGCTATTTTCGAAGTAAGGTACGATGGGTCTGATCGCCTTGGTATAGAAGATTGCTATCTACGGCGTTGTACATCCAGAATTTCATTTTATCACAAATATTGCTCCGCAAGGTGATCAGCACTGTGTGTCAGAGGAATTGTATGAAGCCTTGCATCTCAATTCGGACATCTTGACTGCACTGTTATCCCGATGCAGCAGCAGGGTACCTATAAGTACCAACGTAATACCTCAAGATCTTTAAACTCAATTAAGACTCCAATTCATTAGAGGAATGAACAGGAACTACTAGGCATAGCCGTCCAACGACGACCACGACAAAAAGAAGGCAACCATCTCATGCAATGTAATCCATTAACTTACGAGTAGAACGTGGCGAACTAAAAAAAAAAAACTTTGGGCAAAACACTCGAGAAGAGTAGATAAGTTGTGGAAAGCTGATTCATATTGCAAGGAACGTACTCTATCACGCGTAACCTCACATGGGGTTACAGAACGTAGGTATATATGTACGTGAAGGAGATTGCAAGCAACAAAAGAATCTATAAAACAGTGCACCACTTAAAGTCTTTTATCCTGAATAGCAATAAGCAAACATCTATTTTTTTTACAAACTTTGAGGAGCATTGAATAAGTCTAGCCTTGCTTTCAGGAGAACGATGCCAATATACAATTATTTTCACAAGAAATCTTATTATCACTTCCAGCCCTGTCTGAGGATGCCGGTCGCCCAAATTTATGATTGAGTCGTGAAGTATCATCACCTGAATCTTCTCCACCAAATATGTATTGGGTCTATAACGTGCGGTTTGCTAAGAGATATTAGATTGTTATTATTCCATTGGAACATGCGTTGGAAAGCTACTGTCATTGTACGTTATTTCAGTATATGTCATTCATTTGAAGTGTAAACAACAATATTTTTTTTTCAATCAAATATGTCGAACTTTGTGCCTGAAAAAGTGTTTTTGTGGGCAGTTCTTCTTCATTACTCTAATATGAAGAAAACTGCTGCCGAAAGTCATCGTATTTTGGTGGAAGTTTATGGTGAACATGCGCTAGCTGAGCGAATGTGCCAAAAGTGGTTTGCACAATTTAAAAGTGGTGATTTTGCCTTGGAAGACGATGAACGTTCTGGGCAGCCAAAAAAGTTTGAAGATGAAGAACTGGAAGCATTACTCTATGAAGATTGTTGCCAAACAGAAGAAGAGCTCGCAGAATCTTTAGGTGTCACTCAAGCAGCCATTTCAAAACGTTTAAAAGCAGCTGGATATATTCAAAAGCAAGGAAATTGGGTTCCACATGAACTCAAGCCGAGAGACGTCGAAAGGCGGTTTTGCATGTCCGAAATGCTGCTGGAACGACACAAAAGGAAGTCATTTTGCATTGGATTGTTATTGGTGATAAAAAATGGTGAAACCCGGCCAACCAGCCAAATCAACGGCAAAGCCGAATATCCATGGCGCCAAGGTAATGCTCTGTATTTGGTGGGATCAGATGGGTGTGCTGTATTATGAGCTGCTAAAACCGGGTGAAACCATCAATGGACAACGCTACCGAACACAATTAATCCGTTTGAAGAGAGCAGTGGCCGAAAAACGCCCGGAATATGCGACCAGACACGAGGCAATAATTTTCCATCATGACAACGCTCGGCCCCACGTTGCTATTCCGGTTAAGAACTATTTGGAAAACAGTGGATGGGAAGTCTTACCCCACCCGCCTTATAGCCCAGACCTTGCCCCTTCTGACTACCATTTGTTCCGGTCGATGCAGAACGCCCTCACTGAAATACGGTTCACATCAGAGCAGAATATCAAAAATTGGCTTGATTCATTCTTGGCTGCCAAGCCGGCGCGGTTCTTTTGGGATGGGATCCACAAATTGCCAGAAAGATGGGAAAAAGTCATAGCTTCAGATGGGCAATACTTTGAATAATACTATTGTACATGTTTTTCTTAAATAAACGTTCAAATTTTGAAAAAAAAAACGCACGAATACATCGGCAATTTCAAGTGCAGTAAACTCAAATTCTTAGCTGAGGAGGTGATGAGTTCTTCTTTCTACAAAGGCATATTCACTAGCCAACAATAAACCAAAACACTTTGGTATGACAAAGGACTTCAAAACTAGATCATCTCGGAACACATTTGAACTCTGGAGTGGATAATAGGTAGACGAAGGTGCATTCTGGAATAACTTCTTAATAAGATCCATTTCGTGCGGTTTTAAAAGTTCTACAATAGGAACACGCTTCCCTAACTTTACTGAACTTATAACAAACGGTGGTGCTGATAAAGGTACGGTCGTTCTCGGTTGTGTAGGTCTGTGTCACTACCCATTGTCTAGAATCAAACTAACAAGCCCAACTAATGACCATTTGCACAACATTTTTGACATTTGTGTATCGACTGACTGATAACCAAAATAACGGAAAAAAAAAATCGTCCTTCAGCTATGCTTCAACAGTTAAACCTATTAATCTAGTTGTGTCCGCTTCAGCACACACTCTCTTCGAATGTAAATCAACAAAAAACTGTTACAAAGTCTTTGCCCAATTGACGCTCCATCGAAGTTGGAATCCACAATCTTCTGGATTTGAACGTCCTCTGACCTCCAATGTCAACCTTTCAAACCTTCATCAATTCTTCGACAACCAAAATGGAACCAAACCAAAAAAAAAAAAACAAGAAAACCAAAAATTTGAAAAACCAAATAGCACAAAAAAGGAGAAAAAAAAAAAACGCCGAATGTACCATGAACTTTTCCAATTTAACAAAACCCCATTTCTGTTGGATGTGAAGGAACTTACAAAGTTTCTTGCCTTCACACCCCATTGACACCGTAACCCTCACAAATTAATTTCCTTTGAAGTTTTCCATCACCTCTTTGCCTCCTGATACACCACCAAGCGCTCCTCTATCCTCTTACGATTCAGATGAAAGTTTTGTGTGCTAATGGCTCTTAACATTCAAAAGCGAATGAAGAAAGGAAGGAGTTCACTCCAAGGGATGAAGGAAGAACAAAAAAAAAAAAAAACGGAACAGAGAACACAAAAAAAACATTAAAGTGCCAAGCTCAAGGAATGGAAATCCATAAATAGTGGCAATCCTGTACACTGTTGCTCTCTATACCTGTGAAAGCTATGAGGATACCATACCAGGCGCAATCACCCCCTCAGGTACTTTATACACATGACTCTTGCGCCAGGACCAAAGAAATTTCGTCCATGTGAAAACTTTCTTTGACATTTTGACACATGTGTCCAGTTCGCCTTGACAGATGTCAAATACATCAAAACTCTACAAAGTTGTGCGTGTATTTGTACTTGTGATTTGATCCTTTCACCATAGCAGGAGTGATACGATTCGAATAGACGGATATTTTATGCTGGCTGGGAAAAATTCCTCCCTCGGGATCGATATAGACAAAACAATTAAAAATTAACCAAATGAAGATTGCAGCAACAACGAGAATAATGTCCTCGTATAAGTTGGTCAAAACTTTGTCAAACGGACAAACTTTATATTGAACCATGATGCCGAAGGGGTGTTGCTATTATTGATGCTACTGCTGGGCTCTGCTACACTCGGATTTCCTGAAAGCACAAAGCAAAGCAAAACAGTCCAATGGAATTGAAAGGATTCGTAACCAACCAACCGAGCGCATGCTGTTTAACTTTTCGTCGACTTATGAGTTTCAGCGAGTTGCTGAAGAAATGCTTTTTGTTTATTTAACGTAAGGATATGCAGATTCTAAAGTCTCATTGTGAATCAAACTTCAAAAAGTTGCGAGTAAACAGCAGGAAAGTTACGTTCCAAGATGTCCTGTAGTATAGCTATGCTCAAGTTGGAATTCTGTTCGAGCAATGATATTTCTTGGCTTTAATGCTATCGAATAATTTATTTCACTTAGGAGAATTCGAAAGCGGATTACGAATACGTTTCCTTACGAAATCGGTTTAGTGTTGCGAACGAGTTTAGAATTTGTTGTTTTGTTCTTTCACTTCTTAATCTCAGCGGGTTAAGACTTGTCAAATCAATCATGGGCAAGGGATAATCTTTCAGTTGGTATGGCAAAATATGGATTTATTTTTTAATCCAAGCTGGGCTGCCACCTCCAGCTGACTTTTGTAAATAGTGCATCATATTTCACGAGAATGTTTTTTAGTTCGATCACTGTGTATTCGGTCTTTCATGGGTAGGCACTAACCGGAGCTAACCGGGCAATGGCAAGTGTTGTAACTATTACCATCCTTAATAAATTGGTCTTGCGTAAGCCACAGATTACAGCAAAACTTTTCAACGTAGGAAAAAGCCCAAGAAAAGTGACTGGCTGGGACTCATACAAAGAATCCCTTAAATTATCCAACAAAAGAAAAATTCAGGAAGGCAAAACGACAATCCTGGAGGTCTTTCTGTGACAAAATCACGGCAACCGCATCGCGGCTAAAAAAATCCTCTCCAAAAATCCTCTGATGGATGGCTGTTTGAAAAAAACCGATGGCTCTTGGACAACCTCTAGTGATAAATCACTCAACCTGCTACTGGACACCCACTTTCCAGGTAGCTCTCAATTAGCGGCCAGTAGCAATCCAAACAGGCCTACTGCCTACCGAGACCAAAATTCATGGTCCGATCACAAGAGACAAACCATACAAGTCTGCTAGTCCGGACGGTATAATACCTGCCGAGCTATAGAGGTCCTCAGGTATTATTCTGCCAGCGCTATAAAATATTATGAGGAGCTGTGTAGAACTTATTCACATTCTGCTATCATGAAGAGAAGTCAATGTAGTTTTCATTCCCAAAGCCAGAAAATGTTCTAATGTTGTCCCAAAGGGCCTAAAACCTATAAGTCTATCATCTTTTCTTCTGAAAAATCTAGACCGACTGACTGATATCCATATACGAGCTAAAATTGATCCAAGACTTCCGCCAACGGCTCAACATGCCTACTGTAAAGAAAAGTCGGTGGAAACGGCTCTGCATTCACAGAATAACCACATCGAACGACCCCTACAATATAGAGAGTACACAATAGTTGCTTTCCTGGACATAGAGGGTGCCTTTAACAACGTCAACACATCAGCAATCACGACTGCGCTGTGAACTCTGCAGGTATATGACTCACTTGGGGAGTTGATCACCTAAACAGCAGGATAATCAACTCCAAACGGGTAAGGCTTCTGCTAGAAGATGTGTCTGTAGAGGTACGCCGCAAGGCGGTGTCTTTACTCTCCATCTCTAAAACTTGGTTTTTAATGAACTGCTGATACACCCTGAAAGCGGATTGTAGCAGGGAGTTTGCCTATGCGGACGAAGTTGCTATAGCCGTCTCAGTTAATCATCTTAATACAATTAAAGAACTCCTTCAAGTAAATCTCAATAGATTAACCCGTTGGGTAGATCGCTGTGGATTGGGAATAAACCCCCATACAACTCATACAACTGATCTTGTCCTCTTTTCCAGGAAATACAAAATTCCAACTATAGGCAATCCTTCAATAAACGGTACCAGATACAGCAAAATATCTGAGTCCCATTTTTGACAAGAAACTAAACTGGAAACCTAAAAGCCAAGAAAGAGTCAAGAAAGCTGCAATAGCTTTATTCCCTTGCAAAAAAGCCATTGGGAATAAATGGGTCTTTCAACCTCGCATAACCCACTGGCATTACATTGACCGATGCTCAATTACGGGGTGGTCGTCTGATGGACGTCCTTAGAAAGTGCAGTCAACTGCATTAAACTAAGCAGAGCCCGAAGAACAGCGTGTTTATGCATTAGCGGAGCATTGCGATTTACTCCCTCTGCGGCATTAGGCATTCTGTTTCATTTGACACCCCTCGATATTTTCAGCAGGCAAGTAGCTATTCACCTTATAGAGACTATCCAGTGGACAAATATTCTTAATACATTAGGAATCCGCACAGAAACATCAATTACACCATACCTGAACTTTGGTTTGACAAAGACTTCCATGTAAGCCTCCCCTCTAGATCCTTCTGTGAGGAAGATGCTTTCATGGAGGACAAATCAATCCACAGCTGGATCTAAAACCGATAGTGGAGTTGGTGGCAGTGTTTTCTCAGATAAACTAAATATAAACCTCTCTTTCCGTCTTCCAACTCACTGTACCGTGTTCGGGAACCCTCCCAATTATCAAGGCTTCGCCCATCAATGACGTTGTCTAATAAAAAGCGGGGACAGAGCATATTACTGGTCTTATCGTAAACATCTTCCGATGATGCCTCTTAAGGTTGCTACGATTTGACCAGTCACAAGTTGCCGGTCATAGGTCTTGTTGGCGGCAGGACCACCGGTAGTCCCTACCAGGACTTAAATCACGGTACCATGGGAGTCAGGAGCCCCCCGGATTTCGGTCCGGGCCTGACTTGTTGAGGTAGGCCCCCTTGTGGGAGCGTCATTGTGACTGTGGTTTAAACCCAATTCGCGGGAAGGGGTTTAACCCATTGTAGAGTTGCAAATAAGTACTGGGTGCTGTGACCCTAAGAGCAGTAAGAGGTTTTAGATCGGCTTCGACTCATACCAATGGTGGAACTTGCGCCTCCAACACAGTTCCAAATTGGTATCAAAGAGTTGACAGAGAGCGATGGCAAGGCGTATCCGCGCTCACATGGATGTATGGGCCTCCCGTAAACATAAGTCTACATAACAGGTGCCTTACGTTAAAAACCAGAGACTATGTACCGTGTTCCAGGCGGAAATTTCCGCGATTAAAGGAGCTCTGTCCTGGCTGAAGGGAAACGTGATATCTGCAAAGGATATCCGCATCTTTTCGGATAGTCAGGACGCTATCAAGTCCCTGGAATCGGTCTCATTAAATTCCAAAACCGCCCTTGAAAGCCGATCATCTCTTATGGAGATGGCAGAGCAGTCCAACCTTTCTCCTTTGTTGGGTGCCGGGCCACAGAGACATTCCAGGGAACTGTAGAACCGATGAACTCGCCAAAATTGGAACCACTCTACCAATCGCTACGTAAAAACTAACATTAACGCTGGATTCCAATAAAAAAACAGACCTTAGGTAGACTGTTGTACCAACATGTCTAGCTACCAAACAGATCTGGCCAAAACTGGATCTAAATCGCTCTAAGTGTCTGATCCTTCTAAATAAGAAACATCTCAGCGACATCATAGGTGTCATCACTGGACACTGCCTCCTAGGCAGGCACGCAAGAAGGCATGGCGCCTTTACAAACGATTTCTGCAGAAGCTGAATGGACGAGGAAGAGGAGAAGACAATCCTCCACCCACTCTGTACATTTTCGGCTCCTTTCCAGAGAAGAAAACTTCACTTAGGAGTTTTCTTCTACAACGACCTAAAGGGTCTTAAAAATATAGACGTTAACAGTCTCCTGCGCTTCATCATTAGATCAAACTAGTTCCATTAGTAAAAGGATCATAGATCAACTTGGCATCACAATCGGCCAATAGGCCTAAGTGGGTTGGTATTTCCAAGAGCTACTCTTACCTACCTACTTATCTACCTAGGCATGAGTATACCACCTTGATCAAAACGTTCCCGCACCACACCACACCACCGTGTGGCGCTCCCATTGTTCCGATTTGATTTCTGTTTCTGTTGTTAAGTTGGTAAATCTGCTATTGACATTTTCTTTAAATTTTAGAGTCATAGCTTGACATTTGCAAAAGTACATCTAACTTCGTGTGTGTTGGCTATTTTTTACAATTTTAGAAATGGATTTAAATTTGAAACAACGAACTTGTATGACATTTTGCGTAAAAAACGGATTTTATGGTGCGCGAACGTTGGAAATGTTGGAAAAGTGTTTCCGCAACGAAAACGGTCGTTTACCAGTGGCACGAGCGGTTCAAAACTGGTCGTGAGTCAATCGAAGATGATGAACGCAGTGGCAGACCGTCGACATCGAAAACCGACGAAAACATTGATGAAGTACGAGTAAAAGAAATGTTGGTCAATAAGCGCAAATTAACCATCAGAGAGGTAACGGATGACTTGAACATTGCCTATGGATCCGTTCAAGACATTTTGGTTAACGATTTGGGTTTCCGTATTGTAGCAGCAAAGTTGCTGCTAAAAGACCTCAATTTCATGCAAAAAAAGAGACCGTGTTGACGTCGCAAAAGAGATGATTTGCGAGGCTGAATCCGATCCCACATTCATCAAAAGGATCATTACTGGAGACGAGACGTGGCCGTGGGTTTATGAGTACGACACGCAATCCAGACATCAGGCAAGTGAATGGCGTTCACCAAATGAGCCGAGACCAAAAACACCACGTCGTTTTCAGTCAAAAAAGAAGACAATGCTCACGGTTTTCATGGATTACAACGGTGTAGCGCATCATGAATTTTTGCCAGAAGGCCAGACAGTAAGCAAAGAGTATTATTTGGGCGTTATGAGACGTTTGCGTGAAGCAATTCGCCGAAAGAGACCAGAATTGTGGGCAGAAAACTCGTGGATTTTGCACCATGATGACGCACTGTCGCACAGTGCCTTCATTATTCGTAATTTTTTGACGAAAAATTCAACAAATACCATCCAACAGCCACCGAATTTACCTGATTTGGCTCCCTGTGACTTTTTTCTGTTCAATCGAGTTAAAAAACCACTACGTGGAACTCGTTTCAGCAGCCGAAAGGAAGTATGGAAGTAAAAATCGCAGGATGCACGGATGGACATACCGAAAACCAAATATAAAAAATGTTTCGAGGAATGCATCAAGCGCTGGCATAAGTGTGTTGCAGTCCATCGGGATCACTTTGAAGGGGACAATATACTCGTAGATTTAGATGAATAAACTTGTATTTAAAATTTTCTGAATATATTCCGGAAACTTTTTGATCACGGAAGTATCTTCAGCCATGTGATCTTTATATAAGTAGTATTTGTTCCATAAATCTATCGATATTGATGGGAAGCTTGTAGACAAAGTAATGGAAAACAACGTTCGCAATTTGTTTAGCGTTTGACGAAATCACAGCATCTTCGAGAGTGTGGTTCCAATGAGTTTCATTCTCTAGCAATCCCAAGCGTTGACGGACTTCTCTGTATTTGCCGTATAATACACCATTAGCGGTTCACAGATGTTGGAATGATGTTGGGCCACGAACATTGACTAATTGTAAAAGCAAATAAAAACACTCGTCTTGGCTGGGATATACTGTGTAAAGACGTGTTGTTGCATCGGTGGAAAATACTTGTGGGTAACCTGGAACTGGCCGCCTTTGTTTCCGTCGTTAGAGTTTCTTTGACGATTGATTCTAGGTATTACTCTGAAGGGGAAAATATACGAGGGTTGTCTGAAAACTTTCCGACCGACCAATGATACAAACAATTTTTTTCTCAATTTTTTTTTTAATTTTTCCGCATACTCTCCTTATAACTCTACACACTTCTCCCAGTGATGCTCCCATCTCTCTAACCCGTACAAATAATACTTGGGGTTTTTCTCTGCAAAATAATTGTTCACGAAGGTTATTGCCTCCTTATTTGACGAAAATCTCTGTCCTCCGAGAGCAGTTTTTAGATGAAAGAAGTCGCTTGGGGCTAGATCTAGTGAATAAGGCGGATGGTCAAGCAGTTCAAATCATAATTCATGGATTTACGCCATGGCAGCCGCTGAGGTGTGAGACGGCGCGTTGTCTTGGTGAAACAGGATTTTCTTTTTCTGCAAATGTGGCCGATTTTCCGCAATTTCTGCCTTCAGCTTGGTAAGTAATGATGCGTAGTATGCTCCTGCAATGGTTTTCCTTTTCGGAGTTAATCGACTAAGATAACTCCTTTACTATCCCAAAAAAAAACAGTGGGCTGTCACTTTCCCAGCCGAAAAAACAGTTTTTCCTTTTTTTGAAGCCGGCTCGCCCTTTGCAGTCCACTGTTTTGACTGATTTTTTGTTTCGGGCGTATAATGGTGTATCAAAGTTTCATCTACAGTAATTAGTTGGCCCCAAGACTCAAATTTATTGCGGCTAAACTGCGCCAACAGAGCGTTGGAAATGTTCATTCGAACACGTTTTTGGTCTAACGTAAGCAAACGCGGCACCCAACGAGCGGACAGCTTTCTCATGCCTAAATCTTGATTTAATGTATAACAAATACGTTATTTGGACATTTTCATAACCTCTACTATCTCTCTCACTTTAATTCGGCGGTCGTCTAACACCATTTGGTGAACTTTAGCAATGTTATCGTCAGTGGGTGCAGTTTTTATTTTACGGCCACGTTCAAATTCAGCTGCTCAAAATTTCACTGTGGTAAGGGATGGTGCAGAGTCCCCATACACAGAGTCCAACTCATTTTTGATTTGCGTGGGCGTATTGCCTTTCAAAAACAAGAATTTAACAGCAGCTCGATACTAAATTTTTTCCATTTTCACAAAAAACACTCACTCAAAGGACTGTCAACTAAAAACTGCGCTCGTCCAAAATGACTGAAACTTCGGTAAGTAACTGTCAGAAGATGCACAACTAGCATTCACCAGCTTTCATTGACGAGTGCCGCTATCTTTACGCTGCAGTCGGAAACTTTTCAGACAACCCTCGTAGATTTAGATGAATAAACTTGTATTTTCAATTTTCTAACTACATTCCGAGAACCGGTAGTATGCCGGTTTAGGCATGGTTTAAAAAAATACTAAACATGTCAGAAATCACAGGAAACGTCTGATTTCAGATTTAGACCGATGAGCGATCGCCTGTAACCCATCCAAGTCAAGTTCCTTAACATATCTTAGTTCTGAAAGAGTTTTGAAGGAAAGGTCAAAAGTATGAAGTCTTGTCCAGTATCTCACTGATATTACGATTGTTCCAAGCTTACATTCATGTTTGATGCAGTTTGTGTAAAGCTTCTTGCTATCTTCTTTAATAAGATTACATTCCTTAGAAGAGACTAAAAACCCCTTTAAGTTCCTTCGTATCACTGCTAATAAAATTCCTTACCCAATTGAACTGCCCGACAGCCGTTGCGCACTTCTAGGGATTACATATACAAGTGTAATTTATTTATCCAATAATGATCACTCTATTTGCAAAGCCAGAAACCAACCTCTCGTTGCCAATTTTCGATAAAATATTATTTATGTGACGACATTTCCACTTCATTCCCTTAGCAGCATTACCATCACCTTGGTTCTTCATATCCATTGTTGGCGTTGCTTCACTAGGCAGACAATAAAAATTCGACAAATGTACCCGGCCGCTCCCATTACGAAGAAAAGCAATGGAAAAGGCAACGAAAACGTTTCCATTTTAACCTCTTAATGGTGTCTGTACCAATGGGACTCAAGTGCTACAATCCATGAAACAAACCGTCGGCTTCAACCATGATGTTGATCCTCTTCGTGTCCTCCAGACAAAATTAATGTCACAATGCTTCGAAAACGTACTCGTGTACAGGAACGACTAGGAGTACTCGTATTCATTTTGTTAACTTTCATATGAGAGCTTACAGTATTTTCTAATGTATGCACATATCCTATCTTTGTGTTCCGAAAAACACTCCAGACAATGGCCAGGAAGAGGACACACTCTAAACACTATTCGTATGTATACTCGTAGCATTAAACGACAAACGATACCCAATGTCAATATTTAGTTAGCCACGCCAATGAGGAGGGCAGGTTTCCTTCTTTCATAGTCAAACGCCTTTATTCTTTCCCTCCTATATCCTCGCAGTCAACGAGTATTCGTATATCTCTGTGTTGTATTTTGGAAATTTATTTACTTGTTGCCTTAAGGTCTGTTATTTCTATTAAAATAATAAGTTACAGCTAACCGAACGACCCACCTCTGAGGCCTTTGTTGGTTGCCCTTAAGACAACTTTCAACCAACCAGTGAACCAGCTACTAACTACGGATACCAGCCACGGCATCCGAGGAAACCAAGCCATCCAGCTCAAGAGACCAGCCATTCAGCTATCCAGCCAGCCAGCCATCTAGGCAATTATGCACACTTGGATGGATGGATGAATATTTTAGCCAAACAACTTTTATGTCAATATTTATGGTCTACACAAGTTTATTTCAGTTTCGGCTTTTACGATGTCCTTGAGTGAAAAGCCATACGAAAAGCAGGAGAAGCAGGGACGGCGAACACTTTGGATGGTTATAATCCCAATCTTTGGCAAGGACACACTCAATGTCGTCGTTCTGAATCCAATTAAAAGTGGAGTTAGCCTTTTTTTTGCCATGGGACACGTATGAAATCCTTTCAAGGGAAAGCTACGAGTGTCCTTTATTGTAATAAATAGGAGAAACAACAACCATTCGGTATCAGCAGTAATATGTATGACAATTGAACAAGAAAACTTTAATTAGCAAAAGGATTATGCATAGAACAGGATGGAACCATTTAAATCGTTTTATCCGGAAGCAAGCAATAATCCGTTTGTCAATATTTGTATTGTGAATTAGCTAAATGGAACTCAAAGGTTCACGGATTGATTGAATGAGTTGAATGCTATAGAGCTTCTTTGTGGGAGTAATGAACTGAGGATGATACGAAATGACTTACTCGCACTTTAGATGGATTGCTTTGCAGGACACCGAAATTAATGCGGAAAACGCATTTATAGGGCAACAGTTTACTCAAGGTTTTCTCTACTGCGGTTAGGGCCCAGAATATGGAGATGCTGACTAACAAAACCCTCTATCAATTTAAGCCCTAGACCTTCGTGTACCTACAGTTGGCTGTTACTGAAAGCCAAAAAGAAAAGTCGCAATAATTTTACGGCCTCCACCTAAGGCCCCTTAAAAAAATCACTCTGCCGACATATGGTGTGAACGGCCGATATCGTCATAAGTCAAAAGAAAAAACAGCTCATCGGACAAACACTGCAAAAATCAACTGTGTATCCCAGCCAATGCAGAAAGTGCTTGCATCCAAGAATAGGATTCTGATCTATTGTAGCTTAGATAGTGAAACCTTCAGAAACGTTAAAAATCTCTCAACGTCTAAAAAGCAGTAGATGAACCAGGAAAGGGATTGAGTGGTGTCAACTCAGTCGTATTCTAATGCACAGTGTCGTAACTATTTCTACACATGAAATGTGCTTATATTACCTCTAAGTGGTAACCATTGGGCACTGGTCAATGTCCATCAGTTCTCGACTTGATAAACTTATAAGCGCGAGTGCTTACTAGCAGAAAAAAGGAGCAGCACTATAAACGGGACAGCGGATGAATTCCCCAGATGGAATCAAACGTGAAGTAAAATCCCGAAGTAGAACAAGCAAGCCCTTATCGGGGCCATTTCGACATATCTGGAGTTCAGAATGATAGAATTTGAGAGACTAAGTCAGGGTCTTGGAAAAGAGGCGGCGGATAGGTCCTTGGATGGGACAAATGTCAGTGCTAACATCCCCGAACGAGTTGCTGGCTTCGGCCTAACTGACCTTTCGTCCTAGCGGTATCCATATTGGAACTGACCCTCCAAGTTGGAGGCTGTGCCACTGGGGTAGCTGCCAGGCCAAGGAGAAAAGCAACAACAAGCCTTGGATCTAAACAAATCTACTGTGCAAACGAAACAAGGATAACGAACGTCAGATCAGCACGTGGAAAGTTAGGTCTCTTAATGGACCGAGTGCAGCTTAACAACTAGCGCATGCCCTAGACCACTGCAATGCGATGGAATGGGCCGGACGAAAAGAGGATGAACAGCTACGACATCTTGTTATCGACGGCAAAAGCAGCACCTATTTGGAGGCGGATTTGTTATTAGAGGTAGGCTGAGGCAAGAAGTCTTAAGTTTCCGCATGTTAACAAGTGCCTCGTAACAATCCGTATTAAGGCTAGATATTCCAATATTAGGCTTATATGATCGCACGCTCCCACAGTAGAGAGAGATGACGATACCAAAGATAGCTTTTACGAGCTCTTGGCCAAGACTTACTAGCAGTGCCCTAGCTATGATATTAAAACTGTCCTCGGCGACTTTAATCCAAAGCAAGGAAGTGATGGCATCCTTCGTAGTAGAATAGCATGGACGACATCACCTCCGATAACGGATACAGGCTAATTGACTTTGCAGCAGTGCGAAACATTGTCGTAGCTAGAACTCCTGATCAAAAAACCGTCAACCAGATTGAACGCATTGCGATCGAGTCAAGGCACTCCCCCACCTCCAGTATTATGCATGCCAATTTTTTTTTTTTTTTTAGTTAACGCGCCTTAAAATGTACCCTTAAAATGTTTGCTCACAGCGCGGGCGAAGGAAAATCAGGGATGAGAGAAAGAGGGGTACCGATGCACGTTGGTTTTAAATGTTTGAAGGTTATAATGACTAGGAAATAAAGAGTTAGGCAGGGAATTTCATAAGCGAGTTGTATGGCGCAGGAGCAAATCACGATATTTTAGAGTACGTCCGAAAGTGGGCTTGAGGGTATACTGATGAGCGTTCATAACGAGACGACTGTTACAGTTAAAAGTTTGAAGGGGCGGAATGCTTCTGGCGATTTCTGTGGAGCACGTGGAAATAGCGACACCAAGGACAATTACCTTTTTGTAGCCATATACGGCTGCGGATATCCCGAACATCACGAAAGCTAATACTGTGAGGAAGTTTGAGATGGCCAATGTTTTTCCGATCGAGTCTACTTAATCTCTTAATCTCTTAAGAGGTTCTATGCCGCCAGCATCAAGTTTTGAAGACTTCGCCAAAATGCCACCAGAGATGCTGGCTGTGATGTGCTGGGTTTCATTCGGCCATCATAACGAAACTCCTGGTTTGACGATGAGGACGAGAGTTGCTCGCGAACTGTACGAGCAGAAGAGGAGAGACCAACATCGGCTTCTCAAGAGGAGACGTGCGGGTTCATGGAAATTGAAAGATTCGCAAATTTTACCAAAAGACAAAAAAAAAACTGTCACGGACAGAAACCCCAAACCGACGCCTGTAGAGACGAACAAGTGAACGTAATAGTAGAGTCACAGTCTAAGCTGAGCATTTCGAAAAAGCATTTATGTGGACTCTATTACCGCTGTCAGACAGAATAAAAATTACAGCCTGGACAATGTAAACCAACAATTCCGTCTACCCGACCTGGGTGAAGTGAAGATAGCCAAATCTAAGCTTAAGTCCAACAAAGCTGTGAAGCTAACGGCCTGACTACTGAGCACTTTAAAGTGGCATGCGATGACTTGGTAAGGAGCATATACCGACTCATCTGTAAAATATGGTCGGGCGAAAATATGTCTGATCAATGGAACCTCATAATTGTTTGTCCGATCTTCAAGAAAGAATGCCCTCTTAACTGCGCCATTTACAGAGGCATCAGTCTTCTTAACATCGCCTACAAGTTCCTATCTGCCATATTGTGTGAACACCTGAAATCGTGCGCCAACAACCCGATTGGTCCATATGAGTGTGGCTTTAGGCCAGGAAAGTCTACCATCGGCCTAATATTGACACTACGGCAGAGCGCCCAAATCGATACACACCACCTATTCATCGATCTTAAGGCCGCCTATGACTGCGTCTATAAAGATGACCTATACAGAGCAATGTCGAGTTTTGGAATCCCTGCCATTCTCGGCCGTTTGTGCACGATGACGATGGTCGGTAAAGAACTCTCCGAGACCTTTGATATCAAAAAAGGTTCTAGACAAGGAGATGCGCTGTGATGCGATTTCTTTAACATCACTCTTAAAAGAGGAATGCAACACTCACGCGCCAACACAAGAGGCACAATCTTTCAAAATCCCGTCCATTCACTCGCATACGCCGATGATATTGACATAATCGGACGAAAGCAGTGTGATTTCAGTGGCGCTTTCGCGAGTATTGACACGGAAACGGCGAGGATGGGTTTAAGGCTCAATGAAGTCAAGACCAAGTATATGCTATCATCCAGCAAGGAAACCCAACACTGACGTCTCGGTCGTGGTAGTAGTTAGTTAGTAGGCTTCGCCATCAATTCAAACAACGACTCCAGTGCTGAGATCAAACGAAGAATAACTCTTGCCAATCGCTGCTTCTTTGGGCTAAGAAGGCAATTGACTTGCAAAGCCATCTCTCGAACAATAAAAGTGTCCCTAAATATGACCAGTCCTACTCTATGGCGCAGAGGCATGGACTTAATCAAAAATGGATGAGGGTGCTCTTGGCTGCTTTAAGAGGAAAATCTTTCGAGTGATTTTTGGTCCCATCTGCATAGACGGTGAGTGGATTAGGAGATACAAGGACGAACTATACAGGCTGTAAAGTGGCATCGACTTAGCCAGTAGATTGAAGGTGTAATGATTTAGGTGGTTTGGTCATGTGGAGCGGATGATCCGGTCCGAAAAGTCTTCGAATCCGCCCCCTAGAGACAGTGCGGTAGAGAAAGACTATGACTGAGGTGGCATACGCAAATTGAAGGCGACCTCAACGAATTTAGCGAGTGAAACTGGAGGCAGCTAGCTAGAGATAGAGCTGGCTAGAGACACTTATTGTTTGGGGCCCAGGTCTGCTCCGCGCTGTAGCGCCACCTTAAGTAAGTAAGTAAGCCTGCGAAGTCTACAAGTGCAATCCACTTTATGCGACAATTCAGAGAAAATTGCAGATGTCCTTGGCTATCCAGAGTTTCTTGACTCGGTACAATCAAATGCAAAATCTTCTCTTAGAAGGATAATGAAACCAGATAAAACAAGGTGGCCCTGCCCTTAATATGGACCACATTTTCAACCTGTATCATTAGGTCTAGGTATTACCGAACTGCAATACTTGTCTACGATATTATACTTACTTAAATAAATCTCTAATACTCCAGGACAGTACTCGATCATCCTAGTCCCTTTCCGGTATGTTTGGGCTTAGATACTCAAATCTACGCAAGTACTGACATTACTGTCAATCAGTTTCGAACCATACTAGGGACAATTGATCGTGTCAACGTGGAGCCTAGAGGTCAATACGACATATTACTGTCATTCCACCTACTTCGAAGTATTCGCAGCACAGGTTACTTAAGAATTTCTTGGTATCTGGGATGTTAAAATAGCAATCGATGAGTTTCCAGCGAAGCAACATGATGAGCTATTATTCCTTCAAGGATCTAGTTATATCTAGACCTGGTTTTCTACGTTAAGTTAGGAAACCGTCATATCTTGGGGGAGGCAAAAAAAACACCGACGAATACGAATACGAATACTCAGTCTAAAAGTCTTTGCGGCAAGACCAAATTTCGTCATAGCTAGCACGTGGTTTCCACACAGATTGATGAAAGACACACGGGTCTAATATTAATTCATACCACTACCATACCTGGTCCCACAAGGACCGAAGAGGTAGGGCAAGGAATTTTACGTTTAACAGCTTCACCTGCAAGAAAATACTCCCGCACAGGAGACGGAAGGACCATCGGTTTTTTTTTAGAAAAGAAGAGGATAACTAGACAGGGCCTCAATCGAGGTCATGAAAAGGTGCTACTGCTGAAACGGTAACTAGAAGTTTTGGCAGAAGGTAAAAAAAACGGGGCCATAAATCCCAAACAGGGATTAAAAAGGGAATCGGGGATGAAAATTTGGAAGAGGATGCTGAGGTCCCAATAATCCCACATTTTACGTACAGATGTGTTTCCTTCATACATTCATCCAATATACTCTTACTAAGTTCGAGAAAAGTGATGCTGCATATCTCGGTCTGGTTTAGAATGTACGACGGTTACAAGGAGGAGGAAAATCAGGTACTAATTTCAAGTATTCGCTTTGAATCTTCTCAGAGAGATTTCCATTTATTGATTCACGCGTACAAACCATTTTCATTTCATGAAAGATACATTTTAGGGACTAGAAATTTTAGAAGTCATCCCGAAAATGTTTTAAGAACGGACATACTACTCGTCTTTGTTGAGGAATACAAAGAAGCTCTGCTCTTTGTCCTCAGAAGTTCTTCATTTTGTCTTTTCAGCTGTGCATCCTGTTCATTGACAACAAGGAGAAGCTCTACAAATGCTAAAATTTTGGGACTTTTTAATCGTTTTGCTACTTCTCTTGCTGCTGTCAGTGCTTCTTTGATTTTTTCAATCTTTCGCAAGACAGCATGTGACTTGCAGATTAGCAGCAATCCAATCAAAGTCCATATAAAGCTATTGCATCTTTTGGCTTCTGTTGAATACACGCAATTAATAAGAACACCTTGGTCATATAATAGTTTACCATCGATTGATTTGCGTGCTGCTAAATAGGATTCATCCAATCGAGTTTGTTTTAGGTAGCTTCTAGCGATTGTGTGAAAGATGTAGGATCTCTCTATGGGAAATTTGGAGAAGACTAGCCGTTTTTCCATTCGAATTATGAATTTTCTGAAAGGAACAAATAATTCTTTGTAGAAAATAAATAATTGAGACCAGAAGTATGATACCTCTGCCGGTGAAGGATTAAGTCATCAGCATCCTCATCATGATAAGTTGACTTATCTCCGAATATAAACGCCATCGGCTCTTTGTCCTTTTCTTTAGGCATCCCCAAAAGAACAGCAAGACGATCTTGCTGCTTGAAGCGGGTGAGATTCTTCGGGGTAACTAAGTATTGATCAAGGTAAGACAGTGCTAATAAATTGTAGACTTCATTGATGAACTCAAACTTCCATGGCATTACTCGATGAGTTTTTAAGACCACATAGTCACCCATAACCTCTTCTACATATCTGGTTAGTTTCTAAAAAAGACGAAGAGCTGATCAAACTACGAGTACCTCATAATATTTATAAACTAATCACCTCCATTTGTTTGAGCTGTCTAAGATACTTTATCCGTTTTAGAATAGTCAGCATATTACGATGGACCTGGTACTGAACCCTAAACAGATACTCCTCTGCTTTCTTTTTGGCTAATTTTTTGTCGGGACATTTTCGAATCTTTTCAGTATATAAAGGACTGCGAGCGTGAAGCATTTTCTACAGGTAGATCTCAATAAAACAAGATTTAAGAATATACTCGTACTCGTATTTACCAAAAAACGCATTGTGTCATCATATTTGCCTTGAGTAAGCCTTTTCAGTTGTGGTGTGCTCCACTTTGATTGGTCAAGCAATAAATTAGGATTGTCCTTTAAAGCCCGCAGGAATAGAACATCGACCCAACTACCGCGCATATATATCTGGTTAAAGACACTGAATGCTCGTCTCCTTCGTGCCGTCTCTTTTGAAGATAGCACAATGTCCTGTAATTCGATTGAATTGCTAAGCATTCACACCGAGTTAAGACACATCTGTGTGGATTACCTCCTTTTCAAGAGCACTAAGAACATCGCACTCATCTTCGTCTTTCAAAACCTTCCTTATGGACGAATGGTCATCGATATTTTGCTCCTCATGCATTTCTTCCGAGGCCTTGTATAAATGCTTTTCATTCTCTAAGATAAAAGAACCCAGAGAATCACCTAAGGTGTCGTTGAAGTTCTCTGCCAGCTGAAAGAACGATGCAAGGATGCCAAGAAAGTTTTTATTTCCAAAAAAATTTCTCTTACCACATCACCTCGATTTTTAAAAGCGGTCAACTTCAGCCCTTTGAATTTGAGAGAATTATTAAAAAGTTCACATTTGCAGTTTTCAAATTGATTCAATTGATAGAGCGCATCACACACTTCCAACGCAAATGGCTGACTTTGAGGGTCATGTTCTGAGAAATAAGAAACCATGAAAAATTTTGAAACATTGGATCGGTTTTGAGCTAGTCTTCGTCATAGGTACCTAAAGCAGCTTTAGAATCATTCAATGCTTCTGCTGCTTGGGATATGCTACGCTTACAGCGACTTCGATGATACAGTGCCTTAGGATCTGTCTGAAAAAATACATACGTCACCCCAAAGACTCCACTAAACAAAAATAAATAAAAACGATTAATGAAAAGTTTTACTTTAAGGCTCAACGACACATTATAGTAGTCAGCTGCAATTTCTAGTTTCTGCTTATGGGTGTAAAATATTCCCCATTCCCGGTAGATGACTTGGAGCTGTTCTTCCGTCAACGCTATTCTCTTCCATGGCTCTTCCATTTTTTTTTTTAAAGTTTAAACAAAGTCAATATATGAAATCTTGTATATGAAAAAAAAATATTTGTAAGCCTTTTGTTTTTAATGCGAAATTAAACGAAACACGTCAATGAATGATGTTTATTGTTTTGATTTAAAAAGCATTGTTTTGGAAACATAGTTTCATAAGGCAATTCATCAAACAAAAAGCACTGGAAATCGTTTTGTTATTTTCTTACCAATACGAGTATGTTCCGGTGCATAGAAATGAATGAAGAGGATGCGCAATATCAACGGATACTTTGGAGGGAGGAACCTAATCTGCCAATTCAAGAGTACTATTGTGCGACGGTTATGTTCGGGACTGCTCCTGCACCGTACATGGCGATACGTATCATGCATCAGTTAGCACACGATGAGGAAAGTCATTATCCGACGGCGGCAGAAGTAATAAAAACGCAAATGTATGTGGGTAATTCAGTTTATTGATTTACTTAAACTTATGACAATAAAAATATATGAAGATTGGATACCGCGTTGTGTGCTGGTTCGTCATCGACTGACTCGTATGATTTCTATTTATCTACCACAGTGCTGAAAATTGCGACCACCAGAGAGATGGAGAATGAGAGAACAAAAGAAAATGGGATTACGGTCGGTTAGACTTAGAGCGCAACCTTCTCTCCGAACCCACATTCGGCCGTCCTGACTCGACAACCGCCTCGAATGTCTGGCTCCATGGTTTCAACAGTTACTCAAACTAGTTAGACGTGTTTTTCTTGTTCTCCCTATTCGCCTGTTTAATTTTTAGTTGTAAACTTATCCCTTACGTCATCTGGATAAAGTGCTGAGTGACATTAAAGCGTGATGACATAGACAATCATTTTCAGTCCTCGCCATACAAACAACTCTCTCCTAAACAATGTGATCATATGCTCGAAGTTATCTTCGATAGAGTGAACCATGTCGGTGACGAACTTACTGCGACTCGATCATTCGTATGCGATATTGAACATCACATCGCAACAATAAACAGCAAAATCGTTGATACATAAAACTTCCCGCAGCCTTACCAGAATGTTCCCTATAATACATCGCTCATGGCTGAATTAATGGAACCTGAAGTGGATTCACGCTCACCCCCACATATAAGTCATCTGCGGACGGTTCAACCCACTGATTCCTGCGAAGTTTCTTCCAACTTAACAGCAGAAAATATTTCAATGTCAGCTCCTCCAATCGCTGCCCCACGGAAGCTTATCAATCATTTAATTCAACTTGGAAACCTTCCGAATGGCAATGGTAGACTTGATAAGCTTGCTTCGAAGAATCAATTGGTCACTACGCTTCTTACCAAAGGCGCTCCCCCAAACTCTGATGTTGCTTGGATCTCAAATTTCTTTGAAAAGAAATATGGCATTACAGCTTCAAGCTTCAAGCTCAATCTTCCAACCAAATATGAATGGTTATTCCATAATCCTGCCAGCAACAAATTCAATCTTGGGAAGATGGGTGTCTGCAAATGGTTGGAAAATACACCCAAGAAGCAGGATAAAGCCAAGCAGTCCGTTATACCTAAACCAACAAAAAAGTTAGAAAGTAAATCCACTTTGTCCAAAACCCACCTGTTCTTCCCACAACAAACCCAGCTCCAATTAGAGTTTTAAAACTAATTTTTTTTTATAATTTTAAGCCTCCCACCCATACTCCAACTCCCTATATTCCACCCCAAATCAAGCCCCAACGTCAACGTGTCTCTTTCGACTTAACCCCTACAACTCAAACTCCCACCACTCAACCCCTAACACACACGCCTTTCTCTAATTTCAACCTCAGAACTGAAGCTAAGTATCCTAATTTCATCAGTTCTCACATTGTAAACCCTACTTCAGACACCACATCCGTTGCGACACCAAACTCATTAACCACTCCCTCTTCTATTGACCCCCTTTCGCCACCCACTGTTAAATTAACGCACCAAACTAGCGATACCACTGAATGTCGCTATGTGCTCTCTATGCTTACAGATAAAAAGATTTATGAGAATATACGTCTATATCTCGCTTATCTGCACGATAAATCCGACTCGGTGTGCTACGGGGGTAAAACAAAACAAGCATGGTTTCTATCCAGCAGGAAGGCCTCCCTACCGACGTTACTAGCCACTATGTACACTCAAAAAGAGTCTCACACCTCCAACGCAGTCGACTTGACCACGACAAATTTGTTCGACCCTAAAAAGTCATGCAAAAACCTGCCTCTCACCTTCTGTTACCAGAACGTTAGAGAACTGCGTTCTAAAACCCACGCAGTTTTGCGCCAATCTCATGCTCCCCCATTTAATATCTACGCTCTGACCGAAACTAATCTTATCCCCAACATAGAAAGCCAGGAGTTATTCCCTCTTTCTTTCAATGTTTTTCGGGATGATGATTGCAAATCCCCCCTGACTGAATCTCCTTGTCGAGGTGTCCTACTGGCTATTGACAACAGCTTGGACTCCTCTCTCGTTGCAACTTCATCTTTTCCTAAGCTCGACGTTGTATGTATCTACTTACTCGTAGATGCTTGTATGTTATGTGTTGTTACATCCTTCCGGCGCAACCTATCGAATCCTACCAACTTGCTATTGCAGCAATTGACAACTTGATCGATTTATCAGACTCGCTTGATGATATTATTACCCTCGCCGATTTTAATTTGCCTCAGCTGAAGTGGAGTCCATTCCAACGCTTCCAATCCCATTTCTACTAAGGAATGCTTCTTCTTAAATCAGTTAACAGACTCTAGTCTATGCCAAGTCAGTGGCGTTTCGAACTATATGGAAAGGCAATTAGACCTTATCTTCACAACTGATCACATCAACTCCTCAGTATCATGTGGTCCCCTATCTCTTTCAACTATTGATAACTTTCATCCTCCACTTCTTTTCTCATTTTTCCTCAACTCTCCCCTCCAGTCGCCTTTCCATGCAGTTCTATTTTCTTACAATTTTCTCAAAGCTAATTTCCTTAAAATCAATATATATCTAAGCTGGGCTACTTTGGAGTTTTTACATTTCTCTCCATTTTTTAGAGACAAATATTCAAATCCATCTCCCTTTATGTGCCTTATTCCCGCCATAAAACTTCTTCTACATTCCCTCCTTGATATAATCGTAGACTTCGATCTCTACGAAACAAAAGAAACAAGTTATGGGCGGTATTCCTTCGCACCCACTCTTCTTCCGACTATTCAAATTATCTAGGTACATATCTTCATTTTATTGAACTCTATAACTCTCTCTATCAGCGCTGAATAGTGCGCAAACCAGTCTCATAAATGACCCCAAGTCCTTTTTTCAATTTGTCAATTGCAAAAGTAAGACTGATGGTTATTCTTCCTCCCTCGCTTTCGACTCCAAATCTTCAAGTGATCCTCCTACCATCGCCAACTTTTTTGCTACATTTTTCAAACAATCATTTGCCAACAACTCCTTCGTACCAGATCCCTCTTACTTCATTGATCTACCACATTTATCCGTTGGTCCCTTTCTCACTCAAAATTTCGATCCTGCAGTTATTGAAGAAAAGTTATTAAATCTTAAAGATGAATTTGTACCTGGCCCAGACGGCCTCCCCGCCGTTTTTCTTAAAAAATGCTCTTCCAACCTGTCTCTACCCCTTTCCTACCCTTTTCGTCTATCCCTTATACAGGGAAAATTTCCCTAGATTTGGAAGACCTCTTTTATAATCCCGATACACAAAAAGGGATCTAAGCATGAAGTCCCATTGATAAACTTTCTCATATACCCAAACTCTTTAAAAGAATTTTATACGAATCCTCAAGCTTCAAATGCAAGCCTTTTATTTCACCCCTCAACATGGTTTTCTAAAAGGTAGATCACCTACCACAAATCTAGTTGAATTCGTGTCTTTTGCTCTCTCGGCCTTAGAAAATGGCAAAGAAATCGATGTTATCGCAATTGATTTCACTCTCGGCTTTGAGCCTCTTTTATTAAAAGAGATTTCTTCTTACCTGGTAGACCGATATTATAGTGTTCGGCTTAGATCCGCCCTTTCTGTTCCATTCCTGGCCTCATCTGGAGTTCCACAAGGCAGTCATCTTGGTCCTCTTCTCTTCATTCTTACTGTCAACGATGTTGAAAGGGTCATTAAACACTCCTCCCTCTCCCTTTACGCTGACGACACAAATTTTTTTAAATTTATTTCATCTGCCCATGAAATGTCAGTCTATAACCTTCTCACTTAAGTGCAACCCGTCTCCTCCCCGACTTTATTTTCTCTATTTTCAACCAATTCCCCTGGTTCAGTCTTTTCTAAACCTTGACATATCATTCGACTGTGAGCTTGATTTCCGTTCGCATATCGATAAGATGATCTTCAAAGCCAACTCATCACTTGGCTTTATTAAACGGTGGTCCAAGGAATTTTCCAACCCGTATGTAACCAGATCTCTCTATGTCACCTTTATTCGCCCCCTGCTTGAGTATGCCGGTCAAGCTTGGTCCCCCTTTCACCGGGTTCATGTTTCCCGAATCGAGGGTATTGAACGTCGATTCCTCTGATTTGCTCTCCGTGGTCTGCCATGGAATGACGCTTTAGTCTTACCTCCCTATCAAGACCGCCTCAAACTTCTAAATATGAATTCGTTAGAAGAACGTAGGAATACTGCTGACATTCTTTTCATTCATCGACTTCTTTCAGGTTCCAACGACTGTGCATCCATTTTGAACTCCATTTCCTACAATACCAACTCCTGCAATCTACGTTGTCCTCGTCCCTATCTACCGGTCCACCGCACCTCTTATGGCTCCAACGTACCAATCTCCCGAATGCTCCGAAAGGTCAACTCAAACCTCTCCCTTTTTTGATTTCCACCTGAGCACTCCTCGTCTCAAACAAGATCTCCTCCATCACTTCCTTGGTCCCTAGCTCTTAACTCTTTCTGTAAGTTTTTAAGTTAGATTAAGCGCTTGTATCAAGCCAATAAATGGGGGCCTCAGCCCCCACCAAAATTAAAATTAAATTAAATTAAAATTCATGCCGTCTGCTGCTACGGTCGTCTTCTTCGTCCCGTCGTGGTGTAACGTGATCCCTGCACAAATTATTTTTATTCAAATCCTGCTTTCAACTTAAAATTCAGCTTCAAATTAGATTTCTCCAACGTATAACAGTTCGCTCAAACATCTAAGGCTCCAACCAGCTTATTAGCGTGGACGCGACCATGATAACAATTGGTGTTTTGGCTAATTTCCCTTAGCAAACCGCAGGGTATTTAAGGCAGTGCAATATCTCCCTCTTCCTTTTTTCTTTTAACCTGCCTTTCATCGATTGGACATCTGCTGCGTAAGTCAAACTTTTTTTAGTTATTAGCGTAGTTGAACCACGTTTCAGCTTGCGGTTAAGATGAGCTAGTAAGTGCATTTTACTTACATTATAATAATTTACAGAATTCTAGCCTAGCCTCTCTGCATTTTTTGTTACTCTTTTGCTATGGCACAGCATTGGATTTAAGCCATAAGTACGTACCAGTGGAGTTCAAAGTTCTTCTGCAAATCACACGTGCCCTAGGGGGAAAAAAAAAAAACAAAAGATATACGAGGAGGTAAGAATTTTTGATTACTTGGGGAACATACCATATGTGTACTTAACCAATTTCGCAGACACGTTGATTTTTGGACAGAATTTTCAAGATCCCAATAGGGGCCATTTCATTTGTGGATGGTTCATAAAGACTACTGTGCGGAAAACTAACCCACTGGTTTCAAGCTAAGGACTGAAACGAATAAAATTTGGAAACTTCAAAGTAAAAAAAAAATTAAATTCATTCACAATTACAAAAAATAAAAAAAATATTTGGGTTCCCATTCTTTCCTCAACTTCTTTCGAATGTCCTTCATAACGTTAGTGACAGTTACATCCGTGATATTTTTGGACGCTCTTTTCCATTCAGCATTAAAATCTTTGACTTCCTTTGCGCACTGCTCATTTTTCCTCAATTTAGCTTTGACCAGAGCCCAATACCTTGCAATGGGACGGCACTGTGGAACATTGGGTGGATTCATGTCTTTTGGGACAAAGTCGACATTTTTAGCAACAAGAAAGATCAACGTCGCATGAGCATAGTGAGCTGAAGGTAAATCTGGCCAAAATAATGTTGAACCCTCGTGTTTGTTTAGGAAAGGAATCAACCGTTTTTTTAGGCCCTCGTTAATGTACACATCTCCGTTAATTGTTCCCATTGTAATAAACGATGAGCTTCTGTGTCCACATTGACAAATGGTCTGCCAAACGAGATATTTTGACCCGAATTTTTCCATCCCAATCGATGTTGTTGATTGCGGAAGAATCTCAGCTTCAAACGAGCTGTAAAACTGCGCACCTGGAAGAGTAGTAAAGTCGGCTTTGACATAAGTTTCGTCATCCAAAACCAAGCACGCTTTCTTGTTGCCGATCAACTCGTATAGCTTTCGGGCTATTATGTTTTTATGACTTTTTTTTGCTTTTCAGTAACTTTTGGTATTTTTTGTTTTTTTCGTGTTTTTAGACCGTTACGTTTTTTAGATCATTGTACCATTGTTTGGTTGGTATTACATTTTCGAGCAACATCTCTGGATGACATAGTGCGGTTTTTTAAGATGGTACCCACTATTTTCCTGTCCAAATTTGTATCATGTGCTCCACTTTTCTGTTTTCGCTTAACTGTCAACGTCTCCAAATATCGTTTAATAACAGAATCCACTGTACTGCATGCTATGTTTAAATTTTTTGCGATGAAATGATTTGGATGCGAAGTATTTTCGAGCCATTTGTCGATGATCTTTTTACTGCGTTCCTCTTGATTCATATTTTATAAATATTTTAAACCGCACCGAACTAAAATCAATAACAAACTGAAACTAGAGAATATACAGGCTAATTTGGATACAAAATGGAATTGCAATTTTTACGCATTGGAAGTATAGCCCTTAATATTAAAATTTACAGACTTTATTCGTTTCAGTCCTTAACCTCCAAATGTTCATGTGAATGCCCCAAAATTTGTTGAGCATCTTGAGCATACATACATATGTACGTAAACCCCGGAACAAAAGTTCAAATATATGAGGATAACAAAAATCAAAGTGTTTGTTTCGCAAGTCATACAAGGACCTAACGTCACCACAAAATCCATTTACCTTCATCTAACTGATCGGAATTAACCAAATACATCCCCTAACCATAATATCTGCCGTCATATTGTTCATCGCGTATAAGAGTGTTAATTTGTAATTGCATATAGTAAATTTCTTTTGAGTTTATTCAAATTATTAAATTAGTTAGCAATGTAATACTTTTAAGAACAACTACCAAACGGAACTGAAGTACTCCACAAACTGATATCCCAACGAAACAACCTCTTGCAGCTCACGAGTAATAAGTATTCGGACGTGATGGAATGTGCTTACGTTGCGCGGGTTCACACGAGCGTCCGTTGATGTTGCAGCATGATCTAACCATGTCATGAAGGAGAGATCATGTTGAGGTGTCATCTTATTCCTGTTGTGGGAAAATATGACTTCACAACGTGATGGAATGTGGCTGCAGGTGGCATGTGGGGTAGTGGTCGTCAATCCACTATTTTTGTTGGAGAAGTTGGTGTAGACTATATATCACTATATTCTTTCGCACATTTCATTTTCATGATCAAAAAAAAATAAATAAATAAAAAAATTGATTTAATTTCATAGTATTGTACTTAGTGATAAGAATGACGAATACAAAAATGTATGGATAATTGTTAAAAGCCAAGGAAAAGTGATAAATTTATATTGTTCATTGAAAATCAAAAAGAGGTACGCAACATCCATATGCTCCTGAAATTTGTGCACAAAATTCATCGATCTGGATATAAAAGTGAGTACATAACTATCGACTTAATTTTCACTGACTTATACACATAATTTTCAAATATATTCATATCATTATTATCTTACAACTATTCTTAAAACTAATATATTTATTTTACTAAGTACATATTTAAAATAATAATTACCTAAATATTTAATACTATTTAATACATATGTATTTCTTTTACGATTTGTATATTGAACATTAATGTACTTAACCTCTTTAAAATATATGATAATTTTACACATACATTCTATGTGATACACACATAAATATATATATCTGGCCAATATATCTTTCGGGTGAATAATTTTTCCTTTGTGATGTTCCATATACAGAATAGTGTTAGAGGATAATAGATAGGGACTGTTCCAAAACAAATTTAGGAAAAGAATAGTTACGGTACAGATGACGAAGTCAGTTGCTGTGGGAGGGCTCCTTTAAGTGTTAAAATACCTAAAACCCTACAATAAGTTTTTTGGTTCATGTTCATATGTCCCTTCTGTACTAAGCCAATATAGTAAGACTCTGTTTTCCATTTCTTTTACCTTTGTTTCATTATTTTACGGCACGATAACTCAGTAAGATCCAGATAAGAGCAGCAAAATCCCACCCCTCCGACGAACGAACGCCGTGCAACCGCAAGCATGCCCCGCTGCTGCTATAAAAGTGTGCCATCTCCAACCGTACACTCTGAGAACATTACAGTGGTCGGCCAACTTTTCAACCTCATAGCGGTCATGTTTATGTTTCTGCGACAAGGAACTTCGAATTGAGTTTGAGGCCAAGGCCAAATTGAGTCCTCCTCACATCTCTGATTCTTCACGTCGGGATTCTTCACGTTCGCTTGTTCGGTGTCCAGCTGCTCGGTCAGCTCTTGGTGGAGCATCTCTCGGAGTTGGTGATCCTTTCTTGCTTTCATCTCAAATCCCGTAAGTATTCGAAAGGCTGAGTATTTTGTACTTCGAGGAGGGGTGGAATTGATAATTTGCTAGACACGTCCCACGTTCTTGTATCAGCTCTGGGGCTTTTCCAGCGACATCTTGGATAGCATTGGTGTCAGCAGCCTGCTCATCCATTCAACCTGACAATTTCCACGGGGTACCTCAATTGTTATCACCAGATGGATAATTTCTTCTTGGAATGCATTGGACGTAAATGCCGTGCCTCGATCGAAAATAATTCGCTTTGGGTTCCCGAACGTCTCAGCTTGTTTTTCAAGGAGTCGGCAACCTCCTCGCTGCTCGTACCCTTAGTGGAATAAAGCTAATCGGCGTTAGGAACCCTTTTTGCCTTCCAGCCTTCTTTTCTGCTAGAATGCACTCTATGCAGTTTCTTACGATCGCCTTAGCTTTCCTCGCTGCTTATCTAAGAGTATAGAAGGAGGATGATCGATTCGTAGTTAATCTCTTGATGGTAAAATGCAAGGTAAATCCAATTAAACCGAAGCTTACCATCCCTCGGCCGTCAAGTTGTTGAAATTCATCAAACAAGGGTTTTGAATTGATGCCCCTGATATGAGCACATTTTTACGGACAGATTCGTCTATTGTTCTGTGTTGGATTCGAGGAGATCCCACTCAATGGCGACATGTCGCCTCAGAAAATAACCCTGCAGATATTTCCAGCCGTGGAATTAGTCCCTCTAGACTCAGCGATTGTGATTTGTGGTGGTATGGTGCGCCCTTTCTTCACTTGCCATTTAATCAGTGGTCGGAGTCATTATTAAATAATAAACCGTGGTCAGCAGCTGAAGAAGAAAAGAGAAATGTGAAGACATTTTTAAACTCCATAAATCCCATTTCGTATTTGCTGAGAGAATAGTCATCATTCTCCAAGACAATACGAATGGTCGCGTACTGTCGTCGTTTCAGTAAAAACTGTCGTCCAAGGATGGAACCTAAATCGACTGGAAGATTATCAACGGACGAGCTGAATACGGCCCTGATTTTTTGTGTCAACGTTACTATGTGTTTTCTCTTACATTCCAAATCGGAATTCGGATCCAGTTCTTTTATGAATGGTCGCGGCCATGCTAGTTCGTTCCCATGCAAGAAGTACGAGGGCGGGTCAATAAGTCCGTGAATTTCTGACCTCTTTACTGAAACAGCAACACTGCTCCTGTCAACAGGCATTTGTCAGTTGACTCCTGTCAAAATTTAAACTTGCTGCGTCAGTTAGTTTGTGTTTGACAGCTATTTTTATCAGACTACTCACTAATTTGAGGAGAAAATGGAAAAAAGTGAATTTCGTGTGCTTATTAAGCATTATTTCTTGCGAAAAAAAACCATTACCGAGACCAAGGCTAAGCTTGATAAATACTATGGGGACTCTGCACCATCGATTTCAATGGTAAAAAAGTGGTTTACTGAATTTCGTTGTGGCCGTACAAGCACTGAAGATGCCGATCGTCCTGGACGCCCAGTTGAGGTCTCTACACCCGAAACAATCGAAAAAATTCACGATATGGTGTTGGCCGACCGAAGATTGAAAGTGCGAGAGATTGTGGAAGCCGTAGGGATCTCGCATGGCTCAGTGGTTTCAATTTTGAATGATCACTTGGGCATGAGAAAGCTTTCCGCAAGATGGGTGCCGCGTTTGCTCACAGTCGACCACAAACGCAATCGTGTAACAACTTCACAGGAAGGTTTGGCGTTGTTTTGTCGCAATATGGAGGAGTTTTTGCGCCGTTTTGTAACCGTGGACGAAACATGGGTCCATCACAACACACCAGAGAACAAACAACAGTCAAAACAGTGGGTTTCTAAGGGTGAATCGGCGCCAAAGAAGGCCAAGGTGGGTTTGTCAGCCAATAAAGTTATGGCGACTGTTTTTTGGGATGCACGCGGGATAATCCACATTGACTACCTTCAAAAGGGAAGAACAATCAATGGGGAATATTATGCCAACTTATTGGACCGATTCAATGACGATTTGAAAAAAAAACGACCTCATTTGGCCAAGAAAAAAGTTCTTTTCCACCAAGACAATGCAAGGGTGCACACATGTGCAGTTGCCATGGCAAAAATCCATGAATTGGGCTATGAATTGCTCCCTCATCCACCCTATTCTCCAGATTTGGCTCCGAGCGACTACTTCTTGTTCCCAAACCTGAAGAAATGGCTTGGTGGAAAAAGATTTGACTCCAATGATGAAGTCATCTCGCAAACAAAGGACCTCGACAAATCATTTTTTTTGGAAGGGATAAAAAAATTGGAGAAGCGTTGGACAAAGTGTATAGAGCTTAAGGGAGACTACATTGAAAAATAAAATTATTTTTTTATCAAAAAATCTGTGTTTTAATCCAAAAGTCGCGGACTTATTGACCCGCCCTCGTATGATTCATAAAGTCACATATTGCATGACATGAAGCTGACTGCTGATATTCCTCGAGACAGTATATCTGCTGTATTTTCCCTGGACGGGACGTGACGCCATTGGGCTGGTAAGAATACTTCCTGAATTTTCGCTACTCTATTCGCCACAAACGTGTGGAGAGATGAGAAAGTTGAATTGATCCATGACAGTACGATTTGCGAATCTATCCAGAAAAAGATTGGAGAATCTTGAAGTCTTAAGTCCTCTCGGACTCTGCTTGTAAACTCAGCTCCTAATACGGCAGCACATAATTCCAGTCGATGAAAAGTTTGTTTTTTTACCGGAGCTGTACGTGATTTTGTACAGAGTAGTCTTACGAGTAATGTTCGATCTTTATAGGTTTACCGCAAATAGACAGCTGCTCCATAGGCTTGCTCTGATGCATCCACAATTGTGTGTGCATTTGGACGGATGTTCGAGTCCCTTGATTGAACACGTGCCTTGGAACTTTGGTCTGATTGATTGTTGAAAGGGTGTTTCGATAAGTTATCCATTCCTTGCCTTAGGTGTTCGGGTAGCTCGTCGTCCCATGATAGTTTCAAGTGGGCCAAAGAGTCCTAATGGATCGAAGATACGTGCAATGTCGGAGCTGACCGTTCGCTTCGTGAGTACGGAGATGTCGGTTAAGTGAGCTCTTCCATGCAATTGGTCCGGTTATGGCTGCCATATTAGGCTTAACGTTTTGATTGTGCTTTGAGTTGATTCGCTTAAGTCAAGCTTGGCCCTCCACTGGGAGGTCTTGAAGTAGTGCAGGATGGTTTGCACACAACTAACGGAGCTTAAATCCGGCACTATGTAGTAGTGAAGTAACTTGATTTTGTGCGTCCTTTGCTAGTGGGATGCTATCCGCACCGCTAATGCAGTCGTCAGCGTAAAAATCATCTTGAAGTATTTGTGCCACAGCGGGTTGTGTAAACTTATTTTGGGTGGCTAAGTGTTGTAAGCATTTGGTAGGCAGGTAAGGGGCTGATGATATGCAGTATGTTACGGTTTTCAGTTTGAAGTGCTTAAGCTCTTCTGTTGACCGCCTTCTCCAAATGATGAGCTGATTATGATTATTTGCCTGTACATCTTCTCGATATCGGCTGTAAAGATGTATTTGTGCAGGCGAAAGCGAAGGAGTATGGACAATAGTTCACTTTGTACTGTAGGTCCAATGTGAAGAATGTCGTTGAGCGCAAGCCCCGATGATGTTTTTCCGGATGCATCAAAAACCACGCGTAGTTTTGTTGTACTGCTATCTAGTTTCAAGATGCAGTGCTGTGTAATGAAGAATTGTGGTCCCTTTATTGCTTCTCTCTTGATCTCCTCCATATGCTGGAGAGACTCATATTCGTCCATGAACTTGACATAAGCTTCAGGTTTTTGTAGAGTCGTCTTTCCCAGAATAGGAAACGGTTTAACGCTGTTTGTTTTGAGTCACCCAGGGCTGCAACATTTTCTAGAAACGGTAGTCTGACGATGAAGTGATTGGTTTCCGATTTAGAGACATTTTGAGTGAAGTGTGTTTCGCAATACCTTTCCGTAGCTGTCAGCTGTCTTGGTACGACTTCAAAGTCGTCAAGCTTCCAGAATCTTTCGATGAGTTCGTTTGTGGAGTCTTCCTCGCAGAATGTTCCACAGGTTGCTCAGTTGGGTGTTACGTCTCCAACTTTTCCAGCTACGATCCAACCTAGTACAGTGTTTTTCTGTCACCAATTTGTATCTTTTCTGGTCGCATGAGCTGATAATAAAATCCTGCTCCCACTAGGACATCGATTTTGTTGGATCGGTGGAAGTTTGGGTCAGCCAACTTGATGTTTTCGGCTGTGATCCAGGTGGTAGGATCCGGCTTTTGTGTGGGCTGAGGTGATACGATGCTTGGTAGTATGAACGCTTCTAGTCTGCAGTCAAAATTTCCGCTTATTGATCGTAGTCCAAGGTTGACTCGTTGATTTGCGCTTTGTGTTCTCCTGGAAAATGCATTCAACGCAGAAGGAATATGATGTTGTTGACAAAGATAAACGTTTGATGAGTCCCTCAGTTATTAGATTTATCTGAGAGCAGGAATCTAGCATATCTCGGACCTCACAGCTTTGTCCGTTGTTTGCCGTGATGAACACCCTGGCCATGGTTAGAATCACGTTACTTTGCTTGTTCTTTACTTGCTGAATCGTGGCTACAGTTGTCGGAGCGCCCCTCTCTCCCGATTGCGTCGTTGTGGTTGTTCGTTCTACAATAGATGCAACAAGGTATTGTGCTTCCCTGAGCATGTGCAGAACATGTTTTTGATGTATGGTCTGTTCTGAAGCAATTAACGCAAAGTCGTTATTTTTGGATCCATTTGAGCCGTTCCGCTGCTGACATCTTGAGAAATTCTTCGCAATAGTATATCGGGTGGCCTCTTATTCCACATACCTTGTAGCCTTCGACCTTGTAGGTGGCCACAGTTGTCACTGTTCTGGCCTTGTCTTTTCCCCCAGCAGCTTCTAATGCCTCAAATCGGGTTTTCAAAAACCTTAGGAACTCATCTGTTTTCTGCAGTTCTAGAGGATTCTGCAGGGATTGCTGGTACAAGAGATGGCTTAGCCGACGCAATTTCTTTATAAGTATGTGGATGAGTAGGGGATCTCTGGAAGCCGTCTCTATACCAAGCGTCTTCAGTGCCGATAAGCATTCATGAATGGTGTCATGAAACTCCTTTTTTGCCTTCATTTCGGAGTCTAGGTTCGGTACATCGAGGACCCGTTGAATTCGAGCTGATGTGAGGACTCTTTTGTTGCTAAATCTGTACTGAAGGATTTTCCAAGCTATGTGGTAGTTGTCTTCGGTTAACTCGAGGTGTCGCAGTAATCGCTCTGCATCGCCTGACACATTCGTTTTTGGATACTACATTTTTTGAATTGGTGGCAATGGCTGTTCGTGAATCATTTTTGAGAATATATCTGGAAATATTTGCCATTTCAGATAATCTCCATCAAATTTTGGTATTGCCATTTTGGGCAGTTGAATTGTAGGGTGATCAACTTCCTTCCTTGATCTGTTATCCTGGCTGGTTGCTGTTGCTGTTCCCAACAGAGCTTGATTTCCTAGAACCTCTGCTTTCAATTTAGTATACAACTCCATGTTGTACCCTTCCGCTACTGGGTCGTCTACTGCTTCCCAAATTGAGTAATGAAGTTCCTCAAAAAGTTTTGGGCCCCCAACTGTTCCTTGCGATTGATGGTTGATATAAGGAATTTGTTGTTGCTTATGACGCTTATGGTTATAGTTGAAGAAGAAGTAGTCCAAAGTAGTCACGATACAACTTAATCCAGAAAATGAAATCCAGCAAAAGAGGAAAAAGAAGAAAAACCGTTGGAAACAAAATAATTCAATTAAGCCTCGAAAATCCCTTCATTTTGCTGACCATTGCTGCATGACAAAAAAGATAATCAAATCCTTTAACTCATGCGACACACAAGTTCGACAATTGTAATCTCATTTGATCCAACTGAGTTCCTTTCGCTTGGACTGAATTTTTCTTTTTCGCTAAAAATGCCGCAGTAAAATTGTTTGACAAAGTCAGCAAATGTATCCTGCGGGATGTCTTCCGAATACCTACCTACACAAAAAAAAAAAAAAAAAGAAAACTTCTAAATCCACTGGGAGTTGGTAACAATGTGAAACAGAAACGAAAGTTGTTGTTTTTCTTTGCTTTCTCGTCTCTTTACTCTTCTTCGTAAAATTAACTTTTTCTTTTGAATTCATTCTGCTGCACTGCAATCGAAAGGAGACAGTAGCCATAGAAAATGTACTCGTACCCCCGAAAATTCCACCAGAACCAGAACAAGTAAAGTCTTCAATAAACCACCAGAGTTATCCTGTCGCAGTGGTCCCAGTTTTGGTATTCTTTTCTCAGTCTCAGACTCAGTCCCAGTGCCAGGTCCAAGTCGCAGTCTGCAATGTTTTTCGTTTTCATTACAAGATTAGTCGGGGAGACAGAGTGAATGAGAAAAAGGGCAACTTTCGGTTTCAATGCGACTTGAGCAAACTTTGCCCGAAAAGGTCCTTTCAAATATAAATATCCACGTTCCGGGTTTTAAGAAGGTACGAGTATGTCCTCCAGGGCAGATACCATTGTTTGAGCCAAATTATATTGAAGAAATGATGTAGCCGATGATAATGCTGATGATGAGGTGGATGGTGATGTGTCCCGTCATGTGCCTACAACTGCCGCCAGGCAATGAAGTGTTTGGTTTGAGTAGTAAGGGTTGAGATGGAAAATGGTTATCATGTTAAGTTTGGCGCCCAAAGGGATTTATTCGAAAAGTTGTTCCAGTTCCTTTTCTTATTTTACCAGGATGCGATTTTTAGAGTTTGTTGGAAGTTTAGAAACAGCTGTCATTGAGATTTCAAGTCATGTACAATGTACCAAGGGTCAGGTGAAGACATAAACAATTTTTGTTCAAAAAAGAAGGTGGGGCTATTGAAATTTTTTTCATTGAGTATAAACATGTTGCCTTGTCAGAGCAGGATTTGTTGATTCAGTGGCAAGTATGAATGGGGTAACACGATCGAAGGAACGTAAAGCCATGCAAAGCAATATTTCTTCCGCTTGGAATCGATAAAGGCTGGCAATGAAAAGATTTTGTATGGCGTAGATTGCAAACACTATAGAAGTACTCGTAACTATGGAAGCTAACAAAAATAGTGACTAAGGTGAGATGCTAGATTCAAAGACTAAGTAGCTGTACAACTCATATCGTTTAATCTTCTTTTCTGAAGCCCTTTAACGCAAAGGTTTTCATCTCGAAACAACTGAGGATATTTTTATCCGCTTTCGAGTCCATGCTTCAGTGCCATACAGAACCTGGTTGTTCAAGGTCTTACATAGAGTCTTCTTAGTTTTTTTAAGATAGGGCCTTCCTACTCAATTGCCTTCTCTGCGCACAGAAGCAGCAGTTGGCAAGAGCGATTCTTCGTTTTATTTCTGCTGAGGCGTTGTTGGCAGAATTTATAAAAGAGCAAAGATAGACAAAGTCCTTTACTACCTCGAGATTATAGCTGTCGATTGTGATGTTTTGCCCAATTCGTCTCTGTTGTGTGCCCCTTCTTGTTGTCAGCATATACTTGATTTTGCCCCTATTTACCCTCAAACCCATTTCGGCAGCTTCCGTTTCAGTATTAGCGAACGCACCGGTGACAGCCCGCTGAGTTATCGTAATTCTGTCGATATCATCGGCGTACGCTAGTAGTTGCACAAATTTTTGAAAGATTGTGCTTCCGGTGTTCACTTGTAAGTTCCGCACAATTCTTTCAAGATGGCATTACGGGGCATCATAATGGGCCAGTAGGCCTAAGTGGGTTGATCTTTCCTACAGCCACTTGTACCTACTCTATCCGTGGTGTTAAGAAACATCAAAGGTCACGGTTAAGCCGTTACCGACCTTGACGGAGACAGACGGATGAGTTTGGCAGGGATACCAAAACTACAATAGATATGGCTCCATGTACATAGCTCGTCTCTATAAATGCTGTCATATGTGGCCTTCAAATCGACCGGAATTCTTGAGTTTTTTTCAGGATCCACCAGAGTGTGAATATTTGGTCGATTACGGACTTTCTCTGTCTGAAACTGCACTGATAGTGATCAATCAGGTTGTTGGCGAAGGGTTTCAGACGTTGACACAATATGGGAGATAAGATATTCTGATATTGAGGAGACCTTTATATCTGTAGTGGGCGTAGTTGAGGATCGGATAAACGCTGCTTAGACTGATCTCCTTAAAGTCATTCCCAGTAGCTCTGAATACCTCCATCGGCAAGCCGTCAGGTCCAAATGATTTGTTGATATTGCTATTCTTGCAGATATTGCATATATCATTCTGGTCAGGTGCATGGAAGTTTTGGGTATCATCTTCTAAGTTGAAGGGCCTATTCTGCATGATAGCGGGATGTAGGGCGTCTTCGCCGTTATACAGTATGCAAAAGTTTCTTTTCCATATTATCAGCACCAGCTGTGACTCTATTACGAGGTTGCTACGATTTGGTCAGTTACAAGTTGCCGGTCATAGGCGGTAGGACCACCGGTAGTCCCTACTAAGACTTAAATCACGGTACTATGGGAGCCAGGAGCCCCCCGGATTTCGGCCCGGGCCTGACTTGTTGCGGTAGTCCCCCTTGTGGGATCTTCATGATGGCTGTGGTATAAACCCAAAGTGGCGGAAAGGGTCTTCCTGTTAGTTTGACCCCATGTAGAGTTGCAATAAGTACTGGGTGCTGTGACCCTAAGAACAGTAAGAGGTTTTAGATCGGCCTCGACTCATACCAAGCATACCAAGGGCTGAACTTGTGCCTCCAACACAAGCTCTGCTTTGGTATGTCAGGAAGGCGACAGAGCGATGGCAATGCGTATCCTTGCTCCCATGGATGTATGAGCATCCCGTAAACTTAAGTCTTCATGACAGGCGTTTACGTTAAAAACTAGGGACTACTATATGTGACTCTATTATAAGATTTCCTTCTTCATATCTACAGGCTTCTATACGAGTCTTCTTGCCTTGACACGTTCTTGTTACCTGTCGGGAAGACTTTCGTGCGTTATTCCTGGAATACAACCTCTCAATGTTTAAGATCGCGCGCTTCTCGTGCTCTTTTATCTTCTTATGGTGAAGCCGATCTTCTTTTCGTCTCTCGTAGATCTCACGAACAGCTCTCATCCTGCGTTGTAGCGCCGTTTTGTTGGCTTCTTATTTGACTACATGTGCTTGTCGACATCCTTCATCAAATCAAGGATTTCTTGGTGGTAGTCGGATGACACCCAACACATCAGTTGTGGCGTCTCGGATAGCACGTTGGCACCGTTGCCACTGGTCTATATGCTGGCGACATAGGAGTTGCTAAGAGATTTTGTGATACGCGTTCGGCGTTCTGATGGTTTCTTGCGATTGCGGCTATTGTACGTTATATCTAGTCACAGTAGGTATTCTTTGTTGTGGAGCTTGGGAAATCCGTATTCCCACCTTGACTGCAACAAGGTGACGATCCGAGTCAATGCTGGCTGCCCGGAATGGTTGGACGTCTAGGACGTCCGTAGACCGCTCTGTCCACTTGTGTATATCGTCTCGCCACAAAATCAATAAGCTGAAATTCTTTGCCAAACCTGGTATCGTGTTGGCTATGTACCAAAGATGTGCTCCTTTTCTATCATGACAAGTATATCGTACCAATACTGCGTTAAATGCTCATATGTCTTGTTTGTCAAAGGGCTCGTAGTAACATTTTTTGCTGGCGAGATCCTTGCCTTCCGTAGGGGATGGACCCATATTAGGCTTATGTGAGCGAATTCAGCCTTGATGCGGATTGTCATAAGGCACTCACTCAAGTGTCAGAAACTCAAAACTTCTTTAATAAGTCTGCCTAAAAATAGCAAATAATATTAATTAACCGTTTTTATCCTGCTTTTGTCCGGCCCATCCCATCGTACTTCCTGGATGGCGGTAATATCTGCGTGATAGCAGCCAAGGGACTCTGTTAATTGTTCGGTTGCACGTGGCCGTGGATGATATATTCTTTGAGGCGTTCAAGGGTCTGAGGCTTGTTGACATAGACTCGTACTTCAAAAAACTCCAAAAAAGAAGTCTGGAACGGTTAAATCAGGGAATCTTGCTTTGGAACCGGAACCGGAACCGGAACCGGAACCTGAACCGGAAATACAGCTCTCTAAAATTTTTGAACCACATGTTCTCATCCAATTGATGAAGGAAAAAGTCGTTGAGCATAGCTCTACAGCGCTCGCTGTCCACAGTAGGTAGTCGTTTGGCCAGCGGCGATTTCGAAAAAATAAGATCCGATGACGCCTTCAGCATAAACAGCACACCATGCAGTAACTTTGAGCGACTGTAATGGCTCTTCGTGGATTTTCGATGCCCCGGAAGCCATAATTTTGCTTATTCACATATCCACAGAGGTGGAAATAGGCCTCGCCGCCCATCCTGATTTTCGATGAAAAGTTGTCTCCCTCGTGGTCGAGATTCAGAATGGCTTGAGCGCAGCTAACAACTGATGCACTGTCTGCACTTTGTGAGGGAAAATCTTACAGTCTTTCACCAAAATTCTCTGCAAAGACCGCCGATTGATGGCAAATTGCGTGGAATGTCATCTGGTCGACACTCCGGGGTCCATTGCGACATCTTCAACCGCAGCTGTGATATTCTGAGCAGTACTGCTGCTCCGGGGCCAGCCAGACCTGGCAGTATGTCGTGTTGTCCCATTATCTTCTAGGCGAGCAGCTTAACGTCGTAGTGTTTGTCCAATTGGTATCGGACGACCGGGAAACCTGCGCCAAAACTCACGTTGCGCCAACACCACCGACGAATTATTCCGCGTTCTTTAGGAGTATAGCTATTCATGTCTTGTTGACGTGTATTTTGTATCAGTTTACTTACTTCACAAATGTCAAAGTAGAATTCACATTTGCCGCCATTACAAGAATTATAGCATCTTCCGATAGGGTGTTGATTTTTGCGCCACCTAGTAGAATAAAAAAATAATGTAACTTGTACATGTGTAAAAAATTTAAAACTAAAACTACGAGAGTAGCGCCAGAAGCAGCCGACCTGACGTATAGATGGCAAAGTTGTTTAGTATTTTTTCGGCAGCCATCAATAGTGAACGCTCTCAATGAATTTTTAAATATGAAAAAAACTGGTCATCGCATTGCTTTCATTTGAAAGCCGTCAATTAAACCAACATCAGAACGGAACTAGATTCCACTCTGGGGAGTCTGCTCCTTCAAATAATAAAATATTTGGTGGCAGAGTTTAAGCGAAGTTGTACGAGTTGCCAAGACGAAGATCGCAGCGGTCAACCAAATGAGGTGAGTTCACCAGAAATGTTATACGAGTACATCGCATGTTGGCTGAAAAATTGGACATGAGAAAGCTGTTCGCAAGATGGGCGCCGCGATTAGTCATAATGGAACAAAAACAGCGCCGTGAGGTTGTTTCAATCGAGTGTTTGGCGAAGTCCCACAGCAATAAAGCCGAGTTTTTGAGTCGATACATAACCATGGATAAAACATCATCTTCACTTCACACAAAGGAAAAGAAGGGGAGAATTGGCTCCAAAAAAAGTGAAGACAGTTCCATTTCCAAGCAATGTCACGGTGTCAGTTTCGTCGTACTTGATTTTCATTAACTGAAAAAATGGATGATATGTCTTTCGGGCGAGGCTGGGATTCGAATACCGAACCTTCCGATTTGGAAGCCAGTCCACTAAAACTTGAGACACGACCTTGAGAAAAACTTCGCTCCAGGTGGCGCGAGGCAAGGAACCTCAACCATCTTGAAGTCAGCAATTGGACACTGCTAACTAGAGCTAACTAACTTTATTAGCTAAAGTCCGGGCACATCCCTGTGAACCTATCTCCTCTTGATTTTCTTATCTAAAGTAGCATCATCAAAGTCTTGACCCAGTAAAGAAGTGTTGTCAGATCTATGCTGATCCAAACTCAATCAAGATCGATGCGTCGGCATCAAGTCACCCCTTCGACTTTACTCCTCCTTGGGTTAGCATTCTATCTTGCAATGGAATGTATCTTTGCAATTTTAATAGCCACAACCCATGTTGTTAAGAACGTGTACAGCCGCAGCGAAGTACTTCGAAAATGCAAGACTTTTTTCAACATAACAGCTGAGTTCAATAAGCGTTATCTTAGTACATACCAGATTTGATCGCAGAAAATGGGATCACCGAAGAACCAGCCAAGAATGAAGGCTTTCCTGGCCCAGAACCGGCTTTAGCACTGTCTGCGTGGCTGGCTCTTTACTATTCTAGCTCTTGACTTTACTAGCAGAAACAATAGGCATGACAATACTTCATCTTACTATATACCCTTCCTTAAGATGAATAAGACTCTTCATTTACTTATTGGCTGTCTTTATAGGCCTTTCCGATCTACTGCAACAGAGGACACACACCTAGAAATTTGCTAATGAACGTCCTACCTCCTCAGCGCCATTTGTGTAAGTTGTCAACAAGTATAAATCAACATTTACCGAAATTTTATTTGTTTTTATTATTTTCTTTGTGACTGGGCGGCTACGCCTCAATGGATTTACTTCTACTGCTTCGCAGTGACATGACACTAGCCATACTCTTGGCGTATTCCTGCTTCTTTGTGATTAGATCGGCTTTATTCAAAGCAAAACAGAGACTGAAAAAAGCTTCTATTTCTGGGCTTTTTAGGTGCTCCGCAATTCGTTTGATTCTCTCTATAGTTGTGCTGGCCTTTTCGACTTTTCGAAGTACTGCATGAACCTTAAGGATTTGAACAGAAGCCAAAAAGGCCCATACATGACTATTGACTTTTCTAGCTTCTGTAAAAGTGATTCTTTCTGATGAACTACTTCGAGCAATTCAAAAACCATTAACAAACCTGCACTGCATTTTTTTGCACTTAAAATTGATTTATCATAATTGCGTTCCTGGAAGTCAATTATTGAAATTCGACACCAAAGATAGGCTCTCTCGATGGAATACTTGGCAAGTGTCAAACGCTTCTCGAGTCTTGCAAGAAGCACTCTAAAAAGAAATGTTTTTAGGCATTCAATCTGAAAAGCGACTTGTGAAATACTTGTTTAACATTGCAGTTTTATCCGTAGCATCCTCATCAAGAAATGTAGCTCTGTTCCCGAACTCATAAGTTGGTCTCTCCTTCTTCAACTCCAGATGTAGCTTCAACAGTACAATCAAGCGATCGTTTTCTTCTATATCGGTTAGGTTTTTCGGTATATCATTAAACTGATCACAGAAGGCCAAGGCCAGGAGGTTATACACTTCATTCATAAATTTAAACTTCCATGGCATCACCCTGTGAGTTTTCAAAGCCATATAATCACCCATAACTTCTTCCACATAGTTCGTAAGTTTCTTCAAAGGACGAATTCATAAAAAAAAAATAGCTCAATAAGGGTATGCTCATACCTTTAGCTGTCGTGTCGCCCTTAGGTGATGCATAGTTTTAAGCATCCTAATCACATTACGGTGGACCTGATATTGAACCCGAAAAAGGTTAGCTTGTGTCAAGAGTTTCTTTCTCCGTCTATCAGGAGCATTGTGTATCCTCTCGGTGTAAAACGGAGATCGGGAGTGTAACATTTTCTATCGATGTAAAGACAGAATCAAGATACTGACAACAGTCCTCGCCATGCTTACCAAAAATTTCGAAACAGCTTCGTACTTAGTTTTTGTAAGGTCCTCCATTATTGGTCTACTTAAATGGGATTGTGGTAAGAGAAGATCTTTATTGGTTTGAAGTGCTTTCAAAAATAAAATGTCATTCCAACTTCGACGGAAATACGTTTGAGTAAAGACTCGGTAGATTAGATTTCTTTTGGCAACCCCCTTCGGTGACAGTGACATCATCTAAAATAGGTTTATTACATATCAAGATGATTTCGTCTTCGAATTCTATACTCAACCTCGATTTCAGGAATGCTAAGGACATCACAGTTTTGTTGTTCTTTAAGGATTCTCCATAAGGGTCTTTGATCAGTGGTGGCTTGCATTTGTCGATAGACCTGATCGAAATCCTTTCCATGTTTTAGTATGAAATGCCCGGCTGGGTCACCTAGGGCATCGTTGAAATTCTCGTCAACCTTGGAAGCAGAAATACGTGGCATGATGAATATGTGCCCGTAAAATGGGACTAAGTCTTTTTCGACATACCACATCCAGTCGGAATTTGAAAGCATTGACTTTCTTCCCAATAAATTTCCTGGAGAAATTGCTTAAGTTTAACTTAGTATCTTCGAATCTATTCAGTTCATATAGACCATCGCAGACTTCAAGATTGTAAGGCTGTGCTAGATCCTCAAGAGCTGAAATAATGACGAGTTTAATAATTTTATAAGAGTCTTATTTTTAAGTACCTAATGCCTTTTGAGCATCAACCAAAGCTGCCTTAGTTTGGGCTATATGACGCTTGCATTTGCTTCGAAAATGCAAAGCCTTCGGGTCAGCGGGATTAAGGTCTAAGGACTTGTTGTAAAACAAATCGGCTATGTCTAGTTTCTGCTTTTTTGTACAAAATAATCCACATTCCCTGTAAAGAACTTGTTGCTGTTCCGGTGTGCTAGAGATGGTATTCCAAGGTTGCATTTTGCTTAAAATAAATTTGGAAAAAAAATCTTTCACCGAATTTTTGAAAAACTATAAATAAACTGTCAACAATTTTAAGTGAAGTTTATCTGCTGGGCTATGATGTTGGGAAGCAAATTTTTTTCAGCTAAAAATGCTGAAGCCATTGGGATCGTGGGAAATGAAATTGCTGATTAATTTATTCCCTGAACCTGCGGTATGAAAACCTGCAACCCCGACATTCACAGAGCAGATAAATCACCTTTTCCAGGAGACAAAAATTCCTCCTTAGCTCGTGAAATAACGAAGTTTGGTTCCAAAAATGAATTCGGTCTTCTTTCTCCTTCAGCTCTCTTCTTCAACCAATTGTCCTTTGATTCGTAAACCTGTAATCAAATATATTTCCGTGCAATTCCTTCCACCTCATTACTCGAACAAACCGTCATTTCGACAAATCGAAATCCCAATTCAAGACGAATACCCCATTCGTGATTTTATTTACTCAACTCACAAAGGATCCTACGCTTTCGACTCACTCTCATTCTGCGAAAACAAAGCGCACATACAAGGAAACAAAAAAAAAACTCAAATCACACTCAAATTGCAAAGTTAAGTTGCTAATAACTTTTTGCTTTCTTTTGATTTCTTTCTTGGTTTGTTCTCCTTTTTTTTTTGGTTTTTTTTTTTTGAACATAGTTCCCCCTTTTGTTTTAGCCAAAAGTTCCACTGGCTGGATTCTCCTTCGAAGGAATTCTTCTGACTGAGGAGTCAGTTCTCACAAAACCATTTCAGGTGTTTTTTTTCCATTTGCACGGATGAACTTTTTTCAATCATCACAAACTCCCATCAATATTCCTTCGATTTACCCCACAGATTTATACAAATCCTCTATCCTCTGTCCGCTGCTGGTGGAGTTCTTACGACCCTCAGTAGTCACGGGGTGTAGAAAGTAAATTAAAATCACAAAAAAAAGGTTCGGGAATGGCTTTCGGAATCGTACTCGGGTACAAAGTAATTTTTGATTGAGGAACAACAACTGAATCCTGTCATTTCATTCCTCTAACCACCTCACTCTCTGTACTTTTCAAGGCAAATTTAATTCGAATTGGCAGAGGGGAGGAGGGTGAAAAAAAAAGTCAAAATGGAAAAAGTTTCTGTCGCTAAATATAAATTTATCTTCATTCCCCCGATAGAAAACTACGTTCAGGTAAATCCGCCGAATCCGGAACGGAATTTGGATAGCAGAAGTTTTTCTCTAGCTCCAGCGTTGCCATAACTTCTCATGGTTGTCAATTTCCAATGATGGGTGTGTTCCGTGGTATTCAGTGACGCTACGTGAGTTGATTTTTCTTTCTTTTCATGTTTTTTTTTTTTTTTTTTTTTTTTGCGAAAATAACTCGACGACGACAACATAGACGCGCGGCAGTTAACTCATTTTTAATGGCTTCACACTGAACAACAACATATTGGCGTGGCCATGGATAAAAAAGTTGAGACGATGACGACGACACGACGACACGACGACACGACGACGACCATTCCCTGGCAGACGGTTTCCATTGAATATTCATAAATAATTGTTTATACAAAAAAAAAAAAAAACACAAAAGTTTTTTGGAAAATATTTAACGTGAGTTGGGACGGGGGTAGCGAGGTATTAATACCAAAGTGTGTTGCTTGTTTGGGAAAAGTTTACGCGCATAAACTATCCGGCAGAAGCCATTGTTGGGATAGTTTTGTATATGTGAGGACATGGATATGGCTTCCTGCCATGGTAATGTCGAGGTTGTATCCGTAAATTTTGGGATCGTTAAATTTGTTATGTCCTTGGAATGCATGCATCCGAGAAGCGTTAAAATTGCGCACTACAACGATAGAATTCAGGTTCAAGTTTAATGGACGGTTGTAGGGTCATGAACGTTACAATGTTATACGGTGCAAATTACGAAGTTGAACTGGGTTGTAGTAAGCATTTGGTTGTGATTAACGGCATAACCACTCTGGTGCTAATGTAAGTAGTGGATACTGGAATGGCAGACCAACTACCCATGATAGCACAGACTGGTGGTTGAATTTTCGTTTCAACTGGGAGAATTCTTTCAGATGTGTTCTTTGTCAGCATGTTCAAGTAGTTGGTGGGTAGTAAAATAATGACTAATTCTAAGCATCCTTTGGCCGCTAGGAAGTGAAGTCGAATGAATAACAAACATTTAACTGTAGACGGTTTTTCGACTGCCATTAACAGCAAATCGTCCGAGGTAATCAAATAATCGCTTTTCATCAAACAGCTGCTTGCTACTCGATTACTTTTTCACTAAATAAAAAAAAAATGATTTTGAGTGATGGAAATCTTTATTTGGACCTTTATAATTGTTTTCTGTTAAGTGGAAAATGTGATATTCCCCAAGTGGCTGCCGCCAATGTTGATATATCGCATTTTTCATGACTTTCCGCGAGATTTTCGGTGATAACTGTTCGCATTCCTGTCGAATATTCTCCTTAAGGGCTGCGATTGTCTGAGGCTTGTTGGCATAAACCCGCGACTTCAAGTAGCTCCAGAGAAAGAAGTCAGGGATGGTTAAATCGGGCGATCTTTCAGGCCATGCCAAATCACCCAAACGGGAGATTAGGCGACAAGGAAACAAAATCTTCACAAAATCTTGTGTTGTCTTGTTGAAACGACATGTTCAACAAACTCCGCTCATCCAATTCCGGCAGTAAGAAGTCGTTTATCGTGGCCCTGTAGCGTTCGCCAGTAACAGTGACCGTATTACCGATGGCGTCCGCAAAAAAGTACGACCCAATCACTCCTACCGCGTGAACGCCGCACCACACAGTGGCTTTGAGTGGATGTAATGGCTCTTCGTGCATCACACACGGATTTTCAGTGCCCCAGAAATGAACATTTTGCTTATTGACGTAACCACTTAAGTGGAAATGCGCCTCGTCGCTCATGATGATTTTCGACACAAAATCGTCCTCTTCGTTGTTGAGATTGAGGATGGCTTTACAGTAATTCAAACGCGACTGACGGTCATTAACTGATGCACTGTTTAGACTTTGTACGAGAATATGTATAAGTCTTTCACTAAAATTCGCTGTAGGGCCCGTCTGGTGATGCCCAATTGCGTGGTCCGCCATCTGGTTGATGTTTCTTCGTTCTCAGCGACATCGGCAGTCACAGCCGCGATATTCTCGTTCGAACGACCAGACCGGTGGCGGCCATGACCTGCACAGTTTCCTGTAGTTACACTCTGTTTGAGTTGAGTAGCTAAGCGCCGGAATGTTTGGCCAGTTAGCGCGACACTATTAGGAAACAGACGTCGAAATTCAGTCTGCGCTAACACCACCAACCGATTATTGGTGAAAAATATCGAGACAATTATTCCACGGTCTTGCGAAGTATAGCACTCCATAGCTTATCTGTTTGTATACTGCAGCTGTCTAGTTTTGCAATGCCATTTGCAAAAATTATACCATCTTCCTATAGGGTGATTAGTTTTGCGCCACCTTGTATGAGGCCCAACAGACAATGGTTGGTGTTTGGTTTATTTCTATGCAGATGCGTTGTTACCGTGAACTGTGACGCAGAAGTCCGTCTTTAAGGGATAACGAAATAGAAATATGGTATCTCTGAAATTAACATTTTTGATGACCCCGGGGTCGCCGCCAAAAAGTGAGAATTTTTTTGTTACGCTAAAAGGGTGCCCCTTATTCGAGTAGCAACCTGTGCGAATTTTGTAATTTCCCGACAATTACATCGCACGTGAGTTATATCTTCCAAAGCACAAATATGGTGACAAGCTCTGCAGGCATCCACTAGCTCGCAGTTAGCAGTTAGCAAATTTTTTCAGAATGCAGTGCCTGGGCTAAATTCTTCCTGTCATGCTAAGTATTTTTCTACTAAATTTGAGGATTTCCTTAGTTTTCATGGATTAAACTTTGACAATAGACTCTTATAGATGCTCTTACCTAGCCTGTGTATTTATTGTATATTTCCCTCATACCAAATTCTAAAAAGTTTTTAAACTTAGCTGTGTAGGACGGTGCTCTAAATGGTAAATGCTGCTACTGCGCACCGGTGGAACTAACCACCTCGTCGATGAATTCAGACACCCGACAAAGCCTTATGCATGCAAAATTGCTTGTATGCTGCAGGGAAGCTGAGACTTAACGATGGCTAAACCCAGCGCCTTAAGTACGTATTAAATGTGTACGTAGATACTCGTAACAATTTCCGATCTAAAATGGCTTCCAAATTTAAAGTGTTTTTTATTTGTCAAATATTAAAATTTATTAAATCTGAGAAACCTTAGCAAAACATGAAAAATTGTAAGGAATCCCTGCTACAAAGAATCCGGTTACTTGAGACTCTTTGTAGTATTAAATAAAAATACCAAATGTCGACGAACAACGGCTCCAAAATCCAAAGATCTCTATCACTAAAAACCAACAACAACACGGCAACATCTATTGCAGTTAAAGAGAGGCATTTAGCGGACACCTCGCCGGATTTTTCTTCTAATCAGAATAATTATGCCGTGGAAAACATGTCAAGTTTTAAACTAGGCGAATTGATCGTGGGTTCATTGAAACCTTTGGGTCAGGGGCTAGTATATACCCGACGTAGGCGCGCCTGTCGTAAGAGGCGACTAAAATCCACTGGGCCGGATTAAGGTGTTAAGCGACTGGTGCCAGGTTGGCGGCACAGTATAAAAAATAGCTTCATCTCTAATAGAGCATCCGGATACTTGGCGACCTCCGGATCAGCCGGCCTTATCTTTCTAATAACAGGTGATCGTCGCTCTGACCAACATCCGGTGAATGGCTTAGATGGTTCCGTACTCGTTTCGGATAAGGATCAGCTCAAGCGATGGAAAGAGCATTTTGCTACTGCTACCCAAATCGATCTAATCGTGGTCGACGCGCTGGAGAACAGCAAGGCGGTAGGACTAGATGATATTCCGGTAGAGCTTCTGCGAGCCGCTCCAACAGAAGATTCCCTTCTTGTCGAGCCTCCAAAAAATGTAGCCTTACGGACGCATTTGCATTCTTCCCGCAGTTGTTAAGGTAGCAACCAAAGTAGTTCTTGAGCGGAAAGGAACATCTAGAAGATACATTCGATGCCGAGCAATCAGGTTTCCACTCTGGATCCTCCTGCACCGACCGTACCAGCACCCTGGGTATAATTATTAAACCCCTTCACCTACCGTTTATTGATTTTGAGAAGGCGTTCGACGGTGTTAGCAGACAGATAATCTGCTTGCCTTGCGCAGTTATCGAAGCAACCTATGATGGGTCTAAATGTCATGTTATGCATAGAGGAAAGTTATCAGAAAATTCGAGATCCAAAGTGGGGTCCGACAAGGTTGTATGCTATCGCCGATACTTTTTTTATTGGTGATTAGCGATGCGCTAAGAACAAAGGAATTTGCTGTACTCTTACATCATAATAATTCCAAGATGAGGATGAAGCACAAGTTAATTGATTGTCGGGGAATGATATAGACATCGCTTACCCGGATGAGCAGGTCGATCCAGATATGTTGTACTCGTATATGGCGCAAAACAGAGAAGGGCGATCACGGTTAGTTGAGGAAATCAAAAATTTACTCGCATTGCCACAAGTCGCGAACAACGCGGCCCACAAACCTCTATCCAATATTTTTCAATACGATCGACCTGTTATGCATCTGCTCTTCTTACAAAATAAGGTTCAATAGTTTATTTATGATTCCCCAACTAATTATTATTTTATTTAATTTATTACAATTTATTTAAGTGATAAGATCTTTAGGTACATGTTGTCATAAATATATGTAGAATTAACTGGTTTAACCAGATATCCTCCTTGTAATGGTGTACTGTAAATTGTTTATTGAGATAATCTTCCTTTTGGCTGCTGGGGTACAACCTGGTATTAAAGCTCCCACGGTGTCATCAAGACAGTCTCCATTATCATCAACACAGTCTGCCATAACGGTAGGACACTGTGCATTTGAGCTTCTGAATAGTCCAAGGAAAGCGATGAAAGCTAGAAGGCAAACGAATAATTTCATTGTGGTGAAGTATTCTATAACTGATAACTCTGTGAGCAAGCCGCTCAGTTTTTATAGGAAAAACCTAATTTGCAAAAGCTAATGATCGGTTCCGTATAAATGTTTGAACAGTCGAATTTTGTTTGCATTGTTAACATTTGTTGTTTACTTTTTATTTATGTGCGGCGACCTAATACTATTCTCACTTGAACTAGATACGCAAATACTAAGATTAATGATACTATGCGATCGCACATGTGTCGTTTTGAGGAGCTCTATGTGGGCCATTTTTGCATCACATCCGCCTTGTTTGGGTAATACGATGTCTAAGGTTTCACTTTATTGATCAGAGGATAATGAGAAGCTTTGCTAATGTTCTTTTTCAGTTAGGAGAAATTTCAAATCTTTTCCTCATCCACAAGCATGTCAGAGACCTGCGGCCAATTACAAGTAGTAATAATAATATTTCCGACATCATCATCCTTTGTGCGGGCAATTTAAAACCTATGAAAGTCATGACTTACAGATTATAAATTGTGCTGGATGGAGGAAAGACAAGTCTCTCCCACTTATGCATATCAAAAGGCCCTCATTCTGTTGCCGTTTGGAATCCGCCCAAAAGCATATAGTGAGCGGAGGCCGCGGTCCATATTGGACCGGCTCTCATTATTTTTGATAGCCTTTTTGTCACTTTTATTTAAGTTACTTTCTGTGGTTTAGAATATGGGAAATGTATGGACTTTACTCAATTTTGTGCTCTCCGAGCAAACTGTGTGAATCAACTTATAGATTAAGGGGTAAAGATGGATTTCTTATGATAAAAACAACTGCATGGCCGTAGACAACTGCAAAACAAAGTTACACGTTGTCCAAGGATTACAGTGATACGCGCGAGGTGAATTTTAGCCAGTAGCGCAACAGTCGTGATGTAGTGCTTGCTTTACATCTTAGTGGTGGGTCTCGGGCAACTACATGTATTATATAAATTCTGTCCACAATAGTTTTTGGGACTTCAACTAATTCAAAAAAAGAAACTCTCAAAATTCTGGCTTAAAGGTCTTTATTAGGCTGTGGTCTCATTCAAACTCCCTCGTACCAGCAACCATTTCCCCAAAAAATCAGTTACAACAATTTTTCTTGAAGGAAATTTCAAAAGGAAATTTAGCTTGCAAAAAGGACTTCACATAGAAATGAATTTTAGGCTAATTCACAATTGTAACAATATTTAGATTATATTTTTATATTTTTCGAGAGATATTTTTAACTTTAAATTATATTTGAAGTATTGTATGAACAAATTCTTATACTTGTATAAATCCTTATACTATAATTGCAAATACAAACGGTCTAGGGAGCTAAAATTTGTAGTCTGCGTTACCGAAAAATGCCCGGTACGGAAACCCACATTACTCCTCGGATAAGAAATGATCGAATGATGAGGGCTTTTGGCTATTGCACCCGGACTAACATTGTTTTCCGTAATGTGAGGACACTCCTCGACTCAGGAAGCGAAGGACCTCAAAATTCCAGATACCTCCAATTGGAACCAGAGTTCATTCGATATAACTTGGACATATTGAGAGTGAGTGAAGTAAAATAGTCCGACGCGGAACAGTGCCAATTCCCAAAGTGTAACACTGGGCTACTCTACTCAGGTAAGACCTACGGCAGTGCCCGTAAATCCGGTATGGGTCTGCTGCTAACCCCTTGACACCCAAATGATGATAGGATCATAAAGGCAAGATTTTGGACTAAAGTCCGGCGCGCCACGGTCATACAGTGTTACGCCCCAACGAATTCCTCGACTTAGGGCGAAAAGGACAACTTATTAAATCAGCTAGGAGAAAGGAGATATCGTCATCTTGATTGGGAACCTGAATGTGAAGGTAGGCAACGACACTGAAAGGCTCAGATATGTGATCGGGAAACATGGTCTTGGCGACCGAAATGACAATAGTGAAAGATTTATTGACTTCTGCAACATCAATCGCCTAGACATACGAGGCATCATGTTTCAACAGAAGACCTGCCACAAAGTCAACTGGATGTTAGCTGACAGGCAATCACCGTACAACCAAATCGACCGATTATTCGACGTTTCAGTAGTTGTCTTTTAGACGTCCGAAACAGACGAGGAGCCAACATGGGGTTGTTACGAGATCATCACCTAGTGGTAGCTACTGTCCAGTTACGTATTGCTTCTATTCAAAGAATGCCTAGGTATACCATCGACTGTGTAAAGATCCCCTCAATACGCCAACAATTAAATGATCACTTTTAGCTGGGAGTGGAAGCAATCAGCAGCTCATTGCCGAGAAAAATCCAAGAACATTGGAATGCTGTGAAAAATGTATTTACATCTGGAGCGGAAAGTATTGTTGGCAAGACACAGCACGTGTCTTACCAAGGATATCTGGTGGCGGATTGAAGAACGTAAGCTACTTAAAGCTTGTATTGTAGATACCCTAACAGTAGGGAGGAACGAGCTAGAGTTCCTGTATCGAGGCAAGATAACGGAAGTGCAGCGTTGTATAAACTATATAAATGCCCTAATCACGAAACCAGAAAAAGCGTAACACTCGTCTTGCTATGAATGTTCATCAGCATACCCTCAATCCCAATTTCGGACGTATTCTAAAATATTGTGATTCATTCCTAAGCTGTACATCTCGTTTATGGAATGCCATGCCGATCTCTCTATTTCCTAGTCATTATAACATTCAGACTTTTAAAACCAACGTACATTGGTGCCTCTCTTTCTTTCCTGCCTAATTTTTCATCGCCCGCGCGGTGTGCAAATATCTTAAAGGCACTGATAACTCCTTGAGCGCCCGCTATTTTTTTTTTTTTTACAACAACCGGCAACAAGCCGGTTTGAATGCAGAACCGTTAATAGATTAACCAAAGAGCTGACAGGTGGTCATTGCTCTGACCAACATCCGGTGAATGGCTTAAATGGTTCCGTACTCGTTTCGGATAAGGATCAGCTCAAGTGATGGAAGGAGAATTTTGCTATTGCTACCCAAATCGCTCTTACCGTGATCAACGCGCTGGAGAACAACAAGGGAAAGATGATAGAGCTTCTGCGAGCCGCTCCAACAGAAGATTCCCTTCTTGTCGAGCTTCCAAAAAATGTAGCCTCATGGACGCATTTGCATTCTTCCCGCAGTTGCTAAGGTAGCAACCAAAGTAGTTCTTGAGCAGAAAGGAACATCTAGAAGATACATTCGATGCCGAACAATCAGGTTTCCACTCTGGATCCTCCTGCACCGACGTACCAGCACCCTGGGTATAATTATTAAACCCCTTCATCTACTGTTTATTGATTTTGAGAAGGCGTTCGACGGTGTCAGCAGACACCGAAGCAACCTATGATGGGTCTAAACGTCATGTTATGCATAGAGGAAAGTTGTCAGAAAATTCGAGATCCAAAGTGGGGTCCGACAAGGTTGTATGCTATCGCCGATACTTTTTTTATTGGTGATTAGCGATGCGCTAAGAACGGAGGAATTTGCTGTACTCTTACATCATAATAATTCCAAGATGAGGATGAAGCACAAGTTAATTGATTGTCGGGGAATAATTTAGACATCGCTTACCCGGATGAGCAGGTCGATCCAGATACGTTGTACTCGTATATGGCGCAAAACAGAGAAGGGCGATCACGGTTAGTTGAGGAAATCAAAAATTTACTCGCATTGCCACAAGTCGCGAACAACGCGGCCCACAAACCTCTATCCAATATTTTTCAATACGATCGACCTGTTATGCATCTGCTCTTCTTACAAAATAAGGTTCAATAGTTTATTTATGATTCCCCAACTAATTATTATTTTATTTAATTTATTACAATTTATTTAAGTGATAAGATCTAAAGGTATATGTTGTCATAAATATACGTAGAATAAATTGGTTTAGCCAGATATCCTCCTTGTAATGGTGTACTGTAAATTGTTGATTGAGATAATCTTCCTTTTGGCTGCTGGGGTACAACCTGGTATTAAAGCTCCCACGGTGTCATCAAGACAGTCTCCATTATCATCAACACAGTCTGCCATAACGGTAGGACACTGTGCATTTGAGCTTCTGAATAGTCCAAGGAAAGCGATGAAAGCTAGAAGGCACACGAATAATTTCATTGTGGCGAAGTATTCAATTTAATTAACTGATAACTCTATGAGAAAGCCGCTCAGTTTTTATAGGAAAAACCTAATTCGCAAAAGGTTCCTTGTAAATGTTTGAACAGTCGCATTTTGTTTGCATTGTTAACATTTGTTGTTTACTTTTTTTTTATGTGCGGCGACCTAATACTATTCTCACTTGAACTAGATACGTAAATACTAAGATTAATGATACTATGCAATCGCACATGTGTCGTTTTGAGGAGCTCTATGTGGGCCATTTTCACATAACAGCTGCCTAGTTTGGGAAATACTAATGCTAATGTTTTTTTTTTGCTTTTGTAGCTGAAGTTTCTGAGTCAGCAAGTCTTGAGGAAGCCTTGATTCGAAAAAATGGGAGCAGGCCTTGAAACAATGGATGCTGGGAACTTGTTCAACTGGCAGGTGGACGTAGGATCATCAATAACCAATGGCTCTACAAAATAAAGGGTTCCAGCATAAACGACCAATCTGGGTTTAAGGCTTGGCTCGTTATAAGAGGTTCCTCGCAAGCAAAAGGTATTGACTACGAGGAGACATTCAGCCCAGTGGCCAGATTCAGCTCCACTATTTTTCGTTTGGCAGCATCAAGAAAATATAAAATGAAGCAGTTTGATGTTACTACTGCGTTTATGATGCAGGCGTATACTGACTTCGTAAAAGCCTATATATTCTCAAGCAGGCGTCGAGATGTAGGGATGAGAAGTTCAACTCTTTCCTCAAGTTTGTCCAGTTAAGGGTACCTCAAGCTGATATCCCTGTGTGTTTTTAGGAAAAGTCGTCATCTTATGATGAAATTATAGCAGCGGTTGACAATAGCAAAATAGCAGCACTTATCAGCTACCTAAAGGAAGAATTTTCCCTTTATGTTTTTTAGGGAAAATACTACCTAGGGCTGTAGATTCAGCTGAGCTCACTGATCAAATCATCTCGAAATTCGGAATGATGAATGCAAATGCTGTTTCGACACCTGTTGACACATCAGTTCTAGAATATGTTGACGAAGACTACTTCTGCAGCAGCGATTTCCTATATAGAGCCGCAGTTGGGAGTCTCATGCTATTGGGACGAGGGCAGATATATCTTTAACGTTAGGAGTTGCTAGTCGATAGATGAAGAAGCCATCTGGAATCCATGTTAAAACGCTGAAGCATATTATAAAGTCCACTGTGCGGGCAAAAAAAAAACAACAACAACAACGCGAGAGTGCAGTAAAACCGAAATCCACATCCACAGTGCGGGCATCACAACCTTTCTGCCCCTAGTCAAACTGTTGCTTACACTCGGTCACTGCCGATGCTGTATTATATTGTTACATAGCGCGTGCAGTGACTAAGTGTATGTAACAACCGATGGATAGCGGGATGTGGGTATAAATTTTTTTGGTGTGCAGTTTCCTATTGTTGTAAGGGCATAAGACTTACAACAATTTGATTCGGTAAACCAATTCTGCATTTGTACACTACATCGGCGCGTAGTAACGTCGGTGATGGCGTTTTTTGTGTTTGTCTTTCTTTATAATGACTCGGAAATGTAGAGCGGATATTACCAACATACGCGAACTAAAAAGTAATCACTTTTCTGCGTATGTTCATGTCTGTAAATACAGATCAGCTGTTTTGGCACTTAGTGAAACACAGGTCGATCCCCGCCCACATCTCTCAGATGACTCCGATCTGAAGCAACCTGCCTACGATCTAGTGCCATTATTCTTCTCTCATCGAGGTCCCGTCCATTTACGTGCGTAGTGATGTAACTTACCGAACTCCACCACAACGTAGTCCCTGTTCAAATCCGGAATTCAATTTCATGTGGTTAAAATTCCAACTCCGTAAGCAAATTATCCATTATTGCTTTATTTACAGAAGCTCACGCAAATACCAGATGTTGAAAGTCATACCACCAACACCCTGGACTTGTTTTCAACCTCACCCCGGCAAATACAAGGTCAATGTGATATCCCCCCTAGCCTCGTTGGACCACTGTGTTATATCACACAGTTAGAGAAAAGATTCCTAAAAGAACCGTATGGCAATTCGAGAAAGCCAACTGGAGTGGTCCTAACAGCTTCTTTAGGAATTTTAAGTGGTCGTTATAACGACGTGGATGCCGCTGCTCACAGACTCCACTCTCATTGGAATGAGAAACTTTATCCCTCATCAGATGAAGAGTATTAAACCAAAAGAAAAACTGCGGTACGACTCGAGCTGTAAAGAGGCTGTCAGGGCTAGAGAAATGTTTTTTCGGCCCTTCAAGCCAACCCAACAGAGGAAAACCGAAAAAAGTTTAAACGAGCCAGGAATGACTGCAACGCCTTTCTTAACCTTCTGACTGCCTGCTGGCGAAAACTCACTTGTCTGTCTTTTGGGGTCAATTTGACCCCATGATCCATTCCATGCATTGTGTGCTAAATCGACATAAAATCAGGGAATTCCCCGAAATTTTTGCTTGCTTTAGCTGTTAGCAACAATTTGGTCAGTTCGGTTTTAGTCGTGAAAGAGGTAACGCGTGAGTTATATGCACATCACTGCATACAACAATCCCACATCTCTCAGCAGCCACTGTCATCGAACGTGCAGTAATCCAAAGCAAAATTTTGCCGCCAAATAACATCGGCACCAAAGATTTTTGTCACCAACCGCAACAAGACAACCGCCAAAAAACAGGCTGGGGAGATTTGTTGGCGTCCAAAGGTGTGGAAGAATCAACTAGCTCCCAAGTGCAGAAAATAAGCGGCAATTGGGAATAAGCAGTGAACACGTTAGTTTCTCGGTAGTTAACAGATTATTACAAGATTATATGTAAAATAAAAAAAATTAATACCATATAACTAAAATTAGCAATCGTAACTTGTACATTTGCGTAATGTATTGTAATTTTTGCAATGAATGACGAATTTGAGTTTGATTCTGAATTCTCGGATTGTAATGAGGCGGATGTAATCGAAGTACCTATACCTACGTTAAGTGATAGTGATGATGATGAGATATTTTCGAATGATCGTGTTGCAGAAATTGGCAAATTGTTTGGCAAAAATGGAAAGGAATGGTAAATTTTTCCTAGACCTCCTTCTCAAACACAATCTTGTAATATTGTTCGAGAAAAACAATGTATCAATCCAAATGTATTAGAAAATATTAAAACTCCAATTGATTCATTTCAACAAATAATTGGAGAAGATATTATTGATCTTATTATGCGTTGTGCCAACAAGAAAGCCGCTTCATATATCGAAAATAATGCTTCAGCGCGATAATGGAAGGACAAAGCAGTAAAAGAGCTTTATGCTGTGTTTGGTCTTCTGATTTATCCTGGCGCTTGTAAATCTTGGGATGAAGAATTAAGTGATTTGTGGAACAGACATAGTCACCCTATTTATCGTGTGACATTTTCGTTGAAAACATTTCAACAAATTTTGCGTTTTATGAGGTTTGATGATCATCGGACAAGAACAGAGAGAATCGCAGCGGATGAAGTCGCTCCAATACAAGACGTTTGGAATATGTTTCAAGCACGACTTCAATCAGTTTACAAGCCTTCACAGTTTCTTACGGTTGATGAGCAATTCGCATCAGCACGTGGACGCTGTTCTTTCCGCCAATATATACCAACTAAACCTGGAAAATATGGCATTAAAATTTGTTGGTGCTGTAAAACGGCTCTCTACACCAAATTAATGGTCTTTCGTCAACAAATTATGCATGTACGTAGTCTGTATGACTTGCTTAATGAGACAGCCACTATTTTAGCGCGATAAAAAAATTTGCATTTTTCGCCAAAAAAGACGACCCCGGGGTCGTCGAAAATGTGATTTTCAAACATGTCTCACTCGCTGGAAAAACGGGTCCTTACACCAAATTAATGGTCTTTCGTCAACAAATTATGCATGTACGTAGTTTGTATGACTTGCTTAATGTGGTAGCCACCCTTTTAGCGCGATGAAAAATTTTCATTTTTCGCCAAAAAAGACGACCCCGGGGCTCGAAAATGTGATTGTCAAACATGTCTCACTCGCTGGAAAAACGGCTCTCTACACCATAGTAACGGTCTTTCGTCAACAAATTATGCTTGCACGTAGTTTGTATGACTTGCTTAATGAGACAGACACCATTTTAGCGCAATAAAAAAATTTGCATTTTTCGCCAAAAAAGACGACCCCGGGGTCGTCGGAAATGTGATTTTCAAACATGTCTCACTCGCCCGAAAAAACGGCCCTCTACACCAAATTAATGGTCTTTCGTCAACAAATTCTGCATGCACGTAGTCTGTATGACTTGCTTAATGAGACAGACACCATTTTAACGCCATAAAAAAATTTGCATTTTTCTCCAAAAAAGACGACCCCGGGGTCGTAGAAAATGTGATTTTCAAACACGTCTCACTCGCCCGAAAAACGGCTCTCTACACCAAATTAATGGTCTTTAGTCAAAAAATTATGCATGCACGTAGTCTGTATGACTTGCTTAGTGAGACAGACACCATTTTAACGCAATACAAAAATTTGCATTTTTCGCCAAAAAAGACGACCCCGGGGTCGTCGAAAATGTGATTTTCAAACATGTCTCACTCGCTGGAAAAACGGGTCCTTACACCAAATTAATGGTCTTTCGTCAACAAATTATGCATGTACGTAGTTTGTATGACTTGCTTAATGTGGTAGCCACCCTTTTAGCGCGATGAAAAATTTTCATTTTTCGCCAAAAAAGACGACCCCGGGGCTCGAAAATGTGATTGTCAAACATGTCTCACTCGCTGGAAAAACGGCTCTCTACACCACAGTAACGGTCTTTCGTCAACAAATTATGCTTGCACGTAGTTTGTATGACTTGCTTAATGAGACAGACACCATTTTAGCGCAATAAAAAAATTTGCATTTTTCGCCATAAAAGACGACCCCGGGGTCGTCGGAAATGTGATTTTCAAACATGTCTCACTCGCCCGAAAAAACGGCCCTCTACACCAAATTAATGGTATTTCGTCAACAAATTCTGCATGCACGTAGTCTGTATGACTTGCTTAATGAGACAGACACCATTTTAACGCCATAAAAAAATTTGCATTTTTCTCCAAAAAAGACGACCCCGGGGTCGTAGAAAATGTGATTTTCAAACACGTCTCACTCGCCCGAAAAACGGCTCTCTACACCAAATTAATGGTCTTTCGTCAACAAATTCTGCATGCACGTAGTCTGTATGACTTGCTTAATGAGACAGCCACCATTTTAGCGCAATAAAAAAATTTGCATTTTTCGCCAAAAAAGACGACCCCGGGGTCGTAGAAAATGTGATTTTCAAACATGTCTCACTCGCCCGAAAAACGGCTCTCTACACCAAATTAATGGTCTTTCGTCAACAAATTCTGCATGCACGTAGTCTGTATGACTTGCTTAATGAGACAGACACCATTTTAACGCCATAAAAAAATTTGCATTTTTATCCAAAAAAGACGACCCCGGGGTCGTAGAAAATGTGATTTTCAAACATGTCTCACTCGCCCGAAAAACGGCTCTCTACACCAAATTAATGGTCTTTCGTCAACAAATTCTGCATGCACGTAGTCTGTATGACTCGCTTAATGAGACAGACACCATTTTAACGCCATAAAAAAATTTGCATTTTTCTCCAAAAAAGACGACCCCGGGGTCGTAGAAAATGTGATTTTCAAACACGTCTCACTCGCCCGAAAAACGGCTCTCTACACCAAATTAATGGTCTTTCGTCAACAAATTCTGCATGCACGTAGTCTGTATGACTTGCTTAATGAGACAGCCACCATTTTAGCGCAACAAAAAAATTTGCATTTTTCGCCAAAAAAGACGACCCCGGGGTCGTCGAAAATGTGATTTTCAAACATGTCTCACTCGCCCGAAAAACGGCTCTCTACACCAAATTAATGGTCTTTCGTCAACAAATTCTGCATGCACGTAGTCTGTATGACTTGCTTAATGAGACAGACACCATTTTAACGCCGTAAAAAAATTTGCATTTTTCTCCAAAACAGACGACCCCGGGGTCGTAGAAAATGTGATTTTCAAACACGTCTCACTCGCCCGAAAAACGGCTCTCTACACCAAATTAATGGTCTTTCGTCAACAAATTATGCATGCACGTAGTCTGTATGACTTGCTTAATGAGACAGACACCATTTTAGCGCAACAAAAAATTTTGCATTTTTCGCCAAAAAAGACGACCCCGGGGTCGTCGAAAATGTGATTTTCAAACATGTCTCACTCGCCCGAAAAACGGCTCTCTACACCAAATTAATGGTCTTTCGTCAACAAATTATGCATGTACGTAGTCTGTATGACTTGCTTAATGAGACAGACACCATTTTAGCGCAATAAAAAAATTTGCATTTTTCGCCAAAAAAGACGACCCCGGGGTCGTCGAAAATGTGATTTTCAAACATGTCTCACTCGCCCGAAAAACGGCTCTCTACACCAAATTAATGGTCTTTCGTCAACAAATTATGCATGCACGTAGTCTGTATGACTTGCTTAATAAGACAGACACCATTTTAGCGCAACAAAAAATTTTGCATTTTTCGCGTAAAAAGACGACCCCGGGGTCGTCGAAAATGTGATTTTCAAACATGTCTCACTCGCCCGAAAAACGGCTCTCTACACCAAATTAATGGTCTTTCGTCAACAAATTATGCATGCACGTAGTCTGTATGACTTGCTTAATGAGACAGACACCTTTTTAGCACAATAAAAAAATTTGCATTTTTCGCCAAAAAAGACGACCCCGGGGTCGTCGAAAATGTGATTTTCAAACATGTCTCACTCGCCCGAAAAACGGCTCTCTACACCAAATTAATGGTCTTTCGTCAACAAATTCTGCATGCACGTAGTCTGTATGACTTGCTTAATGAGACAGACACCTTTTTAGCGCAATAAAAAAATTTGCATTTTTCGCCAAACAAGACGACCTCAGGGTCGTCGAAAATGTGATTTTCAAACATGTCTCACTCGCCCGAAAAACGGCTCTCTACACCAATTTAATGGTATTTCGTCAACAAATTATGCATGCACGTAGTCTGTATGACTTGCTTAATGAGACAGACACCATTTTAGCGCAATAAAAAAATTTGCATTTTTCGCCAAAAAAGACGACCCCGGGGTCGTCGAAAATGTGATTTTCAAACATGTCTCACTCGCCCGAAAAACGGCTCTCTACACCAAATTAATGGTCTTTCGTCAACAAATTATGCATGCACGTAGTCTGTATGACTTGCTTAATGAGACAGACACCATTTTAGCGCAATAAAAAAATTTGCATTTTTCGCCAAAGAAGACGACCCCGGGGTCGTCGAAAATGTGATTTTCAAACATGTCTCACTCGCCCGAAAAACGGCTCTCTACACCAAATTAATGGTCTTTCGTCAACAAATTATGCATGTACGTAGTCTGTATGACTTGCTTAATGAGACAGACACCTTTTTAGCGCAATAAAAAAATTTGCATTTTTCGCCAAAAAAGACGACCCCGGGGTCGTCGAAAATGTGATTTTCAAACATGTCTCACTCGCCCGAAAAACGGCTCTCTACACCAAATTAATGGTCTTTCGGCAACAAATTATGCATGCACGTAGTCTGTATGACTTGCTTAATGAGACAGACACCATTTTAGCGCAATAAAAAAATTTACATTTTTCGCCAAAGAAGACGACCCCGGGGTCGTCGAAAATGTGATTTTCAAACATGTCTCACTCGCCCGAAAAACGGCTCTCTACACCAAATTAATGGTCTTTCGTCAACAAATTATGCATGCACGTAGTCTGTATGACTTGCTTAATGAGACAGACACCATTTTAGCGCAATAAAAAAATTTGCATTTTTCGCCAAAAAAGACGACCCCGGGGTCGTCGAAAATGTGATTTTCAAACATGTCTCACTCGCCCGAAAAACGGCTCTCTACACCAAATTAATGGTCTTTCGTCAACAAATTATGCATGCACGTAGTCTGTATGACTTGCTTAATGAGACAGACACCATTTTAGCGCAATAAAAAAATTTGCATTTTTCGCCAAAGAAGACGACCCCGGGGTCGTCGAAAATGTGATTTTCAAACATGTCTCACTCGCCCGAAAAACGGCTCGCTACACCAAATTAATGGTCTTTCGTCAACAAATTATGCATGCACGTAGTCTGTACGACTTGCTTAATGAGACAGACACCATTTTAGCGCAACAAAAAATTTTGCATTTTTCGCCAAAAAAGACGACCCCGGGGTCGTCGAAAATGTGATTTTCAAACATGTCTCACTCGCCCGAAAAACGGCTCTCTACACCAAATTAATGGTCTTTCGTCAACAAATTATGCATGCACGTAGTCTGTATGACTTGCTTAATGAGACAGACACCTTTTTAGCGCAATAAAAAAATTTGCATTTTTCGCCAAAAAAGACGACCCCGGGGTCGTCGAAAATGTGATTTTCAAACATGTCTCACTCGCCCGAAAAACGGCTCTCTACACCAAATTAATGGTCTTTCGTCAACAAATTATGCATGTACGTAGTCTGTATGACTTGCTTAATGAGACAGACACCTTTTTAGCGCAATAAAAAAATTTGCATTTTTCGCCAAAAAAGACGACCCCGGGGTCGTCGAAAATGTGATTTTCAAACATGTCTCACTCGCCCGAAAAACGGCTCTCTACACCAAATTAATGGTCTTTCGTCAACAAATTATGCATGCACGTAGTCTGTACGACTTGCTTAATGAGACAGACACCATTTTAGCGCAACAAAAAATTTTGCATTTTTCGCCAAAAAAGACGACCCCGGGGTCGTCGAAAATGTGATTTTCAAACATGTCTCACTCGCCCGAAAAACGGCTCTCTACACCAAATTAATGGTCTTTCGTCAACAAATTATGCATGCACGTAGTCTGTATGACTTGCTTAATGAGACAGACACCTTTTTAGCGCAATAAAAAAATTTGCATTTTTCGCCAAAAAAGACGACCCCGGGGTCGTCGAAAATGTGATTTTCAAACATGTCTCACTCGCCCGAAAAACGGCTCTCTACACCAAATTAATGGTCTTTCGTCAACAAATTATGCATGTACGTAGTCTGTATGACTTGCTTAATGAGACAGACACCTTTTTAGCGCAATAAAAAAATTTGCATTTTTCGCCAAAAAAGACGACCCCGGGGTCGTCGAAAATGTGATTTTCAAACATGTCTCACTCGCCCGAAAAACGGCTCTCTACACCAAATTAATGGTCTTTCGTCAACAAATTATGCATGCACGTAGTCTGTATGACTTGCTTAATGAGACAGACACCATTTTAGCGCAATAAAAAAATTTACATTTTTCGCCAAAGAAGACGACCCCGGGGTCGTCGAAAATGTGATTTTCAAACATGTCTCACTCGCCCGAAAAACGGCTCTCTACACCAAATTAATGGTCTTTCGTCAACAAATTATGCATGCACGTAGTCTGTATGACTTGCTTAATGAGACAGACACCATTTTAGCGCAATAAAAAAATTTGCATTTTTCGCCAAAAAAGACGACCCCGGGGTCGTCGAAAATGTGATTTTCAAACATGTCTCACTCGCCCGAAAAACGGCTCTCTACACCAAATTAATGGTCTTTCGTCAACAAATTATGCATGCACGTAGTCTGTATGACTTGCTTAATGAGACAGACACCATTTTAGCGCAATAAAAAAATTTGCATTTTTCGCGAAAGAAGACGACCCCGGGGTCGTCGAAAATGTGATTTTCAAACATGTCTCACTCGCCCGAAAAACGGCTCTCTACACCAAATTAATGGTCTTTCGTCAACAAATTATGCATGTACGTAGTCTGTATGACTTGCTTAATGAGACAGACACCTTTTTAGCGCAATAAAAAAATTTGCATTTTTCGCCAAAAAAGACGACCCCGGGGTCGTCGAAAATGTGATTTTCAAACATGTCTCACTCGCCCGAAAAACGGCTCTCTACACCAAATTAATGGTCTTTCGTCAACAAATTATGCATGCACGTAGTCTGTACGACTTGCTTAATGAGACAGACACCATTTTAGCGCAACAAAATATTTTGCATTTTTCGCCAAAAAAGACGACCCCGGGGTCGTCGAAAATGTGATTTTCAAACATGTCTCACTCGCCCGAAAAACGGCTCTCTACACCAAATTAATGGTCTTTCGTCAACAAATTATGCATGCACGTAGTCTGTATGACTTGCTTAATGAGACAGACACCATTTTAGCGCAATAAAAAAATTTGCATTTTTCGCCAAAGAAGACGACCCCGGGGTCGTCGAAAATGTTATTTTCAAACATGTCTCACTCGCCCGAAAAACGGCTCTCTACACCAAATTAATGGTCTTTCGTCAACAAATTATGCATGCACGTAGTCTGTATGACTTGCTTAATGAGACAGACACCATTTTAGCGCAATAAAAAAAATTGCATTTTTCGCCAAAAAAGACGACCCCGGGGTCGTCGAAAATGTGATTTTCAAACATGTCTCACTCGCCCGAAAAACGGCTCTCTACACCAAATTAATGGTCTTTCGTCAACAAATTATGCATGCACGTAATCTGTATGACTTGCTTAATGAGACAGACACCTTTTTAGCGCAATAAAAAAATTTGCATTTTTCGCCAAAAAAGACGACCCCGGGGTCGTCGAAAATGTGATTTTCAAACATGTCTCACTCGCCCGAAAAACGGCTCTCTACACCAAATTAATGGTCTTTCGTCAACAAATTATGCATGCACGTAGTCTGTATGACTTGCTTAATGAGACAGACACCTTTTTAGCGCAATAAAAAAATTTGCATTTTTCGCCAAAAAAGACGACCCCGGGGTCGTCGAAAATGTGATTTTCAAACATGTCTCACTCGCCCGAAAAACGGCTCTCTACACCAAATTAATGGTCTTTCGTCAACAAATTATGCATGCACGTAGTCTGTACGACTTGCTTAATGAGACAGACACCATTTTAGCGCAATAAAAAAATTTGCATTTTTCGCCAAAGAAGACGACCCCGGGGTCGTCGAAAATGTGATTTTCAAACATGTCTCACTCGCCCGAAAAACGGCTCTCTACACCAAATTAATGGTCTTTCGTCAACAAATTATGCATGCACGTAGTCTGTATGACTTGCTTAATGAGACAGACACCTTTTTAGCGCAATAAAAAAATTTGCATTTTTCGCCAATAAAGACGACCCCGGGGTCGTCGAAAATGTGATTTTCAAACATGTCTCACTCGCCCGAAAAAACGGCTCTCTACACCAAATTAATGGTCTTTCGTCAACAAATTATGCCTGCACGTAGTCTGTACGACTTGCTTAATGAGACAGACACCATTTTAGCGCAACAAAAAATTTTGCATTTTTCGCCAAAAAAGACGACCCCGGGGTCGTCGAAAATGTGATTTTCAAACATGTCTCACTCGCCCGAAAAACGGCTCTCTACACCAAATTAATGGTCTTTCGTCAACAAATTATGCATGTACGTAGTCTGTATGACTTGCTTAATGAGACAGACACGATTTTAGCGCAATAAAAAAATTTGCATTTTTCGCCAAAAAAGACGACCCCGGGGTCGTCGAAAATGTGATTTTCAAACATGTCTCACTCGCGCGAAAAACGGCTCTCTACACTAAATTAATGGTCTTTCGTCAACAAATTATGCATGTACGTAGTGCAATAAAAAAATTAGCATTTTTCGCCAAAAAAGACGACCCAGGGGTCGTCGAAAATGTGATTTTCAAACATGTCTCACTCGCCCGAAAAACGGCTCTCTGCACCAAATTAATGGTCTTTCGTCAACAAATTATGCATGCACGTAGTCTGTATGACTTGCTTAATGAGACAGACAAAATTTTAACGCAATAAAAAAATTTGCATTTTTCGCCAAAAAAGACGACCCCGGGGTCGTCGAAAATGTGATTTTCAAACATGTCTCACTCGCCCGAAAAACGGCTCCCTACACCAAATTAATGGTCTTTCGTCAACAAATTATGCATGCACGTAGTCTGTATGACTTGCTTAATGAGACAGACACCTTTTTAGCGCAATAAAAAAATTTGCATTTTTCGCTAAAAAAGACGACCCCGGGGTCGTCGAAAATGTGATTTTCAAACATGTCTCACTCGCCCGAAAAACGGCTCTCTACACCAAATTAATGGTCTTTCGTCAACAAATTATGCATGCACGTAGTCTGTATGACTTGCTTAATGAGACAGACACCATTTTAGCGCAATAAAAAAATTTGCATTTTTCGCCAATAAAGACGACCCCGGGGTCGTCGAAAATGTGATTTTCAAACATGTCTCACTCGCCCGAAAAACGGCTCCCTACACCAAATTAATGGTCTTTCGTCAACAAATTATGCATGCACGTAGTCTGTATGACTTGCTTAATGAGACAGACACCTTTTTAGCGCAATAAAAAAATTTGCATTTTTCGCTAAAAAAGACGACCCCGGGGTCGTCGAAAATGTGATTTTCAAACATGTCTCACTCGCCCGAAAAACGGCTCTCTACACCAAATTAATGGTCTTTCGTCAACAAATTATGCATGCACGTAGTCTGTATGACTTGCTTAATGAGACAGACACCATTTTAGCGCAATAAAAAAATTTGCATTTTTCGCCAAAAAAGACGACCCCGGGGTCGTCGGAAATGTGATTTTCAAACATGTCTCACTCGCCCGAAAAACGGCTCTCTTCACCAAATTAATGGTCTTTCGTCAACAAATTATGCATGTACGTAGTCTGTATGACTTGCTTAATGAGACAGACACCATTTTAGCGCAATAAAAATATTTGCATTTTTCGCCAAAAAAGACGACCCCGGGGTCGTCGAAAATGTGATTTTCAAACATGTCTCACTCGCCCGAAAAACGGCTCTCTACACCAAATTAATGGTCTTTCGTCAACAAATTATGCATGCACGTAGTCTGTATGACTTGCTTAATGAGACAGACACCATTTTAGCGCAATAAAAAAATTAGCATTTTTCGCCAAAAAAGACGACCCCGGGGTCGTCGAAAATGTGATTTTCAAACATGTCTCACTCGTCCGAAAAACGGCTCTCTACACCAAATTAATGGTCTTTCGTCAACAAATTATGCATGTACGTAGTCTGTATGACTTGCTTAATGAGACAGACACCATTTTAGCGCAATAAAAAAATTTGCATTTTTCGCCAAAAAAGACGACCCCGGGGTCGTCGAAAATGTGATTTTCAAACATGTCTCACTCGCCCGAAAAACGGCTCTCTACACCAAATTAATGGTCTTTCGTCAACAAATTATGCATGCACGTAGTCTGTATGACTTGCTTAATGAGACAGCCATCCTTTTAGCGCAATAAAAAAATTTGCATTTTTCGCCAAAAAAGACGACCCCGGGGTCGTCGAAAATGTGATTTTCAAACATGTCTCACTCGTCCGAAAAACGGCTCTCTACACCAAATTAATGGTCTTTCGTCAACAAATTATGCATGTACGTAGTCTGTATGACTTGCTTAATGAGACAGACACCATTTTAGTGCAATAAAAAAATTTGCATTTTTCGCCAAAAAAGACGACCCCGGGGTCGTCGAAAATGTGATTTTCAAACATGTCTCACTCGCCCGAAAAACGGCTCTCTACACCAAATTAATGGTCTTTCGTCAACAAATTATGCATGTACGTAGTCTGTATGACTTGCTTAATGAGACAGACACCATTTTAGCGCAATAAAAAAATTTGCATTTTTCGCCAAAAAAGACGACCCCGGGGTCGTCGAAAATGTGATTTTCAAACATGTCTCACTCGTCCGAAAAACGGCTCTCTACACCAAATTAATGGTCTTTCGTCAACAAATTATGCATGTACGTAGTCTGTATGACTTGCTTAATGAGACAGACACCATTTTAGTGCAATAAAAAAATTTGCATTTTTCGCCAAAAAAGACGACCCCGGGGTCGTCGAAAATGTGATTTTCAAACATGTCTCACTCGCCCGAAAAACGGCTCTCTACACCAAATTAATGGTCTTTCGTCAACAAATTATGCATGTACGTAGTCTGTATGACTTGCTTAATGAGACAGACACCATTTTAGCGCAATAAAAAAATTTGCATTTTTCGCCAAAAAAGACGACCCCGGGGTCGTCGAAAATGTGATTTTCAAACATGTCTCACTCGCCCGAAAAACGGCTCCCTACACCAAATTAATGGTCTTTCGTCAACAAATTATGCATGCACGTAGTCTGTATGACTTGCTTAATGAGACAGACACCTTTTTAGCGCAATAAAAAAATTTGCATTTTTCGCTAAAAAAGACGACCCGGGGTCGTCGAAAATGTGATTTTCAAACATGTCTCACTCGCCCGAAAAACGGCTCTCTACACCAAATTAATGGTCTTTCGTCAACAAATTATGCATGTACGTAGTCTGTATGACTTGCTTAATGAGACAGACACCATTTTAGCGCAATAAAAAAATTTGCATTTTTCGCCAAACAAGACGACCTCAGGGTCGTCGAAAATGTGATTTTCAAACATGTCTCACTCGCCCGAAAAACGGCTCTCTACACCAAATTAATGGTCTTTCGTCAACAAATTATGCATGCACGTAGTCTGTATGACTTGCTTAATGAGACAGACACCATTTTAGCGCAATAAAAAAATTAGCATTTTTCGCCAAAAAAGACGACCCCGGGGTCGTCGAAAATGTGATTTTCAAACATGTCTCACTCGCCCGAAAAACGGCTCTCTACACCAAATTAATGGTCTTTCGTCAACAAATTATGCATGCACGTAGTCTGTATGACTTGCTTAATGAGACAGACACCATTTTAGCGCAATAAAAAAATTTGCATTTTTCGCCAAAAAAGACGACCCCGGGGTCGTCGAAAATGTGATTTTCAAACATGTCTCACTCGCCCGAAAAACGGCTCTCTACACCAAATTAATGGTCTTTCGTCAACAAATTATGCATGTACGTAGTCTGTATGACTTGCTTAATGAGACAGACACCATTTTAGCGCAATAAAAAAATTTGCATTTTTCGCCAAACAAGACGACCTCAGGGTCGTCGAAAATGTGATTTTCAAACATGTCTCACTCGCCCGAAAAACGGCTCTCTACACCAAATTAATGGTCTTTCGTCAACAAATTATGCATGCACGTAGTCTGTATGACTTGCTTAATGAGACAGACACCATTTTAGCGCAATAAAAAAATTAGCATTTTTCGCCAAAAAAGACGACCCCGGGGTCGTCGAAAATGTGATTTTCAAACATGTCTCACTCGCCCGAAAAACGGCTCTCTACACCAAATTAATGGTCTTTCGTCAACAAATTATGCATGTACGTAGTCTGTATGACTTGCTTAATGAGACAGACACCATTTTAGCGCAATAAAAAAATTTGCATTTTTCGCCAAAAAAGACGACCCCGGGGTCGTCGAAAATGTGATTTTCAAACATGTCTCACTCGCCCGAAAAACGGCTCTCTACACCAAATTAATGGTCTTTCGTCAACAAATTATGCATGTACGTAGTCTGTATGACTTGCTTAATGAGACAGCCATCCTTTTAGCGCAATAAAAAAATTTGCATTTTTCACCAAAAAAGACGACCCCGGGGTCGTCGAAAATGTGATTTTCAAACATGTCTCACTCGTCCGAAAAACGGCTCTCTACACCAAATTAATGGTCTTTCGTCAACAAATTATGCATGCACGTAGTCTGTATGACTTGCTTAATGAGACAGCCATCCTTTTAGCGCAATAAAAAAATTTGCATTTTTCACCAAAAAAGACGACCCCGGGGTCGTCGAAAATGTGATTTTCAAACATGTCTCACTCGTCCGAAAAACGGCTCTCTACACCAAATTAATGGTCTTTCGTCAACAAATTGTGCATGTACGTAGTCTGTATGACTTGCTTAATGAGACAGACACCATTTTAGCGCAATAAAAAAATTTGCATTTTTCGCCAAAAAAGACGACCCCGGGGTCGTCGAAAATGTGATTTTCAAACATGTCTCACTCGCCCGAAAAACGGCTCTCTACACCAAATTAATGGTCTTTCGTCAACAAATTATGCATGCACGTAGTCTGTATGACTTGCTTAATGAGACAGCCATCCTTTTAGCGCAATAAAAATATTTGCATTTTTCGCCAAAAAAGACGACCCCGGGGTCGTCGAAAATGTGATTTTCAAACATGTCTCACTCGCCCGAAAAACGGCTCTCTACACCAAATTAATGGTCTTTCGTCAACAAATTATGCATGCACGTAGTCTGTATGACTTGCTTAATGAGACAGACAACATTTTAGCGCAATAAAAAAATTTGCATTTTTGGCCAAAAAAGACGACCCCGGGGTCGTCGAAAATGTGATTTTCAAACATGTCTCACTCGCCCGAAAAACGGCTCTCTACACCAAATTAATGGTCTTTCGTCAACAAATTATGCATGCACGTAGTCTGTATGACTTGCTTAATGAGACAGCCATCCTTTTAGCGCAATAAAAAAATTAGCATTTTTCGCCAAAAAAGACGACCCCGGGGTCGTCGAAAATGTGATTTTCAAACATGTCTCACTCGCCCGAAAAACGGCTCTCTACACCAAATTAATGGTCTTTCGTCAACAAATTATGCATGTACGTAGTCTGTATGACTTGCTTAATGAGACAGACACCATTTCAGCGCAATAAAAAAATTAGCATTTTTCGCCAAAAAAGACGACCCCGGGGTCGTCGAAAATGTGATTTTCAAACATGTCTCACTCGCCCGAAAAACGGCTCTCTACACCAAATTAATGGTCTTTCGTCAACAAATTATGCATGTACGTAGTCTGTATGACTTGCTTAATGAGACAGACACCATTTTAGCGCAATAAAAAAATTTGCATTTTTCGCCAAAAAAGACGACCCCGGGGTCGTCGAAAATGTGATTTTCAAACATGTCTCACTCGCCCGAAAAACGGCTCTCTACACCATATTAATGGTCTTTCGTCAACAAATTATGCATGCACGTAGTCTGTATGACTTGCTTAATGAGACAGTCACCATTTTAGCGCAATAAAAAAATTTGCATTTTTGGCCACAAAAGACGACCCCGGGATCGTCGAAAATGTGATTTTCAAACATGTCTCACTCGCCCGAAAAACGGCTCTCTACACCAAATTAATGGTCTTTCGTCAACAAATTATGCATGTAAGTAGTCTGTATGACTTGCTTAATGAGACAGACACCATTTTAGCGCAATAAAAAAATTTGCATTTTTCGCCAAAAAAGACGACCCCGGGGTCGTCGAAAATGTGATTTTCAAACATGTCTCACTCGCCCGAAAAACGGCTCTCTACACCAAATTAATGGTCTTTCGTCAACAAATTATGCTTGTACGTAGTCTGTATGACTTGCTTAATGAGACAGACAAAATTTTAACGCAATAAAAAAATTTGCATTTTTCGCCAAAAAAGACGACCCCGGGGTCGTCGAAGATGTGATTTTCAAACATGTCTCACTCGCCCGAAAAACGGCTCTCTACACCAAATTAATGGTCTTTCGTCAACAAATTATGCATGCACGTAGTCTGTATGACTTGCTTAATGAGACAGACACCATTTTAGCGCAATAAAAAAATTGCATTTTTTGCCAAAAAAGACGACCCCGGGGTCGTCGAAAATGTGATTTTCAAACATGTCTCACTCGCCCGAAAAACGGCTCCCTACACCAAATTAATGGTCTTTCGTCAACAAATTATGCATGTACGTAGTCTGTATGACTTGCTTAATGAGACAGACACCATTTTAGCGCAATAAAAAAATTTACATTTTTCGCCAAAAAAGACGACCCCGGGGTCGTCGAAAATGTGATTTTCAAACATGTCTCACTCGCCCGAAAAACGGCTCTCTACACCAAATTAATGGTCTTTCGTCAACAAATTATGCATGTACGTAGTCTGTATGACTTGCTTAATGAGACAGACACCATTTTAGCGCAATAAAAAAATTTGCATTTTTCGCCAAAAAAGACGACCCCGGGGTCGTCGAAAATGTGATTTTCAAACATGTCTCACTCGCCCGAAAAACGGCTCTCTACACCAAATTAATGGTCTTTCGTCAACAAATTATGCATGTACGTAGTCTGTATGACTTGCTTAATGAGACAGACACCATTTTAGCGCAATAAAAAAATTTGCATTTTTCGCCAAAAAAGACGACCCCGGGGTCGTCGAAAATGTGATTTTCAAACATGTCTCACTCGCCCGAAAAACGGCTCTCTACACCAAATTAATGGTCTTTCGTCAACAAATTATGCATGCACGTAGTCTGTATGACTTGCTTAATGAGACAGACAAAATTTTAACGCAATAAAAAAATTTGCATTTTTCGCCAAAAAAGACGACCCTGGGGTCGTCGAAAATGTGATTTTCCAACATGTCTCACTCGCCCGAAAAACGGCTCCCTACACCAAATTAATGGTCTTTCGTCAACAAATTATGCATGTACGTAGTCTGTATGACTTCCTTAATGAGACAGACACCATTTTAGCGCAATAAAAAAAATTGCATTTTTTGCCAAAAAAGACGACCCCGGGGTCGTCGAAAATGTGATTTTCAAACATGTCTCACTCGCCCGAAAAACGGCTCCCTACACCAAATTAATGGTCTTTCGTCAACAAATTATGCATGTACGTAGTCTGTATGACTTGCTTAATGAGACAGACACCATTTTAGCGCAATAAAAAAATTTGCATTTTTCGCCAAAAAAGACGACCCCGGGGTCGTCGAAAATGTGATTTTCAAACATGTCTCACTCGCCCGAAAAACGGCTCTCTACACCAAATTAATGGTCTTTCGTCAACAAATTATGCATGCACGTAGTCTGTATGACTTGCTTAATGAGACAGACAAAATTTTAACGCAATAAAAAAATTTGCATTTTTCGCCAAAAAAGACGACCCCGGGGTCGTCGAAAATGTGATTTTCAAACATGTCTCACTCGCCCGAAAAACGGCTCTCTACACCAAATTAATGGTCTTTCGTCAACAAATTATGCATGTACGTAGTCTGTATGACTTGCTTAATGAGACAGACACCATTTTAGCGCAATAAAAAAATTTACATTTTTCGCCAAAAAAGACGACCCCGGGGTCGTCGAAAATGTGATTTTCAAACATGTCTCACTCGCCCGAAAAACGGCTCTCTACACCAAATTAATGGTCTTTCGTCAACAAATTATGCATGCACGTAGTCTGTATGACTTGCTTAATGAGACAGCCACCCTTTTAGCGCAATAAAAATATTTGCATTTTTCGCCAAAAAAGACGACCCCGGGGTCGTCGAAAATGTGATTTTCAAACATGTCTCACTCGCCCGAAAAACGGCTCCCTACACCAAATTAATGGTCTTTCGTCAACAAATTATGCATGCACGTAGTCTGTATGACTTGCTTAATGAGACAGACACCTTTTTAGCGCAATAAAAAAATTTGCATTTTTCGCTAAAAAAGACGACCCCGGGGTCGTCGAAAATGTGATTTTCAAACATGTCTCACTCGCCCGAAAAACGGCTCTCTACACCAAATTAATGGTCTTTCGTCAACAAATTATGCATGTACGTAGTCTGTATGACTTGCTTAATGAGACAGACACCATTTTAGCGCAATAAAAAAATTTGCATTTTCGCCAAAAAAGACGACCCCGGGGTCGTCGAAAATGTGATTTTCAAACATGTCTCACTCGCCCGAAAAACGGCTCTCTACACCAAATTAATGGTCTTTCGTCAACAAATTATGCATGCACGTAGTCTGTATGACTTGCTTAATGAGACAGACACCATTTTAGCGCAATAAAAATATTTGCATTTTTCGCCAAAAAAGACGACCCCGGGGTCGTCGAAAATGTGATTTTCAAACATGTCTCACTCGCCCGAAAAACGGCTCTCTACACCAAATTAATGGTCTTTCGTCAACAAATTATGCATGTACGTAGTCTGTATGACTTGCTTAATGAGACAGACACCATTTTAGCGCAATAAAAAAATTTGCATTTTTCGCCAAAAAAGACGACCCCGGGGTCGTCGAAAATGTGATTTTCAAACATGTCTCACTCGCCCGAAAAACGGCTCTCTACACCAAATTAATGGTCTTTCGTCAACAAATTATGCATGCACGTAGTCTGTATGACTTGCTTAATGAGACAGACACCATTTTAGCGCAATAAAAAAATTTGCATTTTTCGCCAAAAAAGACGACCCCGGGATCGTCGAAAATGTGATTTTCAAACATGTCTCACTCGCCCGAAAAACGGCTCCCTACACCAAATTAATGGTCTTTCGTCAACAAATTATGCATGCACGTAGTCTGTATGACTTGCTTAATGAGACAGACACCTTTTTAGCGCAATAAAAAAATTTGCATTTTTCGCTAAAAAAGACGACCCCGGGGTCGTCGAAAATGTGATTTTCAAACATGTCTCACTCGCCCGAAAAACGGCTCTCTACACCAAATTAATGGTCTTTCGTCAACAAATTATGCATGTACGTAGTCTGTATGACTTGCTTAATGAGACAGACACCATTTTAGCGCAATAAAAAAATTTGCATTTTCGCCAAAAAAGACGACCCCGGGGTCGTCGAAAATGTGATTTTCAAACATGTCTCACTCGCCCGAAAAACGGCTCTCTACACCAAATTAATGGTCTTTCGTCAACAAATTATGCATGCACGTAGTCTGTATGACTTGCTTAATGAGACAGACACCATTTTAGCGCAATAAAAATATTTGCATTTTTCGCCAAAAAAGACGACCCCGGGGTCGTCGAAAATGTGATTTTCAAACATGTCTCACTCGCCCGAAAAAACGGCTCTCTACACCAAATTAATGGTCTTTCGTCAACAAATTATGCATGCACGTAGTCTGTATGACTTGCTTAATGAGACAGACAAAATTTTAACGCAATAAAAAAATTTGCATTTTTCGCCAAAAAAGACGACCCCGGGGTCGTCGAAAATGTGATTTTCAAACATGTCTCACTCGCCCGAAAAACGGCTCCCTACACCAAATTAATGGTCTTTCGTCAACAAATTATGCATGCACGTAGTCTGTATGACTTGCTTAATGAGACAGACACCTTTTTAGCGCAATAAAAAAATTTGCATTTTTCGCTAAAAAAGACGACCCCGGGGTCGTCGAAAATGTGATTTTCAAACATGTCTCGCTCGCCCGAAAAACGGCTCTCTACACCAAATTAATGGTCTTTCGTCAACAAATTATGCATGCACGTAGTCTGTATGACTTGCTTAATGAGACAGACACCATTTTAGCGCAATAAAAAAATTTGCATTTTTCGCCAAAAAAGACGACCCCGGGGTCGTCGAAAATGTGATTTTCAAACATGTCTCACTTGCCCGAAAAACGGCTCTCTACACCAAATTAATGGTCTTTCGTCAACAAATTATGCATGCACGTAGTCTGTATGACTTGCTTAATGAGACAGACACCATTTTAGCGCAATAAAAAAATTTGCATTTTTCGCCAAAAAAGACGACCCCGGGGTCGTCGAAAATGTGATTTTCAAACATGTCTCACTCGCCCGAAAAACGGCTCCCTACACCAAATTAATGGTCTTTCGTCAACAAATTATGCATGCACGTAGTCTGTATGACTTGCTTAATGACACAGACACCTTTTTAGCGCAATAAAAAAATTTGCATTTTTCGCTAAAAAAGACGACCCCGGGGTCGTCGAAAATGTGATTTTCAAACATGTCTCACTCGCCCGAAAAACGGCTCTCTACACCAAATTAATGGTCTTTCGTCAACAAATTATGCATGTACGTAGTCTGTATGACTTGCTTAATGAGACAGACACCATTTTAGCGCAATAAAAAAAATTGCATTTTTTGCCAAAAAAGACGACCCCGGGGTCGTCGAAAATGTGATTTTCAAACATGTCTCACTCGCCCGAAAAACGGCTCTCTACACCAAATTAATGGTCTTTCGTCAACAAATTATGCATGCACGTAGTCTGTATGACTTGCTTAATGAGACAGACACCATTTTAGCGCAATAAAAAAATTTGCATTTTTCGCCAAAAAAGACGACCCCGGGGTCGTCGAAAATGTGATTTTCAAACATGTCTCACTCCCCCGAAAAACGGCTCTCTGCACCAAATTAATGGTCTTTCGTCAACAAATTATGCATGCACGTAGTCTGTATGACTTGCTTAATGAGACAGACAAAATTTTAACGCAATAAAAAAATTTGCATTTTTCGCCAAAAAAGACGACCCTGGGGTCGTCGAAAATGTGATTTTCAAACATGTCTCACTCGCCCGAAAAATGGCTCCCTACACCAAATTAATGGTCTTTCGTCAACAAATTATGCATGTACGTAGTCTGTATGACTTCCTTAATGAGACAGACACCATTTTAGCGCAATAAAAAAATTTGCATTTTTCGCCAAAAAAGACGACCCCGGGGTCGTCGAAAATGTGATTTTCAAACATGTCTCACTCGCCCGAAAAACGGCTCTCTACACCAAATTAATGGTCTTTCGTCAACAAATTATGCATGTACGTAGTCTGTATGACTTGCTTAATGAGACAGACACCATTTTAGCGCAATAAAAAAATTTGCATTTTTCGCCAAAAAAGACGACCCCGGGGTCGTCGAAAATGTGATTTTCAAACATGTCTCACTCGCCCGAAAAACGGCTCTCTACACCAAATTAATGGTCTTTCGTCAACAAATTATGCATGCACGTAGTCTGTATGACTTGCTTAATGAGACAGACACCATTTTAGCGCAATAAAAAAATTTGCATTTTTCGCCAAAAAAGACGACCCCGGGGTCGTCGAAAATGTGATTTTCAAACATGTCTCACTCGCCCGAACAACGGCTCCCTACACCAAATTAATGGTCTTTCGTCAACAAATTATGCATGTACGTAGTCTGTATGACTTGCTTAATGAGACAGACACCATTTTAGCGCAATAAAAAAATTTGCATTTTTCGCCAAAAAAGACGACCCCGGGGTCGTCGAAAATGTGATTTTCAAACATGTCTCACTCGCCCGAAAAACGGCTCTCTACACCAAATTAATGGTCTTTCGTCAACAAATTATGCATGCACGTAGTCTGTATGACTTGCTTAATGAGACAGACACCTTTTTAGCGCAATAAAAAAATTTGCATTTTTCGCTAAAAAAGACGACCCCGGGGTCGTCGAAAATGTGATTTTCAAACATGTCTCGCTCGCCCGAAAAACGGCTCTCTACACCAAATTAATGGTCTTTCGTCAACAAATTATGCATGCACGTAGTCTGTATGACTTGCTTAATGAGACAGACACCATTTTAGCGCAATAAAAAAATTTGCATTTTTCGCCAAAAAAGACGACCCCGGGGTCGTCGAAAATGTGATTTTCAAACATGTCTCACTTGCCCGAAAAACGGCTCTCTACACCAAATTAATGGTCTTTCGTCAACAAATTATGCATGCACGTAGTCTGTATGACTTGCTTAATGAGACAGACACCATTTTAGCGCAATAAAAAAATTTGCATTTTTCGCCAAAAAAGACGACCCCGGGGTCGTCGAAAATGTGATTTTCAAACATGTCTCACTCGCCCGAAAAACGGCTCCCTACACCAAATTAATGGTCTTTCGTCAACAAATTATGCATGCACGTAGTCTGTATGACTTGCTTAATGAGACAGACACCTTTTTAGCGCAATAAAAAAATTTGCATTTTTCGCTAAAAAAGACGACCCCGGGGTCGTCGAAAATGTGATTTTCAAACATGTCTCACTCGCCCGAAAAACGGCTCTCTACACCAAATTAATGGTCTTTCGTCAACAAATTATGCATGTACGTAGTCTGTATGACTTGCTTAATGAGACAGACACCATTTTAGCGCAATAAAAATATTTGCATTTTTCGCCAAAAAAGACGACCCCGGGGTCGTCGAAAATGTGATTTTCAAACATGTCTCACTCGCCCGAAAAACGGCTCTCTACACCAAATTAATGGTCTTTCGTCAACAAATTATGCATGTACGTAGTCTGTATGACTTGCTTAATGAGACAGACACCATTTTAGCGCAATAAAAAAATTTGCATTTTTCGCCAAAAAAGACGACCCCGGGGTCGTCGAAAATGTGATTTTCAAACATGTCTCACTCGCCCGAAAAACGGCTCTCTACACCAAATTAATGGTCTTTCGTCAACAAATTATGCATGCACGTAGTCTGTATGACTTGCTTAATGAGACAGCCACCCTTTTAGCGCAATAAAAATATTTGCATTTTTCGCCAAAAAAGACGACCCCGGGGTCGTCGAAAATGTGATTTTCAAACATGTCTCACTCGCCCGAAAAACGGCTCCCTACACCAAATTAATGGTCTTTCGTCAACAAATTATGCATGCACGTAGTCTGTATGACTTGCTTAATGAGACAGCCACCCTTTTAGCGCAATAAAAATATTTGCATTTTTCGCCAAAAAAGACGACCCCGGGGTCGTCGAAAATGTGATTTTCAAACATGTCTCACTCGCCCGAAAAACTGCTCCCTACACCAAATTAATGGTCTTTCGTCAACAAATTATGCATGCACGTAGTCTGTATGACTTGCTTAATGAGACAGACACCATTTTAGCGCAATAAAAAAATTTGCATTTTTCGCCAAAAAAGACGACCCCGGGGTCGTCGAAAATGTGATTTTCAAACATGTCTCACTCGCCCGAAAAACGGCTCTCTACACCAAATTAATGGTCTTTCGTCAACAAATTATGCATGTACGTAGTCTGTATGACTTGCTTAATGAGACAGCCACCCTTTTAGCGCAATAAAAATATTTGCATTTTTCGCCAAAAAAGACGACCCCGGGGTCGTCGAAAATGTGATTTTCAAACATGTCTCACTCGCCCGAAAAACGGCTCTCTACACCAAATTAATGGTCTTTCGTCAACAAATTATGCATGCACGTAGTCTGTATGACTTGCTTAATGAGACAGACAAAATTTTAACGCAATAAAAAAATTTGCATTTTTCGCCAAAAAAGACGACAACGGGGTCGTCGAAAATGTGCTTTTCAAACATGTCTCCCTCGCCCGAAAAACGGCTCCCTACACCAAATTAATGGTCTTTCGTCAACAAATTATGCATGCACGTAGTCTGTATGACTTGCTTAATGAGACAGACACCTTTTTAGCGCAGTAAAAAAATTTGCATTTTTCGCTAAAAAAGACGACCCCGGGGTCGTCGAAAATGTGATTTTCAAACATGTCTCACTCGCCCGAAAAACGGCTCTCTACACCAAATTAATGGTCTTTCGTCAACAAATTATGCATGCACGTAGTCTGTATGACTTGCTTAATGAGACAGACACCATTTTAGCGCAATAAAAAAATTAGCATTTTTCGCCAAAAAAGACGACCCCGGGGTCGTCGAAAATGTGATTTTCAAACATGTCTCACTCGTCCGAAAAACGGCTCTCTACACCAAATTAATGGTCTTTCGTCAACAAATTATGCATGTACGTAGTCTGTATGACTTGCTTAATGAGACAGACAGCATTTTAGCGCAATAAAAAAATTTGCATTTTTCGCCAAAAAAGACGACCCCGGGGTCGTCGAAAATGTGATTTTCAAACATGTCTCACTCGCCCGAAAAACGGCTCTCTACACCAAATTAATGGTCTTTCGTCAACAAATTATGCATGTACGTAGTCTGTATGACTTGCTTAATGAGACAGACACCATTTTAGCGCAATAAAAAAATTTGCATTTTTCGCCAAAAAAGACGACCCCGGGGTCGTCGAAAATGTGATTTTCAAACATGTCTCACTCGCCCGAAAAACGGCTCTCTACACCAAATTAATGGTCTTTCGTCAACAAATTATGCATGTACGTAGTCTGTATGACTTGCTTAATGAGACAGCCACCCTTTTAGCGCAATAAAAATATTTGCATTTTTCGCCAAAAAAGACGACCCCGGGGTCGTCGAAAATGTGATTTTCAAACATGTCTCACTCGCCCGAAAAACGGCTCTCTACACCAAATTAATGGTCTTTCGTCAACAAATTATGCATGCACGTAGTCTGTATGACTTGCTTAATGAGACAGCCACCCTTTTAGCGCAATAAAAATATTTGCATTTTTCGCCAAAAAAGACGACCCCGGGGTCGTCGAAAATGTGATTTTCAAACATGTCTCACTCGCCCGAAAAACGGCTCTCTACACCAAATTAATGGTCTTTCGTCAACAAATTATGCATGCACGTAGTCTGTATGACTTGCTTAATGAGACAGACAAAATTTTAACGCAATAAAAAAATTTGCATTTTTCGCCAAAAAAGACGACAACGGGGTCGTCGAAAATGTGCTTTTCAAACATGTCTCCCTCGCCCGAAAAACGGCTCCCTACACCAAATTAATGGTCTTTCGTCAACAAATTATGCATGCACGTAGTCTGTATGACTTGCTTAATGAGACAGACACCTTTTTAGCGCAGTAAAAAAATTTGCATTTTTCGCTAAAAAAGACGACCCCGGGGTCGTCGAAAATGTGATTTTCAAACATGTCTCACTCGCCCGAAAAACGGCTCTCTACACCAAATTAATGGTCTTTCGTCAACAAATTATGCATGCACGTAGTCTGTATGACTTGCTTAATGAGACAGACACCATTTTAGCGCAATAAAAAAATTAGCATTTTTCGCCAAAAAAGACGACCCCGGGGTCGTCGAAAATGTGATTTTCAAACATGTCTCACTCGCCCGAAAAACGGCTCTCTACACCAAATTAATGGTCTTTCGTCAACAAATTATGCATGTACGTAGTCTGTATGACTTGCTTAATGAGACAGACACCATTTTAGCGCAATAAAAAAATTTGCATTTTTCGCCAAAAAAGACGACCCCGGGGTCGTCGAAAATGTGATTTTCAAACATGTCTCACTCGCCCGAAAAACGGCTCTCTACACCAAATTAATGGTCTTTCGTCAACAAATTATGCATGCACGTAGTCTGTATGACTTGCTTAATGAGACAGCCACCCTTTTAGCGCAATAAAAATATTTGCATTTTTCGCCAAAAAAGACGACCCCGGGGTCGTCGAAAATGTGATTTTCAAACATGTCTCACTCGCCCGAAAAACGGCTCTCAACACCAAATTAATGGTCTTTCGTCAACAAATTATGCATGTACGTAGTCTGTATGACTTGCTTAATGAGAGAGACACCATTTTAGCGCAATAAAAAAATTTGCATTTTTCGCCAAAAAAGACGACCCCGGGGTCGTCGAAAATGTGATTTTCAAACATGTCTCACTCGCCCGAAAAACGGCTCTCTACACCAAATTAATGATCTTTCGTCAACAAATTATGCATGCACGTAGTCTGTATGACTTGCTTAATGAGACAGACAAAATTTTAACGCAATAAAAAAATTTGCATTTTTCGCCAAAAAAGACGACCCCGGGGTCGTCGAAAATGTGATTTTCAAACATGTCTCACTCGCCCGAAAAACGGCTCCCTACACCAAATTAATGGTCTTTCGTCAACAAATTATGCATGCACGTAGTCTGTATGACTTGCTTAATGAGACAGACAGCATTTTAGCGCAATAAAAAAATTTGCATTTTTCGCCAAAAAAGACGACCCCGGGGTCGTCGAAAATGTGATTTTCAAACATGTCTCACTCGCCCGAAAAACGGCTCTCTACACCAAATTAATGGTCTTTCGTCAACAAATTATGCATGTACGTAGTCTGTATGACTTGCTTAATGAGACAGACACCATTTTAGCGCAATAAAAAAATTTGCATTTTTCGCCAAAAAAGACGACCCCGGGGTCGTCGAAAATGTGATTTTCAAACATGTCTCACTCGCCCGAAAAACGGCTCTCTACACCAAATTAATGGTCTTTCGTCAACAAATTATGCATGCACGTAGTCTGTATGACTTGCTTAATGAGACAGCCACCCTTTTAGCGCAATAAAAATATTTGCATTTTTCGCCAAAAAAGACGACCCCGGGGTCGTCGAAAATGTGATTTTCAAACATGTCTCACTCGCCCGAAAAACGGCTCTCAACACCAAATTAATGGTCTTTCGTCAACAAATTATGCATGTACGTAGTCTGTATGACTTGCTTAATGAGAGAGACACCATTTTAGCGCAATAAAAAAATTTGCATTTTTCGCCAAAAAAGACGACCCCGGGGTCGTCGAAAATGTGATTTTCAAACATGTCTCACTCGCCCGAAAAACGGCTCTCTACACCAAATTAATGGTCTTTCGTCAACAAATTATGCATGCACGTAGTCTGTATGACTTGCTTAATGAGACAGACAAAATTTTAACGCAATAAAAAAATTTGCATTTTTCGCCAAAAAAGACGACCCCGGGGTCGTCGAAAATGTGATTTTCAAACATGTCTCACTCGCCCGAAAAACGGCTCCCTACACCAAATTAATGGTCTTTCGTCAACAAATTATGCATGCACGTAGTCTGTATGACTTGCTTAATGAGACAGACACCATTTTAGCGCAATAAAAAAATTTGCATTTTTCGCCAAAAAAGACGACCCCGGGGTCGTCGAAAATGTGATTTTCAAACATGTCTCACTCGCCCGAAAAACGGCTCTCTACACCAAATTAATGGTCTTTCGTCAACAAATTATGCATGCACGTAGTCTGTATGACTTGCTTAATGAGACAGACAAAATTTTAACGCAATAAAAAAATTTGCATTTTTCGCCAAAAAAGACGACCCCGGGGTCGTCGAAAATGTGATTTTCAAACATGTCTCACTCGCCCGAAAAACGGCTCCCTACACCAAATTAATGGTCTTTCGTCAACAAATTATGCATGCACGTAGTCTGTATGACTTGCTTAATGAGACAGACACCATTTTAGCGCAATAAAAAAATTAGCATTTTTCGCCAAAAAAGACGACCCCGGGGTCGTCGAAAATGTGATTTTCAAACATGTCTCACTCGCCCGAAAAACGGCTCCCTACACCAAATTAATGGTCTTTCGTCAACAAATTATGCATGCACGTAGTCTGTATGACTTGCTTAATGAGACAGACACCTTTTTAGCGCAGTAAAAAAATTTGCATTTTTCGCTAAAAAAGACGACCCCGGGGTCGTCGAAAATGTGATTTTCAAACATGTCTCACTCGCCCGAAAAACGGCTCTCTACACCAAATTAATGGTCTTTCGTCAACAAATTATGCATGCACGTAGTCTGTATGACTTGCTTAATGAGACAGACACCATTTTAGCGCAATAAAAAAATTAGCATTTTTCGCCAAAAAAGACGACCCCGGGGTCGTCGAAAATGTGATTTTCAAACATGTCTCACTCGTCCGAAAAACGGCTCTCTACACCAAATTAATGGTCTTTCGTCAACAAATTATGCATGTACGTAGTCTGTATGACTTGCTTAATGAGACAGACACCATTTTAGCGCAATAAAAAAATTTGCATTTTTCGCCAAAAAAGACGACCCCGGGGTCGTCGAAAATGTGATTTTCAAACATGTCTCACTCGCCCGAAAAACGGCTCTCTACACCAAATTAATGGTCTTTCGTCAACAAATTATGCATGTACGTAGTCTGTATGACTTGCTTAATGAGACAGACACCATTTTAGCGCAATAAAAAAATTTGCATTTTTCGCCAAAAAAGACGACCCCGGGGTCGTCGAAAATGTGATTTTCAAACATGTCTCACTCGCCCGAAAAACGGCTCTCTACACCAAATTAATGGTCTTTCGTCAACAAATTATGCATGCACGTAGTCTGTATGACTTGCTTAATGAGACAGCCACCCTTTTAGCGCAATAAAAATATTTGCATTTTTCGCCAAAAAAGACGACCCCGGGGTCGTCGAAAATGTGATTTTCAAACATGTCTCACTCGCCCGAAAAACGGCTCTCTACACCAAATTAATGGTCTTTCGTCAACAAATTATGCATGTACGTAGTCTGTATGACTTGCTTAATGAGAGAGACACCATTTTAGCGCAATAAAAAAATTTGCATTTTTCGCCAAAAAAGACGACCCCGGGGTCGTCGAAAATGTGATTTTCAAACATGTCTCACTCGCCCGAAAAACGGCTCTCTACACCAAATTAATGGTCTTTCGTCAACAAATTATGCATGCACGTAGTCTGTATGACTTGCTTAATGAGACAGACAAAATTTTAACGCGATAAAAAAATTTGCATTTTTCGCCAAAAAAGACGACCCCGGGGTCGTCGAAAATGTGATTTTCAAACATGTCTCACTCGCCCGAAAAACGGCTCCCTACACCAAATTAATGGTCTTTCGTCAACAAATTATGCATGCACGTAGTCTGTATGACTTGCTTAATGAGACAGACACCATTTTAGCGCAATAAAAAAATTTGCATTTTTCGCCAAAAAAGACGACCCCGGGGTCGTCGAAAATGTGATTTTCAAACATGTCTCACTCGCCCGAAAAACGGCTCTCTACACCAAATTAATGGTCTTTCGTCAACAAATTATGCATGCACGTAGTCTGTATGACTTGCTTAATGAGACAGACAAAATTTTAACGCAATAAAAAAATTTGCATTTTTCGCCAAAAAAGACGACCCCGGGGTCGTCGAAAATGTGATTTTCAAACATGTCTCACTCGCCCGAAAAACGGCTCCCTACACCAAATTAATGGTCTTTCGTCAACAAATTATGCATGCACGTAGTCTGTATGACTTGCTTGATGAGACAGACACCATTTTAGCGCAATAAAAAAATTTGCATTTTTCGCCAAAAAAACGACCCCGGGGTCGTCGAAAATGTGATTTTCAAACATGTCTCACTCGCCCGAAAAACGGCTCTCTACACCAAATTAATGGTCTTTCGTCAACAAATTATGCATGCACGTAGTCTGTATGACTTGCTTAATGAGACAGACACCATTTTAGCGCAATAAAAAAATTTGCATTTTTCGCCAAAAAAGACGACCCCGGGGTCGTCGAAAATGTGATTTTCAAACATGTCTCACTCGCCCGAAAAACGGCTCTCTACACCAAATTAATGGTCTTTCGTCAACAAATTATGCATGCACGTAGTCTGTATGACTTGCTTAATGAGACAGACAAAATTTTAACGCAATAAAAAAATTTGCATTTTTCGCCAAAAAAGACGACAACGGGGTCGTCGAAAATGTGCTTTTCAAACATGTCTCACTCGCCCGAAAAACGGCTCCCTACACCAAATTAATGGTCTTTCGTCAACAAATTATGCATGCACGTAGTCTGTATGACTTGCTTAATGAGACAGACACCTTTTTAGCGCAATAAAAAAATTTGCATTTTTCGCCAAAAAAGACGACCCCGGGGTCGTCGAAAATGTGATTTTCAAACATGTCTCACTCGCCCGAAAAACGGCTCTCTACACCAAATTAATGGTCTTTCGTCAACAAATTATGCATGCACGTAGTCTGTATGACTTGCTTAATGAGACAGCCACCCTTTTAGCGCAATAAAAATATTTGCATTTTTCGCCAAAAAAGACGACCCCGGGGTCGTCGAAAATGTGATTTTCAAACATGTCTCACTCGCCCGAAAAACGGCTCCCTACACCAAATTAATGGTCTTTCGTCAACAAATTATGCATGCACGTAGTCTGTATGACTTGCTTAATGAGACAGACACCATTTTAGCGCAATAAAAAAATTTGCATTTTTCGCCAAAAAAGACGACCCCGGGGTCGTCGAAAATGTGATTTTCAAACATGTCTCACTCGCCCGAAAAACGGCTCTCTACACCAAATTAATGGTCTTTCGTCAACAAATTATGCATGCACGTAGTCTGTATGACTTGCTTAATGAGACAGACAAAATTTTAACGCAATAAAAAAATTTGCATTTTTCGCCAAAAAAGACGACAACGGGGTCGTCGAAAATGTGCTTTTCAAACATGTCTCACTCGCCCGAAAAACGGCTCCCTACACCAAATTAATGGTCTTTCGTCAACAAATTATGCATGCACGTAGTCTGTATGACTTGCTTAATGAGACAGACACCATTTTAGCGCAATAAAAAAATTTGCATTTTTCGCCAAAAAAGACGACCCCGGGGTCGTCGAAAATGTGATTTTCAAACATGTCTCACTCGCCCGAAAAACGGCTCTCTACACCAAATTAATGGTCTTTCGTCAACAAATTATGCATGCACGTAGTCTGTATGACTTGCTTAATGAGACAGACACCATTTTAGCGCAATAAAAAAATTTGCATTTTTCGCCAAAAAAGTCGACCCCTTGGTCGTCGAAAATGTGATTTTCAAACATGTCTCACTCGCCCGAAAAACGGCTCTCTACACCAAATTAATGGTCTTTCGTCAACAAATTATGCATGTACGTAGTCTGTATGACTTGCTTAATGAGACAGACACCATTTTAGCGCAATAAAAAAATTTGCATTTTTCGCCAAAAAAGACGACCCCGGGGTCGTCGAAAATGTGATTTTCAAACATGTCTCACTCGCCCGAAAAACGGCTCTCTACACCAAATTAATGGTCTTTCGTCAACAAATTATGCATGCACGTAGTCTGTATGACTTGCTTAATGAGACAGCCACCCTTTTAGCGCAATAAAAATATTTGCATTTTTCGCCAAAAAAGACGACCCCGGGGTCGTCGAAAATGTGATTTTCAAACATGTCTCACTCGCCCGAAAAACGGCTCTCTACACCAAATTAATGGTCTTTCGTCAACAAATTATGCATGTACGTAGTCTGTATGACTTGCTTAATGAGACAGACACCATTTTAGCGCAATAAAAAAATTTGCATTTTTCGCCAAAAAAGACGACCCCGGGGTCGTCGAAAATGTGATTTTCAAACATGTCTCACTCGCCCGAAAAACGGCTCTCTACACCAAATTAATGGTCTTTCGTCAACAAATTATGCATGCACGTAGTCTGTATGACTTGCTTAATGAGACAGACAAAATTTTAACGCAATAAAAAAATTTGCATTTTTCGCCAAAAAAGACGACCCTGGGGTCGTCGAAAATGTGATTTTCAAACATGTCTCACTCGCCCGAAAAACGGCTCTCTACACCAAATTAATGGTCTTTCGTCAACAAATTATGCATGCACGTAGTCTGTATGACTTGCTTAATGAGACAGACACCATTTTAGCGCAATAAAAAAATTGGCATTTTTCGCCAAAAAAGACGACCCCGGGGTCGTCGAAAATGTGATTTTCAAACATGTCTCACTCGCCCGAAAAACGGCTCTCTACACCAAATTAATGGTCTTTCGTCAACAAATTATGCATGCACGTAGTCTGTATGACTTGCTTAATGAGACAGACAAAATTTTAACGCAATAAAAAAATTTGCATTTTTCGCCAAAAAAGACGACCCCGGGGTCGTCGAAAATGTGATTTTCAAACATGTCTCACTCGCCCGAAAAACGGCTCCCTACACCAAATTAATGGTCTTTCGTCAACAAATTATGCATGTACGTAGTCTGTATGACTTGCTTAATGAGACAGACACCATTTTAGCGCAATAAAAAATTTTGCATTTTTCGCCAAAAAAGACGACCCCGGGGTCGTCGAAAATGTGATTTTCAAACATGTCTCACTCGCCCGAAAAACGGCTCTCTACACCAAATAAATGGTCTTTCGTCAACAAATTATGCATGCACGTAGTCTGTATGACTTGCTTAATGAGACAGCCACCCTTTTAGCGCAATAAAAATATTTGCATTTTTCGCCAAAAAAGACGACCCCGGGGTCGTCGAAAATGTGATTTTCAAACATGTCTCACTCGCCCGAAAAACGGCTCTCTACACCAAATTAATGGTCTTTCGTCAACAAATTATGCATGTACGTAGTCTGTATGACTTGCTTAATGAGAGAGACACCATTTTAGCGCAATAAAAAAATTTGCATTTTTCGCCAAAAAAGACGACCCCGGGGTCGTCGAAAATGTGATTTTCAAACATGTCTCACTCGCCCGAAAAACGGCTCTCTACACCAAATTAATGGTGTTTCGTCAACAAATTATGCATGCACGTAGTCTGTATGACTTGCTTAATGAGACAGACAAAATTTTAACGCAATAAAAAAATTTGCATTTTTCGCCAAAAAAGACGACCCTGGGGTCGTCGAAAATGTGATTTTCAAACATGTCTCACTCGCCCGAAAAACGGCTCCCTACACCAAATTAATGGTCTTTCGTCAACAAATTATGCATGCACGTAGTCTGTATGACTTGCTTAGTGAGACAGACACCATTTTAGCGCAATAAAAAAATTTGCATTTTTCGCCAAAAAAGACGACCCCGGGGTCGTCGAAAATGTGATTTTCAAACATGTCTCACTCGCCCGAAAAACGGCTCTCTACACCAAATTAATAGTCTTTCGTCAACAAATTATGCATGCACGTAGTCTGTATGACTTGCTTAATGAGACAGACAAAATTTTAACGCAATAAAAAAATTTGCATTTTTCGCCAAAAAAGACGACCCCGGGGTCGTCGAAAATGTGATTTTCAAACATGTCTCACTCGCCCGAAAAACGGCTCCCTACACCAAATTAATGGTCTTTCGTCAACAAATTATGCATGCACGTAGTCTGTATGACTTGCTTAATGAGACAGACACCTTTTTAGCGCAATAAAAAAATTTGCATTTTTCGCTAAAAAAGACGACCCCGGGGTCGTCGAAAATGTGATTTTCAAACATGTCTCACTCGCCCGAAAAACGGCTCTCTACACCAAATTAATGGTCTTTCGTCAACAAATTATGCATGCACGTAGTCTGTATGACTTGCTTAATGAGACAGACACCATTTTAGCGCAATAAAAAAATTTGCATTTTTCGCCAAAAAAGACGACCCCGGGGTCGTCGAAAATGTGATTTTCAAACATGTCTCACTCGCCCGAAAAACGGCTCTCTACACCAAATTAATGGTCTTTCGTCAACAAATTATGCATGCACGTAGTCTGTATGACTTGCTTAATGAGACAGACAAAATTTTAACGCAATAAAAAAATTTGCATTTTTCGCCAAAAAAGACGACCCCGGGGTCGTCGAAAATGTGATTTTCAAACATGTCTCACTCGCCCGAAAAACGGCTCTCTACACCAAATTAATGGTGTTTCGTCAACAAATTATGCATGCACGTAGTCTGTATGACTTGCTTAATGAGACAGACAAAATTTTAACGCAATAAAAAAATTTGCATTTTTCGCCAAAAAAGACGACCCTGGGGTCGTCGAAAATGTGATTTTCAAACATGTCTCACTCGCCCGAAAAACGGCTCCCTACACCAAATTAATGGTCTTTCGTCAACAAATTATGCATGCACGTAGTCTGTATGACTTGCTTAGTGAGACAGACACCATTTTAGCGCAATAAAAAAATTTGCATTTTTCGCCAAAAAAGACGACCCCGGGGTCGTCGAAAATGTGATTTTCAAACATGTCTCACTCGCCCGAAAAACGGCTCTCTACACCAAATTAATAGTCTTTCGTCAACAAATTATGCATGCACGTAGTCTGTATGACTTGCTTAATGAGACAGACAAAATTTTAACGCAATAAAAAAATTTGCATTTTTCGCCAAAAAAGACGACCCCGGGGTCGTCGAAAATGTGATTTTCAAACATGTCTCACTCGCCCGAAAAACGGCTCCCTACACCAAATTAATGGTCTTTCGTCAACAAATTATGCATGCACGTAGTCTGTATGACTTGCTTAATGAGACAGACACCTTTTTAGCGCAATAAAAAAATTTGCATTTTTCGCTAAAAAAGACGACCCCGGGGTCGTCGAAAATGTGATTTTCAAACATGTCTCACTCGCCCGAAAAACGGCTCTCTACACCAAATTAATGGTCTTTCGTCAACAAATTATGCATGCACGTAGTCTGTATGACTTGCTTAATGAGACAGACACCATTTTAGCGCAATAAAAAAATTTGCATTTTTCGCCAAAAAAGACGACCCCGGGGTCGTCGAAAATGTGATTTTCAAACATGTCTCACTCGCCCGAAAAACGGCTCTCTACACCAAATTAATGGTCTTTCGTCAACAAATTATGCATGCACGTAGTCTGTATGACTTGCTTAATGAGACAGACAAAATTTTAACGCAATAAAAAAATTTGCATTTTTCGCCAAAAAAGACGACCCCGGGGTCGTCGAAAATGTGATTTTCAAACATGTCTCACTCGCCCGAAAAACGGCTCCTTACACCAAATTAATGGTCTTTCGTCAACAAATTATGCATGCACGTAGTCTGTATGACTTGCTTAATGAGACAGACACCTTTTTAGCGCAATAAAAAAATTTGCATTTTTCGCCAAAAAAGACGACCCCGGGGTCGTCGAAAATGTGATGTTCAAACATGTCTCACTCGCCCGAAAAACGGCTCTCTACACCAAATTAATGGTCTTTCGTCAACAAATTATGCATGCACGTAGTCTGTATGACTTGCTTAATGAGACAGACAAAATTTAACGCAATAAAAAAATTTGCATTTTTCGCCAAAAAAGACGACCCCGGGGTCGTCGAAAATGTGATTTTCAAACATGTCTCACTCGCCCGAAAAACGGCTCCCTACACCAAATTAATGGTCTTTCGTCAACAAATTATGCATGTACGTAGTCTGTATGACTTGCTTAATGAGACAGACACCATTTTAGCGCAATAAAAAAATTTGCATTTTTCGCCAAAAAAGACGACCCCGGGGTCGTCGAAAATGTGATTTTCAAACATGTCTCACTCGCCCGAAAAACGGCTCTCTACACCAAATTAATGGTCTTTCGTCAACAAATTATGCATGCACGTAGTCTGTATGACTTGCTTAATGAGACAGACAAAATTTTAACGCAATAAAAAAATTTGCATTTTTCGCCAAAAAAGACGACCCCGGGGTCGTCGAAAATGTGATTTTCAAACATGTCTCACTCGCCCGAAAAACGGCTCCCTACACCAAATTAATGGTCTTTCGTCAACAAATTATGCATGCACGTAGTCTGTATGACTTGCTTAATGAGACAGACACCATTTTAGCGCAATAAAAAAATTTGCATTTTTCGCCAAAAAAGACGACCCCGGGGTCGTCGAAAATGTGATTTTCAAACATGTCTCACTCGCCCGAAAAACGGCTCTCTACACCAAATTAATGGTCTTTCGTCAACAAATTATGCATGCACGTAGTCTGTATGACTTGCTTAATGAGACAGCCACCCTTTTAGCGCAATAAAAATATTTGCATTTTTCGCCAAAAAAGACGACCCCAGGGTCGTCGAAACTGCGATTTTCAAACATGTCTCACTCGCCCGAAAAACGGCTCTCTACACCAAATTAATGGTCTTTCGTCAACAAATTATGCATGTACGTAGTCTGTATGACTTGCTTAATGAGACAGACTCCATTTTAGCGCAATAAAAAAATTTGCATTTTTCGCCAAAAAAGACGACCCCGGGGTCGTCGAAAATGTGATTTTCAAACATGTCTCACTCGCCCGAAAAACGGCTCCCTACACCAAATTAATGGTCTTTCGTCAACAAATTATGCATGCACGTAGTCTGTATGACTTGCTTAATGAGACAGACACCATTTTAGCGCAATAAAAAAATTTGCATTTTTCGCCAAAAAAGACGACCCCGGGGTCGTCGAAAATGTGATTTTCAAACATGTCTCACTCGCCCGAAAAACGGCTCTCTACACCAAATTAATGGTCTTTCGTCAACAAATTATGCATGCACGTAGTCTGTATGACTTGCTTAATGAGACAGACAGCATTTTAGCGCAATAAAAAAATTTGCATTTTTCGCCAAAAAAGACGACCCCGGGGTCGTCGAAAATGTGATTTTCAAACATGTCTCACTCGCCCGAAAAACGGCTCTCTACACCAAATTAATGGTCTTTCGTCAACAAATTATGCATGTACGTAGTCTGTATGACTTGCTTAATGAGACAGACACCATTTTAGCGCAATAAAAAAATTTGCATTTTTCGCCAAAAAAGACGACCCCGGGGTCGTCGAAAATGTGATTTTCAAACATGTCTCACTCGCCCGAAAAACGGCTCTCTACACCAAATTAATGGTCTTTCGTCAACAAATTATGCATGCACGTAGTCTGTATGACTTGCTTAATGAGACAGACAAAATTTTAACGCAATAAAAATATTTGCATTTTTCGCCAAAAAAGACGACCCCGGGGTCGTCGAAAATGTGATTTTCAAACATGTCTCACTCGCCCGAAAAACGGCTCCCTACACCAAATTAATGGTCTTTCGTCAACAAATTATGCATGCACGTAGTCTGTATGACTTGCTTAATGAGACAGACACCTTTTTAGCGCAATAAAAAAATTTGCATTTTTCGCTAAAAAAGACGACCCCGGGGTCGTCGAAAATGTGATTTTCAAACATGTCTCACTCGCCCGAAAAACGGCTCTCTACACCAAATTAATGGTCTTTCGTCAACAAATTATGCATGCACGTAGTCTGTATGACTTGCTTAATGAGACAGACACCATTTTAGCGCAATAAAAAAATTTGCATTTTTCGCCAAAAAAGACGACCCCGGGGTCGTCGAAAATGTGATTTTCAAACATGTCTCACTCGCCCGAAAAACGGCTCCCTACACCAAATTAATGGTCTTTCGTCAACAAATTATGCATGCACGTAGTCTGTATGACTTGCTTAATGAGACAGACACCATTTTAGCGCAATAAAAAAATTTGCATTTTTCGCCAAAAAAGACGACCCTGGGGTCGTCGAAAATGTGATTTTCAAACATGTCTCACTCGCCCGAAAAACGGCTCCCTACACCAAATTAATGGTCTTTCGTCAACAAATTATGCATGTACGTAGTCTGTATGACTTCCTTAATGAGACAGACACCATTTTAGCGCAATAAAAAAAATTGCATTTTTTGCCAAAAAAGACGACCCCGGGGTCGTCGAAAATGTGATTTTCAAACATGTCTCACTCGCCCGAAAAACGGCTCTCTACACCAAATTAATGGTCTTTCGTCAACAAATTATGCATGCACGTAGTCTGTATGACTTGCTTAATGATACAGCCACCCTTTTAGCGCAATAAAAATATTTGCATTTTTCGCCAAAAAAGACGACCCCGGGGTCGTCGAAAATGTGATTTTCAAACATGTCTCACTCGCCCGAAAAACGGCTCTCTACACCAAATTAATGGTCTTTCGTCAACAAATTATGCATGCACGTAGTCTGTATGACTTGCTTAATGAGACAGCCACCCTTTTAGCGCAATAAAAATATTTGCATTTTTCGCCAAAAAAGACGACCCCGGGGTCGTCGAAAATGTGATTTTCAAACATGTCTCACTCGCCCGAAAAACGGCTCTCTACACCAAATTAATGGTCTTTCGTCAACAAATTATGCATGCACGTAGTCTGTATGACTTGCTTAATGAGACAGACACCATTTTAGCGCAATAAAAAAAATTGCATTTTTTGCCAAAAAAGACGACCCCGGGGTCGTCGAAAATGTGATTTTCAAACATGTCTCACTCGCCCGAAAAACGGCTCTCTACACCAAATTAATGGTCTTTCGTCAACAAATTATGCATGCACGTAGTCTGTATGACTTGCTTAATGAGACAGACACCATTTTAGCGCAATAAAAAAATTTGCATTTTTCGCCAAAAAAGACGACCCCGGGGTCGTCGAAAATGTGATTTTCAAACATGTCTCACTCGCCCGAAAAACGGCTCTCTACACCAAATTAATGGTCTTTCGTCAACAAATTATGCATGTACGTAGTCTGTATGACTTGCTTAATGAGACAGACACCATTTTAGCGCAATAAAAAAATTTGCATTTTTCGCCAAAAAAGACGACCCCGGGGTCGTCGAAAATGTGATTTTCAAACATGTCTCACTCGCCCGAAAAACGGCTCTCTACACCAAATTAATGGTCTTTCGTCAACAAATTATGCATGTACGTAGTCTGTATGACTTGCTTAATGAGACAGACACCATTTTAGCGCAATAAAAAAATTTGCATTTTTCGCCAAAAAAGACGACCCCGGGGTCGTCGAAAATGTGATTTTCAAACATGTCTCACTCGCCCGAAAAACGGCTCTCTACACCAAATTAATGGTCTTTCGTCAACAAATTATGCATGTACGTAGTCTGTATGACTTGCTTAATGAGACAGACACCATTTTAGCGCAATAAAAAAATTTGCATTTTTCGCCAAAAAAGACGACCCCGGGGTCGTCGAAAATGTGATTTTCAAACATGTCTCACTCGCCCGAAAAACGGCTCTCTACACCAAATTAATGGTCTTTCGTCAACAAATTATGCATGTACGTAGTCTGTATGACTTGCTTAATGAGACAGACACCATTTTAGCGCAATAAAAAAATTTGCATTTTTCGCCAAAAAAGACGACCCCGGGGTCGTCGAAAATGTGATTTTCAAACATGTCTCACTCGCCCGAAAAACGGCTCCCTACACCAAATTAATGGTCTTTCGTCAACAAATTATGCATGCACGTAGTCTGTATGACTTGCTTAATGAGACAGACAAAATTTTAACGCAATAAAAAAATTTGCATTTTTCGCCAAAAAAGACGACCCCGGGGTCGTCGAAAATGTGATTTTCAAACATGTCTCACTCGCCCGAAAAACGGCTCCCTACACCAAATTAATGGTCTTTCGTCAACAAATTATGCATGCACGTAGTCTGTATGACTTGCTTAATGAGACAGACAAAATTTTAACGCAATAAAAAAATTTGCATTTTTCGCCAAAAAAGACGACCCCGGGGTCGTCGAAAATGTGATTTTCAAACATGTCTCACTCGCCCGAAAAACGGCTCTCTACACCAAATTAATGGTCTTTCGTCAACAAATTATGCATGTACGTAGTCTGTATGACTTGCTTAATGAGACAGACACCATTTTAGCGCAATAAAAAAATTTGCATTTTTCGCCAAAAAAGACGACCCCGGGGTCGTCGAAAATGTGATTTTCAAACATGTCTCACTCGCCCGAAAAACGGCTCTCTATACCAAATTAATGGTCTTTCGTCAACAAATTATGCTTGCACGCAGTCTGTATGACTTGCTTAATGAGACAGACACCATTTTAGCGCAATCAAAAAATTTGCATTTTTCGCCAAAAAAGACGACCCCGGGGTCGTCGAAAATGCGATTTTCAAACATGTCTCACTCGCCCGAAAAACGGCTCTCTACACCAAATTAATGGTCTTTCGTCAACAAATTATGCATGTACGTAGTCTGTATGACTTGCTTAATGAGACAGACAAAATTTTAACGCAGTAAAAAAATTTGCATTTTTTGCCAAAAAAGACGACCCCGGGGTCGTCGAAAATGTGATTTTCAAACATGTCTCACTCGCCCGAAAAACGGCTCTCTACACCAAATTAATGGTCTTTCGTCAACAAATTATGCATGCACGTAGTCTGTATGACTTGCTTAATGAGACAGACAAAATTTTAACGCAATAAAAAAATTTGCATTTTTCGCCAAAAAAGACGACCCTGGGGTCGTCGAAAATGTGATTTTCAAACATGTCTCACTCGCCCGAAAAACGGCTCCCTACACCAAATTAATGGTCTTTCGTCAACAAATTATGCATGTACGTAGTCTGTATGACTTCCTTAATGAGACAGACACCATTTTAGCGCAATAAAAAAATTTGCATTTTTCGCCAAAAAAGACAACCCCGGGGTCGTCGAAAATGTGATTTTCAAACATGTCTCACTCGCCCGAAAAACGGCTCTCTACACCAAATTAATGGTCTTTCGTCAACAAATTATGCATGTACGTAGTCTGTATGACTTGCTTAATGAGACAGACACCATTTTAGCGCAATAAAAAAATTTGCATTTTTCGCCAAAAAAGACGACCCCGGGGTCGTCGAAAATGTGATTTTCAAACATGTCTCACTCGCCCGAAAAACGGCTCTCTACACCAAATTAATGGTCTTTCGTCAACAAATTATGCATGCACGTAGTCTGTATGACTTGCTTAATGAGACAGACAACATTTTAGCGCAATAAAAAAATTTGCATTTTTAGCCACAAAAGACGACCCCGGGGTCGTCGAAAATGTGATTTTCAAACATGTCTCACTCGCCCGAAAAACGGCTCTTTACACCAAATTAATGGTCTTTCGTCAACAAATTATGCATGTACGTAGTCTGTATGACTTGCTTAATGAGACAGACACCATTTTAGCGCAATAAAAAAATTTGCATTTTTCGGCAAAAAAGACGACCCCGGGGTCGTCGAAAATTTGATTTTCAAACATGTCTCACTCGCCCGCAAAACGGCTCCCTACACCAAATTAATGGTCTTTCGTCAACAAATTATTCATGTACGTAGTCTGTATGACTTGCTTAATGAGACAGACACCATTTTAGCGCAATAAAAAAATTTGCATTTTTCGCCAAAAAAGACGACCTCGGAGTCGTCGAAAATGTGATTTTCAAACATGTCTCACTCGCCCGAAAAACGGCTCTCTACACCAAATTAATGGTCTTTCGTCAACAAATTATGCTTGTACGTAGTCTGTATGACTTGCTTAATGAGACAGACACCATTTTAGCGCAATAAAAAAATTTGCATTTTTCGCCAAAAAAGACGACCCCGGGGTCGTCGAAAATGTGATTTTCAAACATGTCTCACTCGCCCGAAAAACGGCTCTCTACACCAAATTAATGGTCTTTCGTCAACAAATTATGCATGTACGTAGTCTGTATGACTTGCTTAATGAGACAGACACCATTTTAGCGCAATAAAAAAATTTGCATTTTTCGCCAAAAAAGACGACCCCGGGGTCGTCGAAAATGTGATTTTCAAACATGTCTCACTCGCCCGAAAAACGGCTCTCTACACCAAATTAATGGTCTTTCGTCAACAAATTATGCATGCACGTAGTCTGTATGACTTGCTTAATGAGACAGACACCATTTTAGCGCAATAAAAAAATTTGCATTTTTCGCCAAAAAAGACGACCCCGGGGTCGTCGAAAATGTGATTTTCAAACATGTCTCACTCGCCCGAAAAACGGCTCTCTACACCAAATTAATGGTCTTTCGTCAACAAATTATGCATGTACGTAGTCTGTATGACTTGCTTAATGAGACAGACACCATTTTAGCGCAATAAAAAAATTTGCATTTTTCGCCAAAAAAGACGACCCCGGGGTCGTCGAAAATGTGATTTTCAAACATGTCTCACTCGCCCGAAAAACGGCTCTCTACACCAAATTAATGGTCTTTCGTCAACAAATTATGCATGTACGTAGTCTGTATGACTTGCTTAATGAGACAGACACCATTTTAGCGCAATAAAAAAATTTGCATTTTTCGCCAAAAAAGACGACCCCGGGGTCGTCGAAAATGTGATTTTCAAACATGTCTCACTCGCCCGAAAAACGGCTCTCTACACCAAATTAATGGTCTTTCGTCAACAAATTATGCATGCACGTAGTCTGTATGACTTGCTTAATGAGACAGACAAAATTTTAAAGCAATAAAAAAATTTGCATTTTTCGCCAAAAAAGACGACCCCGGGGTCGTCGAAAATGTGATTTTCAAACATGTCTCACTCGCCCGAAAAACGGCTCTCTACACCAAATTAATGGTCTTTCGTCAACAAATTATGCATGCACGTAGTCTGTATGACTGGCTTAATGAGACAGACACCATTTTAGCGCAATAAAAAAATTTGCATTTTTCGCCAAAAAAGACGACCCCGGGGTCGTGGAAAATGTGATTTTTAAACATGTCTCACTCGCCCGAAAAACGGCTCTCTACACCCAATTAATGGTCTTTCGTCAACAAATTATGCATGCACGTAGTCTGTATGACTTGCTTAATGAGACAGACACCATTTTAGCGCAATAAAAAAATTTGCATTTTTCGCCAAAAAAGACGACCCCGGGGTCGTCGAAAATGTGATTTTCAAACATGTCTCACTCGCCCGAAAAACGGCTCTCTACACCAAATTAATGGTCTTTCGTCAACAAATTATGCATGTACGTAATCTGTATGACTTGCTTAATGAGACAGACACCATTTTAGCGCAATAAAAAAATTTGCATTTTTCGCCAAAAAAGACGACCCCGGGGTCGTCGAAAATGTGATTTTCAAGCATGTCTCACTCGCCCGAAAAACGGCTCTCTACACCAAATTAATGGTCTTTCGTCAACAAATTATGCATGCACGTAGTCTGTATGACTTGCTTAATGAGACTGACACCATTTTAGCGCAATAAAAAAATTTGCATTTTTAGCCAAAAAAGACGACCCCGGGGTCGTCGAAAATGTGATTTTCAAGCATGTCTCACTCGCCCGAAAAACGGCTCTCTACACCAAATTAATGGTCTTTCGTTAACAAATTATGCATGTACGTAGTCTGTATGACTTGCTTAATGAGACAGACACCATTTTAGCGCAATAAAAAAATTTGCATTTTTCGCCAAAAAAGACGACCCCGGGGTCGTCGAAAATGTGATTTTCAAACATGTCTCACTCGCCCGAAAAACGGCTCTCTACACCAAATTAATGGTCTTTCGTCAACAAATTATGCATGTACGTAGTCTGTATGACTTGCTTAATCAGACAGACACCATTTTAGCGCAATAAAAAAATTTGCATTTTTCGCCAAAAAAGACGACCCCGGGGTCGTCGAAAATGTGATTTTCAAACATGTCTCACTCGCCCGAAAAACGGCTCTCTACACCAAATTAATGGTCTTTCGTCAACAAATTATGCATGTACGTAGTCTGTATGACTTGCTTAATGAGACAGACAAAATTTTAACGCAATAAAAAAATTTGCATTTTTCGCCAAAAAAGACGACCCCGGGGTCGTCGAAAATGTGATTTTCAAACATGTCTCACTCGCCCGAAAAACGGCTCTCTACACCAAATTAATGGTCTTTCGTCAACAAATTATGCATGTACGTAGTCTGTATGACTTGCTTAATGAGACAGACACCATTTTAGCGCAATAAAAAAATTTGCATTTTTCGCCAAAAAAGACGACCCCGGGGTCGTCGAAAATGTGATTTTCAAACATGTCTCACTCGCCCGAAAAACGGCTCTCTACACCAAATTAATGGTCTTTCGTCAACAAATTATGCATGCACGTAGTCTGTATGACTTGCTTAATGAGACAGCCACCCTTTTAGCGCAATAAAAATATTTGCATTTTTCGCCAAAAAAGACGACCCCGGGGTCGTCGAAAATGTGATTTTCAAACATGTCTCACTCGCCCGAAAAACGGCTCTCTACACCAAATTAATGGTCTTTCGTCAACAAATTATGCATGTACGTAGTCTGTATGACTTGCTTAATGAGACAGACACCATTTTAGCGCAATAAAAAAATTTGCATTTTTCGCCAAAAAAGACGACCCCGGGGTCGTCGAAAATGTGATTTTCAAACATGTCTCACTCGCCCGAAAAACGGCTCTCTACACCAAATTAATGGTCTTTCGTCAACAAATTATGCATGCACGTAGTCTGTATGACTTGCTTAATGAGACAGAACGCAATAAAAAAATTTGCATTTTTCGCCAAAAAAGACGACCCCGGGGTCGTCGAAAATGTGATTTTCAAACATGTCTCACTCGCCCGAAAAACGGCTCCCTACACCAAATTAATGGTCTTTCGTCAACAAATTATGCATGCACGTAGTCTGTATGACTTGCTTAATGAGACAGACACCTTTTTAGACGCAATAAAAAAATTTGCATTTTCGCTAAAAAAGACGACCCCGGGGTCGTCGAAAATGTGATTTCCAAACATGTCTCACTCGCCCGAAAAACGGCTCTCTACACCAAATTAATGGTCTTTCGTCAACAAATTATGCATGCACGTAGTCTGTATGACTTGCTTAATGAGACAGACACCATTTTAGCGCAATAAAAAAATTTGCATTTTTCGCCAAAAAAGACGACCCCGGGGTCGTCGAAAATGTGATTTTCAAACATGTCTCACTCGCCCGAAAAACGGCTCTCTACACCAAATTAATGGTCTTTCGTCAACAAATTATGCATGCACGTAGTCTGTATGACTTGCTTAATGAGACAGACAAAATTTTAACGCAATAAAAAAATTTGCATTTTTCGCCAAAAAAGACGACCCCGGGGTCGTCGAAAATGTGATTTTCAAACATGTCTCACTCGCCCGAAAAAACGGCTCCCTACAACCAAATTAATGGTCTTTCGTCAACAAATTATGCATGCACGTAGTCTGTATGACTTGCTTAATGAGACAGACACCATTTTAGCGCAATAAAAAAATTTGCATTTTTCGCCAAAAAAGACGACCCCGGGGTCGTCGAAAATGTGATTTTCAAACATGTCTCACTCGCCGAAAAACGGCTCTCTACACCAAATTAATGGTCTTTCGTCAACAAATTATGCATGCACGTAGTCTGTATGACTGGCTTAATGAGACAGACAACATTTTAGCGCAATAAAAAAATTTGCATTTTTCGCCAAAAAGACGACCCCGGGGTCGTCGAAAATGTGATTTTCAAACATGTCTCACTCGCCCGAAAAACGGCTCTCTACACCAAATTAATGGTCTTTCGTCAACAAATTATGCATGGCACGTAGTCTGTATGACTTGGCTTAATGAGACAGACAACATTTTAGCGCAATAAAAAAATTTGCATTTTTGGCCACAAAAGACGACCCCGGGGTCGTCGAAAATGTGATTTTCAAACTTGTCTCACTCGTCCGAAAAACGGCTCTCTACACCAAATTAATGGTCTTTCGTCAACAAATTATGCATGCACGTAGTCTGTATGACTTGCTTAATGAGACAGACACCATTTTAGCGCAATAAAAAATTTGCATTTTTCGCCAAAAAAGACGACCCCGGGGTCGTCGAAAATGTGATTTTCAAACATGTCTCACTCGCCCGAAAAACGGCTCTCTACACCCAATTAATGGTCTTTTGTCAACAAATTATGCATGCACGTAGTCTGTATGACTTGCTTAATGAGACAGACACCATTTTAGCGCAATAAAAAAATTTGCATTTTTCGCCAAAAAAGACGACCCCGGGGTCGTCGAAAATGTGATTTTCAAACATGTCTCACTCGCCCGAAAAACGGCTCTCTACACCAAATTAATGGTCTTTCGTCAACAAATTATGCATGCACGTAGTCTGTATGACTTGCTTAATGAGACAGACACCATTTTAGCGCAATAAAAAAATTTGCATTTTTCGCCAAAAAAAGACGACCCCGGGGTCGTCGAAAATGTGATTTTCAAACATGTCTCACTCGCCCGAAAAACGGCTCTCTACACCCAAATTAATGGTCTTTCGTCAACAAATTATGCATGCACGTAGTCTGTATGACTTGCTTAATGAGACAGACACCATTTTAGCGCAATAAAAAAATTTGCATTTTTCGCCAAAAAAAGACGACCCCGGGGTCGTCGAAAATGTGATTTTCAAACATGTCTCACTCGCCCGAAAAAACGGCTCTCTACACCAAATTAATGGTCTTTCGTCAACAAATTATGCATGCACGTAGTCTGTATGACTGGCTTAATGAGACAGACAACATTTTAGCGCAATAAAAAAATTTGCATTTTTCGCCAAAAAAGACGACCCCGGGGTCGTGAAAATGTGATTTTCAAACATGTCTCACTCGCCCGAAAAACGGCTCTCTACACCAAATTAATGGTCTTTCGTCAACAAATTCTGCATGCACGTAGTCTGTATGACTTGCTTAATGAGACAGACACCATTTTAGCGCAATAAAAAAATTTGCATTTTTAGCCAAAAAAGACGACCCCGGGGTCGTCGAAAATGTGATTTTCAAACATGTCTCACTCGCCCGAAAAACGGCTCTCTACACCCAATTAATGGTCTTTCGTCAACAAATTATGCATGTACGTAGTCTGTATGACTTGCTTAATGAGACAGACACCATTTTAGCGCAATAAAAAAATTGGCATTTTTCGCCAAAAAAGACCACCCCGGGGTCGTCGAAAATGTGATTTTCAAACATGTCTCACTCGCCCGAAAAACGGCTCTCTACACCAAATTAATGGTCTTTCATCAACAAATTATGCATGTACGTAGTCTGTATGACTTGCTTAATGAGACAGACACAATTTTAGCGCAATAAAAAAATTTGCATTTTTCGCCAAAAAAGACGACCCCGGGGTCGTCGAAAATGTAATTTTCAAACATGTCTCACTCGCCCGAAAAACGGCTCTCTACACCAAATTAATGGTCTTTCGTCAACAAATTATGCATGTACGTAGTCTGTATGACTTGCTTAATGAGACAGACACCATTTTAAGCGCAATAAAAAAATTTGCATTTTTCGCCAAAAAAGACGACCCCGGGTCATCGAAAATGTGATTTTCAAACATGTCTCACTCGCCCGAAAAACGGCTCTCTACACCAAATTAATGGTCTTTCGTCAACAAATTATGCATGCACGTAGTCTGTATGACTTGCTTAATGAGACAGACACCATTTTAGCGCAATAAAAAAATTTGCATTTTTCGCCAAAAAAGACGACCCCGGGGTCGTCCGAAAATGTGATTTTCAAACATGTCTCACTCGCCCGAAAAAACGGCTCTCTACACCAAATTAATGGTCTTTCGTCAACAAATTATGCATGTACGTAGTCTGTATGACTTGCTTAATGAGACAGACACCATTTTAGCGCAATAAAAAAATTTGCAATTTTCGCCAAAAAAGACGACCCCGGGGTCGTCGAAAATGTGATTTTCAAACATGTCTCACTCGCCCGAAAAACGGCTCTCTACACCAAATTAATGGTCTTTCGTCAACAAATTATGCATGTACGTAGTCTATATGACTTGCTTAATGAGACAGACACCATTTTAGCGCAATAAAAAAATTTGCATTTTTCGCCAAAAAAGACGACCCGGGGTCGTCGAAAATGTGATTTTCAAACATGTCTCACTCGCCCGAAAAACGGCTCTCTACACCAAATTAATGGTCTTTCGTCAACAAATTATGCATGCACGTAGTCTGTATGACTTGCTTAATGAGACAGACAAAATTTTAAAGCAATAAAAAAATTTGCATTTTTTCGCCAAAAAAGACGACCCCGGGGTCGTCGAAAATGTGATTTTCAAACATGTCTCACTCGCCCGAAAAACGGCTCTCTACACCAAATTAATGGTCTTTCGTCAACAAATTATGCATGTACGTAGTCTATATGACTTGCTTAATGAGACAGACACCATTTTAGCGCAATAAAAAAATTGGCATTTTTTCGCCAAAAAAGACCACCCCGGGGTCGTCGAAAATGTGATTTTCAAACATGTCTCACTCGCCCGAAAAACGGCTCTCTACACCAAATTAATGGTCTTTCATCAACAAATTATGCATGTACGTAGTCTGTATGACTTGCTTAATGAGACAGACACAATTTTAGCGCAATAAAAAAATTTGCATTTTTCGCCAAAAAAGACGACCCCGGGGTCGTCGAAAATGTAATTTTCAAACATGTCTCACTCGCCCGAAAAACGGCTCTCTACACCAAAATTAATGGTCTTTCGTCAACAAATTATGCATGTACGTAGTCTGTATGACTTGCTTAATGAGACAGACACCATTTTAGCGCAATAAAAAAATTTGCATTTTTCGCCAAAAAAGACGACCCCGGGGTCGTCGAAAATGTGATTTTCAAACATGTCTCACTCGCCCGAAAAAACGGCTCTCTACACCAAATTAATGGTCTTTCGTCAACAAATTATGCATGCACGTAGTCTGTATGACTGGCTTAATGAGACAGACACATTTTAGCGCAATAAAAAAATTTGCATTTTTCGCCAAAAAAGACGACCCCGGGGTCGTGGAAAATGTGATTTTCAAACATGTCTCACTCGCCCGAAAAACGGCTCTCTACACCAAATTAATGGTCTTTCGTCAACAAATTCTGCATGCACGTAGTCTGTATGACTTGCTTAATGAGACAGACACCATTTTAGCGCAATAAAAAAATTTGCATTTTTAGCCAAAAAAGACGACCCCGGGTCGTCGAAAATGTGATTTTCAAACATGTCTCACTCGCCCGAAAAACGGCTCTCTACACCCAATTAATGGTCTTTCGTCAACAAATTATGCATGCACGTAGTCTGTATGACTTGCTTAATGAGACAGACACCATTTTAGCGCAATAAAAAAATTTGCATTTTTCGCCAAAAAAGACGACCCCGGGGTCGTCGAAAATGTGATTTTCAAACATGTCTCACTCGCCCGAAAAACGGCTCTCTACACCAAATTAATGGTCTTTCGTCAACAAATTATGCATGTACGTAGTCTGTATGACTTGCTTAATGAGACAGACACCATTTTAGCGCAATAAAAAAAATTTGCATTTTTCGCCAAAAAAGGCGACCCCGGGATCGTCGAAAATGTGATTTTCAAACATGTCTCACTCGCCCGAAAAACGGCTCTCTACACCAAATTAATGGTCTTTCGTCAACAAATTATGCATGTACGTAGTCTGTATGACTTGCTTAATGAGACAGACACCATTTTAGCGCAATAAAAAAATTGGCATTTTTCGCCAAAAAAGACCACCCCGGGGTCGTCGAAAATGTGATTTTCAAACATGTCTCACTCGCCCGAAAAACGGCTCTCTACACCAAATTAATGGTCTTTCATCAACAAATTATGCATGTACGTAGTCTGTATGACTTGCTTAATGAGACAGACACAATTTTAGCGCAATAAAAAAATTTGCATTTTTCGCCAAAAAAGACGACCCCGGGGTCGTCGAAAATGTAATTTTCAAACATGTCTCACTCGCCCGAAAACGGCTCTCTACACCAAATTAATGGTCTTTCGTCAACAAATTATGCATGCACGTAGTCTGTATGACTTGCTTAATGAGACAGACACCATTTTAGCGCAATAAAAAAATTTGCATTTTTCGCCAAAAAAGACGACCCCGGGGTCGTCGAAATGTGATTTTCAAACATGTCTCACTCGCCCGAAAAACGGCTCTCTACACCAAATTAATGGTCTTTCGTCAACAAATTATGCATGTACGTAGTCTGTATGACTTGCTTAATGAGACAGACACCATTTTAGCGCAATAAAAAAATTTGCATTTTTCGCCAAAAAAGACGACCCCGGGGTCGTCGAAAATGTGATTTTCAAACATGTCTCACTCGCCCGAAAAACGGCTCTCTACACCAAATTAATGGTCTTTCGTCAACAAATTATGCATGTACGTATTCTATATGACTTGCTTAATGAGACAGACACCATTTTAGCGCAATAAAAAAATTTGCATTTTTCGCCAAAAAAGACGACCCCGGGGTCGTCGAAAATGTGATTTTCAAACATGTCTCACTCGCCCGAAAAACGGCTCTCTACACCAAATTAATGGTCTTTCGTCAACAAATTATGCATGCACGTAGTCTGTATGACTTGCTTAATGAGACAGACAAAATTTTAAAGCAATAAAAAAATTTGCATTTTTCGCCAAAAAAGACGACCCCGGGGTCGTCGAAAATGTGATTTTCAAACATGTCTCACTCGCCCGAAAAACGGCTCTCTACACCAAATTAATGGTCTTTCGTCAACAAATTATGCATGTACGTAGTCTATATGACTTGCTTAATGAGACAGACACCATTTTAGCGCAATAAAAAAATTTGCATTTTTCGCCAAAAAAGACGACCCCGGGGTCGTCGAAAATGTGATTTTCAAACATGTCTCACTCGCCCGAAAAACGGCTCTCTACACCAAATTAATGGTCTTTCGTCAACAAATTATGCATGCACGTAGTCTGTATGACTTGCTTAATGAGACAGACAAAATTTTAAAGCAAAAAAAAAATTTGCATTTTTCGCCAAAAAAGACGACCCCGGGGTCGTCGAAAATGTGATTTTCAAACATGTACAACTCGCCCGAAAAACGGCTCTCTACACCAAATTAATGGTCTTTCGTCAACAAATTATGCATGTACGTAGTCTGTATGACTTGCTTAATGAGACAGACACCATTTTAGCGCAATAAAAAAAATTGCATTTTTCGCCAAAAAAGACGACCCCGGGGTCGTCGAAAATGTGATTTTCAAACATGTCTCACTCGCCCGAAAAACGGCTCCCTACACCAAATTAATGGTCTTTCGTCAACAAATTATTCATGTACGTAGTCTGTATGACTTGCTTAATGAGACAGACACCATTTTAGCGCAATAAAAAAATTGCATTTTTCGCCAAAAAAGACGACCCCGGGGTCGTCGAAAATGTGATTTTCAAACATGTCTCACTCGCCCGAAAAACGGCTCTCTACACCAAATTAATGGTCTTTCGTCAACAAATTATGCATGCACGTAGTCTGTATGACTGGCTTAATGAGACAGACAACATTTTAGCGCAATAAAAAAATTTGCATTTTTCGCCAAAAAAGACGACCCCGGGGTCGTCGAAAATGTGATTTTCAAACATGTCTCACTCGCCCGAAAAACGGCTCCCTACACCAAATTAATGGTCTTTCGTCAACAAATTATGCATGCACGTAGTCTGTATGACTTGCTTAATGAGACAGACACCTTTTTAGCGCAATAAAAAAATTTGCATTTTTCGCTAAAAAAGACGACCCCGGGGTCGTCGAAAATGTGATTTTCAAACATGTCTCACTCGCCCGAAAAACGGCTCTCTACACCAAATTAATGGTCTTTCGTCAACAAATTATGCATGCACGTAGTCTGTATGACTTGCTTAATGAGACAGACACCATTTTAGCGCAATAAAAAAATTTGCATTTTTCGCCAAAAAAGACGACCCCGGGGTCGTCGAAAATGTGATTTTCAAACATGTCTCACTCGCCCGAAAAACGGCTCTCTACACCAAATTAATGGTCTTTCGTCAACAAATTATGCATGTACGTAGTCTGTATGACTTGCTTAATGAGACAGACACCATTTTAGCGCAATAAAAAAATTTGCATTTTTCGCCAAAAAAGACGACCCCGGGGTCGTCGAAAATGTGATTTTCAAACATGTCTCACTCGCCCGAAAAACGGCTCCCTACACCAAATTAATGGTCTTTCGTCAACAAATTATGCATGCACGTAGTCTGTATGACTTGCTTAATGAGACAGACAAAATTTTAAAGCAATAAAAAAATTTGCATTTTTCGCCAAAAAAGACGACCCCGGGGTCGTCGAAAATGTGATTTTCAAACATGTCTCACTCGCCCGAAAAACGGCTCTCTACACCAAATTAATGGTCTTTCGTCAACAAATTATGCATGTACGTAGTCTGTATGACTTGCTTAATGAGACAGACACCATTTTAGCGCAATAAAAAAATTTGCATTTTTCGCCAAAAAAGACGACCCCGGGGTCGTCGAAAATGTGATTTTCAAACATGTCTCACTCGCCCGAAAAACGGCTCTCTACACCAAATTAATGGTCTTTCGTCAACAAATTATGCATGCACGTAGTCTGTATGACTTGCTTAATGAGACAGACAAAATTTTAACGCAATAAAAAAATTTGCATTTTTCGCTAAAAAAGACGACCCCGGGGTCGTCGAAAATGTGATTTTCAAACATGTCTCACTCGCCCGAAAAACGGCTCCCTACACCAAATTAATGGTCTTTCGTCAACAAATTATGCATGCACGTAGTCTGTATGACTTGCTTAATGAGACAGACACCTTTTTAGCGCAATAAAAAAATTTGCATTTTTCGCTAAAAAAGACGACCCCGGGGTCGTCGAAAATGTGATTTTCAAACATGTCTCACTCGCCCGAAAAACGGCTCTCTACACCAAATTAATGGTCTTTCGTCAACAAATTATGCATGCACGTAGTCTGTATGACTTGCTTAATGAGACAGACACCATTTTAGCGCAATAAAAAAATTTGCATTTTTCGCCAAAAAAGACGACCCCGGGGTCGTCGAAAATGTGATTTTCAAACATGTCTCACTCGCCCGAAAAACGGCTCCCTACACCAAATTAATGGTCTTTCGTCAACAAATTATGCATGCACGTAGTCTGTATGACTTGCTTAATGAGACAGACAAAATTTTAAAGCAATAAAAAAATTTGCATTTTTCGCCAAAAAAGACGACCCCGGGGTCGTCGAAAATGTGATTTTCAAACATGTCTCACTCGCCCGAAAAACGGCTCTCTACACCAAATTAATGGTCTTTCGTCAACAAATTATGCATGTACGTAGTCTGTATGACTTGCTTAATGTGACAGACACCATTTTAGCGCAATAAAAAAATTTGCATTTTTCGCCAAAAAAGACGACCCCGGGGTCGTCGAAAATGTGATTTTCAAACATGTCTCACTCGCCCGAAAAACGGCTCTCTACACCAAATTAATGGTCTTTCGTCAACAAATTATGCATGCACGTAGTCTGTATGACTTGCTTAATGAGACAGACAAAATTTTAACGCAATAAAAAAATTTGCATTTTTCGCTAAAAAAGACGACCCCGGGGTCGTCGAAAATGTGATTTTCAAACATGTCTCACTCGCCCGAAAAACGGCTCCCTACACCAAATTAATGGTCTTTCGTCAACAAATTATGCATGCACGTAGTCTGTATGACTTGCTTAATGAGACAGACACCTTTTTAGCGCAATAAAAAAATTTGCATTTTTCGCTAAAAAAGACGACCCCGGGGTCGTCGAAAATGTGATTTTCAAACATGTCTCACTCGCCCGAAAAACGGCTCTCTACACCAAATTAATGGTCTTTCGTCAACAAATTATGCATGCACGTAGTCTGTATGACTTGCTTAATGAGACAGACACCATTTTAGCGCAATAAAAAAATTTGCATTTTTCGCCAAAAAAGACGACCCCGGGGTCGTCGAAAATGTGATTTTCAAACATGTCTCACTCGCCCGAAAAACGGCTCTCTACACCAAATTAATGGTCTTTCGTCAACAAATTATGCATGTACGTAGTCTGTATGACTTGCTTAATGTGACAGACACCATTTTAGCGCAATAAAAAAATTTGCATTTTTCGCCAAAAAAGACGACCCCGGGGTCGTCGAAAATGCGATTTTCAAACATGTCTCACTCGCCCGAAAAACGGCTCTCTACACCAAATTAATGGTCTTTCGTCAACAAATTATGCATGCACGTAGTCTGTATGACTTGCTTAATGAGACAGACAAAATTTTAACGCAATAAAAAAATTTGCATTTTTCGCCAAAAAAGACGACCCCGGGGTCGTCGAAAATGTGATTTTCAAACATGTCTCACTCGCCCGAAAAACGGCTCCCTACACCAAATTAATGGTCTTTCGTCAACAAATTATGCATGCACGTAGTCTGTATGACTTGCTTAATGAGACAGACACCTTTTTAGCGCAATAAAAAAATTTGCATTTTTCGCTAAAAAAGACGACCCCGGGGTCGTCGAAAATGTGATTTTCAAACATGTCTCACTCGCCCGAAAAACGGCTCTCTACACCAAATTAATGGTCTTTCGTCAACAAATTATGCATGCACGTAGTCTGTATGACTTGCTTAATGAGACAGACACCATTTTAGCGCAATAAAAAAATTTGCATTTTTCGCCAAAAAAGACGACCCCGGGGTCGTCGAAAATGTGATTTTCAAACATGTCTCACTCGCCCGAAAAACGGCTCTCTACACCAAATTAATGGTCTTTCGTCAACAAATTATGCATGTACGTAGTCTGTATGACTTGCTTAATGAGACAGACACCATTTTAGCGCAATAAAAAAATTTGCATTTTTCGCCAAAAAAGACGACCCCGGGGTCGTCGAAAATGTGATTTTCAAACATGTCTCACTCGCCCGAAAAACGGCTCTCTACACCAAATTAATGGTCTTTCGTCAACAAATTATGCATGCACGTAGTCTGTATGACTTGCTTAATGAGACAGACAAAATTTTAAAGCAATAAAAAAATTTGCATTTTTCGCCAAAAAAGACGACCCCGGGGTCGTCGAAAATGTGATTTTCAAACATGTCTCACTCGCCCGAAAAACGGCTCTCTACACCAAATTAATGGTCTTTCGTCAACAAATTATGCATGCACGTAGTCTGTATGACTGGCTTAATGAGACAGACAACATTTTAGCGCAATAAAAAAATTTGCATTTTTCGCCAAAAAAGACGACCCCGGGGTCGTCGAAAATGTGATTTTCAAACATGTCTCACTCGCCCGAAAAACGGCTCCCTACACCAAATTAATGGTCTTTCGTCAACAAATTATGCATGCACGTAGTCTGTATGACTTGCTTAATGAGACAGACACCATTTTAGCGCAATAAAAAAATTTGCATTTTTCGCCAAAAAAGACGACCCCGGGGTCGTCGAAAATGTGATTTTCAAACATGTCTCACTCGCCCGAAAAACGGCTCTCTACACCAAATTAATGGTCTTTCGTCAACAAATTATGCATGTACGTAGTCTGTATGACTTGCTTAATGAGACAGACAGCATTTTAGTGCAATAAAAAAATTTGCATTTTTCGCCAAAAAAGGCGACCCCGGGGTCGTCGAAAATGTGATTTTCAAACATGTCTCACTCGCCCGAAAAACGGCTCTCTACACCAAATTAATGGTCTTTCGTCAACAAATTATGCATGTACGTAGTCTGTATGACTTGCTTAACGAGACAGACACCATTTTAGCGCAATAAAAAAATTTGCATTTTTCGCCAAAAAAGACGACCCCGGGGTCATCGAAAATGTGATTTTCAAACATGTCTCATTCGCCCGAAAAACGGCTCTCTACACCAAATTAATGGTCTTTCGTCAACAAATTATGCATGTACGTAGTCTGTATGACTTGCTTAACGAGACAGACACCATTTTAGCGCAATAAAAAAATTTGCATTTTTCGCCAAAAAAGACGACCCCGGGGTCGTCGAAAATGTAATTTTCAAACATGTCTCACTCGCGAGAAAAACGGCTCTCTACACCAAATTAATGGTCTTTCGTCAACAAATTATGCATGCACGTAGTCTGTATGACTTGCTTAATGAGACAGACACCATTTTAGCGCAATAAAAAAATTTGAATTTTTCGCCAAAAAAGACGACCCCGGGGTCGTCGAAAATGTGATTTTCAAGCATGTCTCACTCGCCCGAAAAACGGCTCTCTACACCAAATTAATGGTCTTTCGTCAACAAATTATGCATGTACGTAGTCTGTATGACTTGCTTAATGAGACAGACACCATTTTAGCGCAATAAAAAAATTTGCATTTTTCGCCAAAAAAGACGACCCCGGGGTCGTCGAAAATGTGATTTTCAAACATGTCTCACTCGCCCGAAAAACGGCTCTCTACACCAAATTAATGGTCTTTCGTCAACAAATTATGCATGTACGTAATCTGTATGACTTGCTTAATGAGACAGACACCATTTTAGCGCAATAAAAAAATTTGCATTTTTCGCCAAAAAAGACGACCCCGGGGTCGTCGAAAATGTGATTTTCAAGCATGTCTCACTCGCCCGAAAAACGGCTCTCTACACCAAATTAATGGTCTTTCGTCAACAAATTATGCATGCACGTAGTCTGTATGACTTGCTTAATGAGACAGACACCATTTTAGCGCAATAAAAAAATTTGCATTTTTCGCCAAAAAAGACGACCCCGGGGTCGTCGAAAATGTGATTTTCAAACATGTACAACTCGCCCGAAAAACGGCTCTCTACACCAAATTAATGGTCTTTCGTCAACAAATTATGCATGTACGTAGTCTGTATGACTTGCTTAATGAGACAGACACCATTTTAGCGCAATAAAAAAATTTGCATTTTTCGCCAAAAAAGACGACCCCGGGGTCGTCGAAAATGTGATTTTCAAACATGTCTCACTCGCCCGAAAAACGGCTCCCTACACCAAATTAATGGTCTTTCGTCAACAAATTATGCATGCACGTAGTCTGTATGACTTGCTTAATGAGACAGACACCATTTTAGCGCAATAAAAAAATTTGCATTTTTCGCCAAAAAAGACGACCCCGGGGTCGTCGAAAATGTGATTTTCAAACATGTCTCACTCGCCCGAAAAACGGCTCTCTACACCAAATTAATGGTCTTTCGTCAACAAATTATGCATGCACGTAGTCTGTATGACTTGCTTAATGAGACAGACACCATTTTAGCGCAATAAAAAAATTTGCATTTTTCGCCAAAAAAGACGACCCCGGCGTCGTCGAAAATGTGATTTTCAAACATGTCTCACTCGCCCGAAAAACGGCTCTCTACACCAAATTAATGGTCTTTCGTCAAAAAATTATGCATGCACGTAGTCTGTATGACTTGCTTAATGAGACAGACACCATTTTAGCGCAATAAAAAAATTTGCATTTTTCGCCAAAAAAGACGACCCCGGGGTCGTCGAAAATGTGATTTTCAAACATGTACAACTCGCCCGAAAAACGGCTCTCTACACCAAATTAATGGTCTTTCGTCAACAAATTATGCATGTACGTAGTCTGTATGACTTGCTTAATGAGACAGACACCATTTTAGCGCAATAAAAAAATTTGCATTTTTCGCCAAAAAAGACGACCCCGGGGTCGTCGAAAATGTGATTTTCAAACATGTCTCACTCGCCCGAAAAACGGCTCTCTACACCAAATTAATTGTCTTTCGTCAACAAATTATGCATGTACGTAGTCTGTATGACTTGCTTAATGAGACAGACACCATTTTAGCGCAATAAAAAAATTTGCATTTTTCGCCAAAAAAGACGACCCCGGCGTCGTCGAAAATGTGATTTTCAAACATGTCTCACTCGCCCGAAAAACGGCTCTCTACACCAAATTAATGGTCTTTCGTCAAAAAATTATGCATGCACGTAGTCTGTATGACTTGCTTAATGAGACAGACACCATTTTAGCGCAATAAAAAAATTTGCATTTTTCGCCAAAAAAGACGACCCCGGGGTCGTCGAAAATGTGATTTTCAAACATGTCTCACTCGCCCGAAAAACGGCTCTCTACACCAAATTAATGGTCTTTCGTCAACAAATTATGCATGCACGTAGTCTGTATGACTTGCTTAATGAGACAGACACCATTTTAGCGCAATAAAAAAATTTGCATTTTTCGCCAAAAAAGACGACCCCGGGGTCGTCGAAAATGTGATTTTCAAGCATGTCTCACTCGCCCGAAAAACGGCTCTCTACACCAAATTAATGGTCTTTCGTCAACAAATTATGCATGTACGTAGTCTGTATGACTTGCTTAATGAGACAGACACCATTTTAGCGCAATAAAAAAATTTGCATTTTTCGCCAAAAAAGACGACCCCGGGGTCGTCGAAAATGTGATTTTCAAGCATGTCTCACTCGCCCGAAAAACGGCTCTCTACACCAAATTAATGGTCTTTCGTCAACAAATTATGCATGCACGTAGTCTGTATGACTTGCTTAATGAGACAGACACCATTTTAGCGCAATAAAAAAATTTGCATTTTTCGCCAAAAAAGACGACCCCGGGGTCGTCGAAAATGTGATTTTCAAACATGTCTCCCTCGCCCGAAAAACGGCTCTCTACACCAAATTAATGGTCTTTCGTCAACAAATTATGCATGTACGTAGTCTGTATGACTTGCTTAATGAGACAGACACCATTTTAGCGCAATAAAAAAATTTGCATTTTTCGCCAAAAAAGACGACCCCGGGGTCGTCGAAAATGTGATTTTCAAACATGTCTCACTCGCCCGAAAAACGGCTCCCTACACCAAATTAATGGTCTTTCGTCAACAAATTATGCATGCACGTAGTCTGTATGACTTGCTTAATCAGACAGACACCATTTTAGCGCAATAAAAAAAATTGCATTTTTCGCCAAAAAAGACGACCCCGGGGTCGTCGAAAATGTGATTTTCAAACATGTCTCACTCGCCCGAAAAACGGCTCTCTACACCAAATTAATGGTCTTTCGTCAACAAATTATGCATGTACGTAATCTGTATGACTTGCTTAATGAGACAGACACCATTTTAGCGCAATAAAAAAATTTGCATTTTTCGCCAAAAAAGACGACCCCGGGGTCGTCGAAAATGTGATTTTCAAACATGTCTCACTCGCCCGAAAAACGGCTCTCTACACCAAATTAATGGTCTTTCGTCAAAAAATTATGCATGCACGTAGTCTGTATGACTTGCTTAATGAGACACACACCATTTTAGCGCAATAAAAAAATTTGCATTTTTCGCCAAAAAAGACGACCCCGGGGTCGTCGAAAATGTGATTTTCAAGCATGTCTCACTCGCCCGAAAAACGGCTCTCTACACCAAATTAATGGTCTTTCGTCAACAAATTATGCATGCACGTAGTCTGTATGACTTGCTTAATGAGACAGACACCATTTTAGCGCAATAAAAAAATTTGCATTTTTCGCCAAAAAAGACGACCCCGGGGTCGTCGAAAATGTGATTTTCAAACATGTCTCCCTCGCCCGAAAAACGGCTCTCTACACCAAATTAATGGTCTTTCGTCAACAAATTATGCATGTACGTAGTCTGTATGACTTGCTTATTGAGACAGACACCATTTTAGCGCAATAAAAAAATTTGCATTTTTCGCCAAAAAAGACGACCCCGGGGTCGTCGAAAATGTGATTTTCAAACATGTCTCACTCGCCCGAAAAACGGCTCCCTACACCAAATTAATGGTCTTTCGTCAACAAATTATGCATGCACGTAGTCTGTATGACTTGCTTAATCAGACAGACACCATTTTAGCGCAATAAAAAAAATTGCATTTTTCGCCAAAAAAGACGACCCCGGGGTCGTCGAAAATGTGATTTTCAAGCATGTCTCACTCGCCCGAAAAACGGCTCTCTACACCAAATTAATGGTCTTTCGTCAACAAATTATGCATGTACGATGTCTGTATGACTTGCTTAATGAGACAGACACCATTTTAGCGCAATAAAAAAATTTGCATTTTTCGCCAAAAAAGACGACCCCGGGGTCGTCGAAAATGTGATTTTCAAACATGTCTCACTCGCCCGAAAAACGGCTCTCTACACCAAATTAATGGTCTTTCGTCAACAAATTATACATGCACGTAGTCTGTATGACTTGCTTAATGAGACAGACAAAATTTTAACGCAATAAAAAAATTTGCATTTTTCGCCAAAAAAGACGACCCCGGGGTCGTCGAAAATGTGATTTTCAAACATGTCTCACTCGCCCGAAAAACGGCTCCCTACACCAAATTAATGGTCTTTCGTCAACAAATTATGCATGCACGTAGTCTGTATGACTTGCTTAATGAGACAGACACCTTTTTAGCGCAATAAAAAAATTTGCATTTTTCGCTAAAAAAGACGACCCCGGGGTCGTCGAAAATGTGATTTTCAAACATGTCTCACTCGCCCGAAAAACGGCTCTCTACACCAAATTAATGGTCTTTCGTCAACAAATTATGCATGCACGTAGTCTGTATGACTTGCTTAATGAGACAGACACCATTTTAGCGCAATAAAAAAATTTGCATTTTTCGCCAAAAAAGACGACCCCGGGGTCGTCGAAAATGTGATTTTCAAACATGTCTCACTCGCCCGAAAAACGGCTCTCTACACCAAATTAATGGTCTTTCGTCAACAAATTCTGCATGCACGTAGTCTGTATGACTTGCTTAATGAGACAGACACCATTTTAGCGCAATAAAAAAATTTGCATTTTTCGCCAAAAAAGACGACCCCGGGGTCGTCGAAAATGTGATTTTCAAACATGTCTCACTCGCCCGAAAAACGGCTCTCTACACCAAATTAATGGTCTTTCGTCAACAAATTATGCATGCACGTAGTCTGTATGACTGGCTTAATGAGACAGACAACATTTTAGCGCAATAAAAAAATTTGCATTTTTCGCCAAAAAAGACGACCCCGGGGTCGTGGAAAATGTGATTTTCAAACATGTCTCACTCGCCCGAAAAACGGCTCTCTACACCCAATTAATGGTCTTTTGTCAACAAATTATGCATGCACGTAGTCTGTATGACTTGCTTAATGAGACAGACACCATTTAAACGCAATAAAAAAATTTGCATTTTTCGCCAAAAAAGACGACCCCGGGGTCGTCGAAAATGTGATTTTCAAACATGTCTCACTCGCCCGAAAAACGGCTCTCTACACCAAATTAATGGTCTTTCGTCAACAAATTATGCATGCACGTAGTCTGTATGACTTGCTTAATGAGACAGACACCATTTAAACGCAATAAAAAAATTTGCATTTTTCGCCAAAAAAGACGACCCCGGGGTCGTCGAAAATGTGATTTTCAAACATGTCTCACTCGCCCGAAAAACGGCTCCCTACACCAAATTAATGGTCTTTCGTCAACAAATTATGCATGCACGTAGTCTGTATGACTTGCTTAATCAGACAGACACCATTTTAGCGCAATAAAAAAAATTGCATTTTTCGCCAAAAAAGACGACCCCGGGGTCGTCGAAAATGTGATTTTCAAACATGTCTCACTCGCCCGAAAAACGGCTCTCTACACCAAATTAATGGTCTTTCGTCAAAAAATTATGCATGCACGTAGTCTGTATGACTTGCTTAATGAGACAGACACCATTTTAGCGCAATAAAAAAATTTGCATTTTTCGCCAAAAAAGACGACCCCGGGGTCGTCGAAAATGTGATTTTCAAACATGTCTCACTCGCCCGAAAAACGGCTCTCTACACCAAATTAATGGTCTTTCGTCAACAAATTATGCATGTACGTAATCTGTATGACTTGCTTAATGAGACAGACACCATTTTAGCGCAATAAAAAAATTTGCATTTTTCGCCAAAAAAGACGACCCCGGGGTCGTCGAAAATGTGATTTTCAAACATGTCTCACTCGCCCGAAAAACGGCTCTCTACACCAAATTAATGGTCTTTCGTCAAAAAATTATGCATGCACGTAGTCTGTATGACTTGCTTAATGAGACACACACCATTTTAGCGCAATAAAAAAATTTGCATTTTTCGCCAAAAAAGACGACCCCGGGGTCGTCGAAAATGTGATTTTCAAGCATGTCTCACTCGCCCGAAAAACGGCTCTCTACACCAAATTAATGGTCTTTCGTCAACAAATTATGCATGCACGTAGTCTGTATGACTTGCTTAATGAGACAGACACCATTTTAGCGCAATAAAAAAATTTGCATTTTTCGCCAAAAAAGACGACCCCGGGGTCGTCGAAAATGTGATTTTCAAACATGTCTCCCTCGCCCGAAAAACGGCTCTCTACACCAAATTAATGGTCTTTCGTCAACAAATTATGCATGTACGTAGTCTGTATGACTTGCTTATTGAGACAGACACCATTTTAGCGCAATAAAAAAATTTGCATTTTTCGCCAAAAAAGACGACCCCGGGGTCGTCGAAAATGTGATTTTCAAACATGTCTCACTCGCCCGAAAAACGGCTCCCTACACCAAATTAATGGTCTTTCGTCAACAAATTATGCATGCACGTAGTCTGTATGACTTGCTTAATCAGACAGACACCATTTTAGCGCAATAAAAAAAATTGCATTTTTCGCCAAAAAAGACGACCCCGGGGTCGTCGAAAATGTGATTTTCAAGCATGTCTCACTCGCCCGAAAAACGGCTCTCTACACCAAATTAATGGTCTTTCGTCAACAAATTATGCATGTACGATGTCTGTATGACTTGCTTAATGAGACAGACACCATTTTAGCGCAATAAAAAAATTTGCATTTTTCGCCAAAAAAGACGACCCCGGGGTCGTCGAAAATGTGATTTTCAAACATGTCTCACTCGCCCGAAAAACGGCTCTCTACACCAAATTAATGGTCTTTCGTCAACAAATTATACATGCACGTAGTCTGTATGACTTGCTTAATGAGACAGACAAAATTTTAACGCAATAAAAAAATTTGCATTTTTCGCCAAAAAAGACGACCCCGGGGTCGTCGAAAATGTGATTTTCAAACATGTCTCACTCGCCCGAAAAACGGCTCCCTACACCAAATTAATGGTCTTTCGTCAACAAATTATGCATGCACGTAGTCTGTATGACTTGCTTAATGAGACAGACACCTTTTTAGCGCAATAAAAAAATTTGCATTTTTCGCTAAAAAAGACGACCCCGGGGTCGTCGAAAATGTGATTTTCAAACATGTCTCACTCGCCCGAAAAACGGCTCTCTACACCAAATTAATGGTCTTTCGTCAACAAATTACGCATGCACGTAGTCTGTATGACTTGCTTAATGAGACAGACACCATTTTAGCGCAATAAAAAAATTTGCATTTTTCGCCAAAAAAGACGACCCCGGGGTCGTCGAAAATGTGATTTTCAAACATGTCTCACTCGCCCGAAAAACGGCTCTCTACACCAAATTAATGGTCTTTCGTCAACAAATTATGCATGTACGTAGTCTGTATGACTTGCTTAATGAGACAGACACCATTTTAGCGCAATAAAAAAATTTGCATTTTTCGCCAAAAAAGACGACCCCGGGGTCGTCGAAAATGTGATTTTCAAACATGTCTCACTCGCCCGAAAAACGGCTCTCTACACCAAATTAATGGTCTTTCGTCAACAAATTATGCATGCACGTAGTCTGTATGACTGGCTTAATGAGACAGACAACATTTTAGCGCAATAAAAAAATTTGCATTTTTCGCCAAAAAAGACGACCCCGGGGTCGTGGAAAATGTGATTTTCAAACATGTCTCACTCGCCCGAAAAACGGCTCTCTACACCCAATTAATGGTCTTTTGTCAACAAATTATGCATGCACGTAGTCTGTATGACTTGCTTAATGAGACAGACACCATTTAAACGCAATAAAAAAATTTGCATTTTTCGCCAAAAAAGACGACCCCGGGGTCGTCGAAAATGTGATTTTCAAACATGTCTCACTCGCCCGAAAAACGGCTCTCTACACCAAATTAATGGTCTTTCGTCAACAAATTATGCATGTACGTAGTCTGTATGACTTGCTTAATGAGACAGACACCATTTTAGCGCAATAAAAAAATTTGCATTTTTCGCCAAAAAAGGCGACCCCGGGGTCGTCGAAAATGTGATTTTCAAACATGTCTCACTCGCCCGAAAAACGGCTCTCTACACCAAATTAATGGTCTTTCGTCAACAAATTATGCATGTACGTAGTCTGTATGACTTGCTTAACGAGACAGACACCATTTTAGCGCAATAAAAAAATTTGCATTTTTCGCCAAAAAAGACGACCCCGGGGTCATCGAAAATGTGATTTTCAAACATGTCTCACTCGCCCGAAAAACGGCTCTCTACACCAAATTAATGGTCTTTCGTCAACAAATTATGCATGCACGTAGTCTGTATGACTTGCTTAATGAGACAGACAAAATTTTAACGCAATAAAAAAATTTGCATTTTTCGCCAAAAAAGACGACCCGGGGGTCGTCGAAAATGTGATTTTCAAACATGTCTCACTCGCCCGAAAAACGGCTCCCTACACCAAATTAATGGTCTTTCGTCAACAAATTATGCATGCACGTAGTCTGTATGACTTGCTTAATGAGACAGACACCATTTTAGCGCAATAAAAAAATTTGCATTTTTAGCTAAAAAAAACGACCCCGGGGTCGTCGAAAATGTGATTTTCAAACATGTCTCACTCGCCCGAAAAACGGCTCTCTACACCAAATTAATGGTCTTTCGTCAACAAATTATGCATGTACGTAGTCTGTATGACTTGCTTAATGAGACAGACACCATTTTAGCGCAATAAAAAAATTTGCATTTTTCGCCAAAAAAGACGACCCCGGGGTCGTCGAAAATGTGATTTTCAAACATGTCTCACTCGCCCGAAAAACGGCTCTCTACACCAAATTAATGGTCTTTCGTCAACAAATTATGCATGTACGTAGTCTGTATGACTTGCTTAATGAGACAGACACCATTTTAGCGCAATAAAAAAATTTGCATTTTTCGCCAAAAAAGACGACCCCGGGGTCGTCGAAAATGTGATTTTCAAACATGTCTCACTCGCCCGAAAAACGGCTCTCTACACCAAATTAATGGTCTTTCGTCAACAAATTATGCATGTACGTAGTCTGTATGACTTGCTTAATGAGACAGACACCATTTTAGCGCAATAAAAAAATTTGCATTTTTCGCCAAAAAAGACGACCCCGGGGTCGTCGAAAATGTGATTTTCAAACATGTACAACTCGCCCGAAAAACGGCTCTCTACACCAAATTAATGGTCTTTCGTCAACAAATTATGCATGTACGTAGTCTGTATGACTTGCTTAATGAGACAGACACCATTT